>CM060262.1:1837500-2285000 GCA_030684275.1 Acipenser oxyrinchus oxyrinchus
CCTCTTTAATGTATTTAATCAGCAGCTTGTAACAGTGAGAGCATTGAATCCACCATGTGGGATCTCCAGCTACAGCAAAAAAGTGGAAGTGATTGAATGTGCTTCACAATTACGTTTGTAAAGCATGGCATAGTCTCTGATTCATCAGGTTCTCAGTATCTAGCTCACAGAGACCTCTTTATACATAACTTCTGGCTTGTGATGCTAGTAAGGGAACTATGCCTTTATCTGACAAATCTTTGTGCATTTGTAGCATACATTCATTGAGCATGCTGTCCATGTAGATCACGCCTCTTTGAGTTTATCATGTACATATATCCTTTATAGGGGATGTGTATGTTTCTTGAGTACATTGTCTGCAATACTATTGGAACAGAATGCTGCACAGCCGATGTTTTAAGAATTATTTCATAACAAATCTGAGCGATGCATTAGAATCGACTTTAATTGTAGATTTTATGCCACAGGAACAGTGGAAGAATACAACAGCAGAAGTGTTTAACAAGAGCAATAAAAACCGAAGATATAGTGAAGCACAGGGTATCATGTTAGTTAAATGACTATTAGTCTGCATTGTATGAAAGAAGTGGCTTTAATGGTCTTTAAGTGAATTTGAAGAATAGGATTCTCGGAAGCCTGGAGGAAACATGTTCCGGTAAGATGTGCAACTCATTGCAATTATCACTAACGAGTCTTGTAGCAGCCATCAGTTCTCATTGCCCTAATTAACATGAGTTGAAGATGGTCTCTTTCTCATTATACGTGGCCCATGACCAGCAGAATAGGCTTGGCGGGGGCGACGGGGATCTTTACCAGCGTGCCCTTTAGACATCAGCTGGATGAACATTCAACTTTTTATCTTCTGCGATGAAAACAGCCCCCAAGAATCGTGCCTTGTTGGGAGATGGGAGGCAGGTTGTTTTACCTGTTTGCGGTTCAGCGGTCATAGAAGTTCTTTTTTAATTATTATTATTTATTTACATTTTTTTTAACCTCACCTTAAAATGTATTAAAGCTGATGATAGGCCTGGTGTTCATGCTGCATTGCAGAGCATTCCATTGTTGAGCAGCATGCAGGTGTGAATTTGGGTGGAGCTGGGCGCAGCACGGATTCCAGGGTCATGCACGTAACCAACTTGGCAGCGGTGCATGGGAAACTGTGGCAGGGTAAGATGCCAATCAGTTATTTTTGGTGCCAAAAATAAAAGTTCAATAGTTTAGCATAAGGGGGTCAGCTACAATGGCCATTGCAGTGAAGGTAAAGGTGTTTTAAAAAGCTGCCTAGGGTCTTCCGAGTGGCATATCCTGTAAAGGCGCTCCACGTGGAGTGCAGGATGCGCCCTATAGCCTGGAGATCGCAGATTCTAATCCAGGCTATGTCATTGCCGACCGTGGGGCCGATAGGGCGCCTGCAGGTCTGCAGTGGAGCCATTCAGATCTGTGTTGTCCTCCGGGCACTATAGGTCTGGTGGCTTCGATGCGGATCCGCAGTGCGAAAAATGACGAATTGGCAGGAACACGCCGAGGACGGCGGTGTTTCAGCCTCCGTTTCCCGAGTCGCTGGGGGTTGCAGCAGTGAACCGGAGTAAAAATAATAATTGGGCATTCCAAATTGAGGAGAAAACTGGGGTAAAAAACCATTGGTGACGACTAAATTTAAAAAAAAAAAAAAAAAGAAAAAGCTGCCTGAGACAACACTGTGGGGACAGCAGCTGCTGTCTTTAACAAGACACTTAGATAAAAGCACTTTCACTAAATAGTCAAACGCCGACCAGACAGCCTGTATTCTCCAATAAGATATCAGATTGCTAGATTTTTCAAGCTGCATTATAAAGCTTATTAAAGATAACACCCCATTAAAATCTGAGGCTTGTCATGTAAATGTAGCTGTTTGTAGGAATCTTGGCAGGGTTTGGTATCGCTGGTACACACACACCTATTATTATAGCTTTCACAGATTATCTCTACAGAGTAAGTAAAGCACAGCCGGGCTGTAGGTTGTGCCAGCAAATGCCTGTGGTGTTGTGGTTAAAGATCACACCTTTTACTGGCATTGCCTGGCATTATATAATGGTGCAACACACTTCATCTGGCTAGAAATTGTGCACATTTCTAACTTTGCGCAGAGGGCCGTGCGGTGGTTGCATGTTGAATTGCGTTAGAGTTGCGTGGTTTAAGCTGAGATCGCAAACAGGATTTCAGAATTTAGTCCCGGGGCAGAGCTTTGGAATATTGGGAAATCAGGGAAGACCAACAACAACTGCATTGAGATAATTAAGCAAAATACATTTTATTATTTAAAACAGAAACTGTGTTGTCTGAATCCAAGACTCCAAGGGTGGCAGAGGGAATGAGCACATGCAGGTGTTGGGTGAGTTCAGGTGGCCCATCCCTGACCTACAGTGATGCCAGGTACCGCTAGGAAACACACTGCTTCAGTCTGATTTCTGCAAGTGAGTGTTCCTGTAGAACACTGTAGTTATACAAGATGATATATCAAGTAGCATTATTCATGTTTTGGCAAGAGTTGTCATTTTTGTTTTGTTTGAGGGCGATGATACTGAATTAAATGGTGTTTGCTTTGACACAAGGCATAATGTGTCTGCATTAACCTAAAAACAAATAAACAATGGATTAGTATGCCAGGAAGTTAACCCGTTGAGACCGTGACCTCATTTGCAAGGGGGTCGTGGTAAGCAATTTAGGAGTACAGTGACCTCAAACATTAAACTTCAAGCGAGTTTGAAATAACGTTCGTAATGTTCTGGCCTTGTTTAGAAAATACCGTTTTAGAGGAAAAAATGAACACAATTAAAAATGTATTGTTTTATTCATATTATAAGACTACTGCATATGCAGTATTTAAACTCCAAAATCAAATGTCAATCCACGTTTGTCTAATCACTGTTTTTAAGCGAAGGAAAAAAGAAAGGTATGCTTATTAAACTGTTAATATTGTGATAAATCACAGGAAGGGGTAAACTACCACTTTTTAGAAAGCATGCTTTGCAGACCCTGATCAGTACCGCGCCTGTGGATTAAAGACGAGACTGCTTTTTGACAACAACAACAAAAAAAAACTTTTCTTAAATATTTTTATTTTACATGACGACAACTTTGGTAAATTTAACATTTTCAAAAGAAACTATACTGAGAGCGCTATTGGACTACTGAGCCTCATTTTAAAACACTTTTGATTTTTTAGATAACAACAGAGGTACAGTTAGTTCTATCAAATTACATACATATAAAAAAAAAACCACAATGAGACCTCATTAAAAAAAAAAAAATCACAAGTTAGATTTAGAAACCTACAAATCACTGTATTTGTTTTTGTTTTTGCAAGGCTTGCTGCTGTAGCATTTAATTGCACCGAACACCCTGACGCACACAGAGGCACATCTTTGTTTGACAAAATGTGTTGCACTTGCAAGAAATGAAGCCGTGCATAGCCCCAGAATCAGCTGCTGCTGCTGCACAAAGAGAAAGTTTGTTTTTTTGGGGTATTTCATCCAAAGTTATGTATGAACTATTGGACAACTGAAATTCATTCCGAATGTTTAAATCGCTTTACTCCAAGACCGAATAAGCTGTCTCTTCTTTTGTGTTTCCTTCTTTGCTTGTTTGATAGTTTCCGTATTTTCATTTAGCTCTTTGATAACAACCCATCACTAACTTCTTTAAAGAGCAAAACCTTGAATGTAACAAAGGGTTTTCAACTATTTCCATTAGTTTATGCAACTTCTAGTCTTGTCAAGATTTTCTTATTTTTATTTATTCCAATTTGACCTTGCCTCCCGACCTTCTTGACTTCTTCCCGACTCCTGAAACAAGGAGGTACACATTGAAAAATGATGTCAGAACAGCCGTGGTGCTGTGTGGAATTCTATGTGTTCTCAGTGATGTCAGATTATTCTAAATGGAACTCTACCCGGAGACGTCAAGGACACACCTTCAGTTTAACCCTTTATAAAAAAATACATTCAGATCTTGCAGGTTTTGTAATTTAGTGCAATGCTGGTCTGCGATTATGCAGGCTTGCCTTGTCTTTACCTATACTTTCATAAACACTGCAGTGCTCAGTCGGTGCTGATTGCTGTCTTCTCTTCTCCCCAGGTCAGGACCCCTGAGAAGTCACTGCAGGAAAGGCGCTCGAGTCTGGATGCTGAAATCGATTCGCTCACCAGCATTCTTGCTGACCTGGAGAACAGCTCACCCTACAAGCCCAGACCACAGCAGGTGGGATTAACGTAATCATCTGTACACTACCATGTGTGCACAGGAGCCCGGACTATGTACAGTTACCATGTACTTAATGTGTACATTTTATTTTTTTGCATGATATAACACTATATAAGGTTTAAAGTTAGGGTTATAACATGCAAAATGATTTTCACAATAAGTACTTTAAGTAACTACGATGTAAATACACAGTAAATAGACACACAATGTGCAGTGTTACCCCAAGTGGTCATGAAAGAATAAACTTCTCTCAGATTCTCTCCAGCGCACAGAGCATTATGTCCCACAGAACTCGCTTCAGACTCAACCTTGGCTTGATATTGAATCTGGGGTGACCTCCCCCTCCACTGGGTCTCATACGATAAGCCTCTGCACTAATGCTTAGTGTGCACCAACCAATCAGGGATTCAAAGAGTTAGTCCAGTCACTGAACTGTTGAGTTTGCAGCAAGTTTAGAAGCGGGTAACCTCTTAAACAGCGTATTTAAATAATAAAACACATTAAACCTGGAGCGGAATGGGCATCAAAGACAAGATATGCCTGTGTCTCCATTCGTTCATCCATTGATTTTTGATTATGTTTTGGCTTACATTATTGAAGTTAAGAGTTTCCGCTTGCTTGGTGAGTCTGCATGAAAGGCAGAAGGGAGCTGGCATATTTGGCGCATTGTTGCGCTCAATCCTGTAAAAAAGTTTAGCCAGTTTTAGGCACAGCTTTGTGATTGACTATCCTCTTATGATGTGGTCCAGGATACACTGGCTCTGCCCAGCCTCTTTTCTCTCTCCAAATAGTCTTATGAGATTAAGGCTACTTCAGATCCCCAAGGCAGCTTAGCCCTTAATGCACTCTTCATTGTCACTGCAGATGCTGACATAACATGACTTATACAAGTCCTTCAGTGACCCAGATATATACACACAATCAGCACTGTCAATTACCCAAGCTCTGCATTTTGTTCTGCTCATCAGGTGTGTCAGCTAGTCCTGACTGCATTGAGTATGCTCTTACTGCACTGGGCTGTATAGTTTCCTGTTTGTTGCCGGTGTTTGACACTGTTTCCGTTTTCACTGCTGGGTGATGCTGCAGCACCAGTTCAGCTCCGCAGTAGGAACGTACTCGCGGTTAGGTGGGCTTACGGTTTCGTGGAGCTGCTCATCTGAGGTCGTGTCTTAGGTGCTTTTGCAGAAAAGGGAAGGAGCGGTTCTGCTTTGCTGCAGGCCAGCCTGCAGCCTGACCTTCAGAAAACGGCAGCTCCTCTCATGCATCACCGTGAGCATCAAACAGCAGCAGGCTTTCAAACCCCCATTGGAGTTCTTGTGTTCTTGCAGAATTCTCACTTGCACACGGAAGAGGTTCATTTATTACCTTGAAGGGACTTAGCATCTCTAACAACCCAGCACTCTTGATAAATGTCAGGGAATAGTGATGCTGTTTGGAAGCAGCCAGGCTTTTGCAATGACACACTTGTGATTTACTTCTGCTGTGTCTCCTTCAAGCATATGCTCTCATTATACAACTGAACCACTGACCTTTAATCAAATATGTTCCCTGTTTAAATTAAAGTCATTTTAAACTACTTCCAGTACTCATAAATGTAATTTCAGAGGATGGTACTGTAATGACTGCATGTGAATGTGATTACAGCAGGTATATGTAAGGGTTATGGCGTAGAGCAACGGGAGGATACGGTCTATTTCTAAAGGATAGTAACATGCTAGCACAGTAAGAAAAATACAAATAACAATGTTGCTGTTGTATTATTTTTAATACTGCAGTATACATTTTATTTTTTCAGAAAGCTCTAATGCAGTTCCATGGATAGACTGGGTAAAAAGGACAAACTCTGGCACGGGTACAGTGCAGTAGGTGCAACTGACAGAGTAAAACAAATGAGTTCTGCACCTTGGAATTAGCATCAGCATCATTGTGACAGGTTGGCACATGTCGTGACGCCAGCCCTGGAAGAAGCATTCAGAAACACAAGTAAGGGGGGGGTGGGGGCAAAACTGTGCTGCTGCGCTTGTATTTATTAAATTAAATAATACAAAACAAAAAAGCACAAGGGCCAAAATAAACTAACAAAAAATAAACACAAACACAGTAAACAAAACGAGTACCTTTCAAAAAATGCACCAATAGCATTGGTTTGTCTTTTCTTCTCCTGTACTCTCCACCACCCAGACAAAGGATTTCTCCTGGCTTTTATAGTATGTGGCTTTTATATCATTAGGTAATTAACAATTACCCATTTAAGGCTCCAGCCACATTCTCACATGTGTTTCTGGCAGGGAGGAATTTAACCTCCTCCCTGCCGATCCGAAACAAACAATAGCCAAAATCAATAATAATAGAACTTTTAACTTCATCAGAATTCTGTGTTGTTTAAAAGCTAGACACACGCCTGTGAAAGTGCACTCTACCCCAAATCCTGAAAAAAAAAAAACCCTAAGAGGAGATGTTTGTAAATGTGGTAATGGGCTCAGAAAGCTTTTGCTAGTGTTCTTTAAAAAATTCATATGCACTGGCACAACTCCGAAAGTATAGTGGAGAAACGCTGCATTTGAATGAACAGAGGGAGCCTGCAGTTGCATTCAGAATGACAGGCATGCCTGTTCCTGTGTAGGGGTCTCGGGTCCTCATTCTAAACGGGAAACCTTATGCTTCAATCATGTCTGTCTGTCTGTCTGTCTGTCACGCCCTGCAAGGTGAACATACTAACTGACTTACATTTTAATTGAAACGTCTCCAAACTTTTATCATAGACTCCTATCCTCAATATAGACCTGTCCCATTTGGTTATACTCTAAAAACCTGGTGTTTTTTTTTTTTAAATGTTTATAATAATAGGTTTTTTGTTTCTATTTCTAATTGCTACTGATTGGCAATTCTAGTTTGCTTTGCAGCAGTGTACCTATGTCTGTAATGTAGTGTGGAATTATGAGGACCCTGGTGTGTGGGGGTTCTGGTTCTAGAAGTGCAGAAGACAATTGCGTTCCATTACATCATGTTGCGGTTAGAGGAAAACCAATAGGTGTAACCCTTAGACTTTGTAATATTAATTAGAAGAATGCTTATTTATGAACTGATCTTCATGGGGCGCACTTTCTTTTAAGGATCCATTTGTTAGCATATGGGAACGTGTTATTACAGTCTGCACCACTTTATCTGACTCCTCTGGAGAGGTAAACATACAAATAAGCGGCTGTCCCAATTAAACGAGAGGCGTTTCAGAGGACCTTAGTCACACTTCTATTCAGAATGTACCATAAGCACAAAGAGAAGTATTTTTTTTACTGTTTTTACTGTTTTTTTTCTAAATGAAAAATAAAATAATTAAATCACATTACGAATAAATGTTAAATGCATCTTTTTGAATATTTTTTTTATTTTTTATTCCTAAACAAAATTTAAATTGCTTCTCAGCCATGATGACAACTCGCAAATTACAGGTGAGGCAAAAACCACAGGTTTACGCAATTTCCGCAAGTCACAGCGTAATCGCGTTCTCACTGCACTGCGCTACGCAAACCTGTCTTGCTCTGAAAAGCAATTTGAAAATGATGTATCCCAATTAAGAGACATAAATAGCATTGGAAAGAGCCATCTTCCAGAGTTATGTCACATTTAAGCATAAATCCCAATATATCAGTGTCATGATTAACAAGGGAAGCAGTTCATTTACTAGTGGTAAATCATGGGGCATTTATTTTAGCCACGCTGGAAACTTAACCCTAATCCAATCAAGAGGACAGCACTTCTCCTTACCAGATCGGATAGGAGTATTTCCATTCAATGAGCTGGTGGTAATACTGATGATGATGATGATGATGATGATGATGATCATAAACCCTCTCTTAAGAACACCATGGGGACTGAGTAAAGAGATCTTAATTAGAAGCAGACCCAAATATATACAGTGGGTGCTCTTCTT
Organism: Acipenser oxyrinchus oxyrinchus; assembly: GCA_030684275.1. Classification (NCBI taxonomy): domain Eukaryota; kingdom Metazoa; phylum Chordata; class Actinopteri; order Acipenseriformes; family Acipenseridae; genus Acipenser; species Acipenser oxyrinchus. Next base: position 1,845,674 of record CM060262.1, read on the forward strand.
GAATTGAAAGGCAGTGTTCCTTATCAGGAGAAATAAATGATTCCAACATATATGAAGTTGTTATTCACAGTGTTGCACAATATTGCAAGAAGATACAGTAAAGCTGGTATTATTATTATTATTATTATTATTATTATTATTATTATTATTATTATTATTATTATTATATAGTACTTTAGTTTCTGCCTGGCACTGTAGTTTCTGTTTGAATCGAAAACCCAGCATAACCAGACCAATAACATGTAAACATGCAGACAGGGCTTTCAACCACAGAATCCTATTTAAAATATGTACAGTAATCTAGGTGCTGTGGTTGTTGCAGCAGTGACAGCATTCTCAATTACTGGGAATATACTGTATTAGGAAGTTAAAGTGCAAATCACGCAATAGTAGAATGAACTACCAGTAGAAATATACCTGGATAGATAAATATTTCTAAAGAGAATTACAGATAATAAACTTACTGTATATAAAAGAGCATTATGGTATGTCAAAAAAACCACAGTGTCTTGTGTTTTTAGTATGCGCTAAAGTCATACCTGTTGGCAAACATTGCATTATATTAGCTGGGTCATCAAAAAATGGTTTAGGAAATGGAATCTGCTAAGTAGAATCAGCCTGTTAATCTAATCACAAGAGCGTGATCAATGCACTGTGATTATGCCCCTGGTCTGAAAGACAGCTCCTAGTGGAAACAATGTACAGTACAATAGATATCTCTGACCTCAGCACATAGGCAACTGGGGTTTCCATAACCGAGCCCTAGCGAGAATCAAGATACATTGATTGTCCTTGACCCTTTGTACATGTTGAGCCAATTAGCATAAAGTGAGAATCAATACTGCAGCTTCCAGCCCTGAGTACATGCAGAGGTGTGGTGGAGCTGTGGTGCCCCCACAGGTCGGATACTGTGCCTACATGCTAATCCATCACTACCTGATATAATCAATCTCAGAGCAGCGCTATAAATAAAACCACCCTCCCTGGTGCTGGTGCGTCCCAACAGGTCAGCGCTACCTGGTGTGGGGAATCATAAGGTTTATGGAAGGGTCAGAATGTCACCCGCAACTATCTGTGTTATTCATAAACAATAAGCATGCTAGGATGGTAGTGCATTTACAGGTCAATCACTCCCTTGTCATAAGAGGGAAGAGAAGATAGCACTTGCTGTATATCGCTTATTCTTTACAGTCAGTTCTGATTGCTTACTGCTGGCAGTACATAGTCTATTCAGTTATGTACTGCTACAATAGACCTAGATATGAACTCTTTCATTGGGCCAATTGAATGTGACAGAACACAGACAAACTGTCCTGTTGTTGCTTCCTATCTTAGAATACAATACAGAAGCGTGCTGTGTTGTGCATTTCAGTTTTGTTTGCATGTCCGTTGTTGTTGGTGATTGTTTGCCAAGGTCAATACCAGTGGCATACTGTAAGCTTGTGCTTCAGCACATGCGCTTTGCATAGGGTCGCAGTACAACAAAGCCCTTTATTCTGTTCTTTCTTTGTTCTTCCTTAATTGTTAGTCGCATGCAAAAATGAATTACAGCTGTGATATGGACAGGGTGTGGTCTGTTACTGGGGGAGAGGCTATAATGAAACGCAGGGGGATTACCACTGAGACGTGATCTTGTTGACAGGTGAATATAAAGTTGGTTGGCTACCATTTACTGCAGAGCAATGGAGCTTGGCAAGCAGTAAATCATGGCTAACAGCATTCGGAATGAGCCTGGTAGCTGACTCCGATACAGTAAGGAACAGTGTCCTTCAGTTTGGTCAGGAATGGTTCTTCTTTAAGGCATATTATGGTAAAAGCCAATTCCGGTGGCACACTTTTACATAACCTTGAATTTGTATCCGCTTCTTTTCTTGTGTGTGTGGCTTTTTCAATAGTAGGTATTTGCTTACGATTGTAAGTCGCCCTGGATAAGGGCGTCTGCTAAGAAATAAATAATAATAATAATAATAATAATAATCCCAACAAAGTGACCGATGCCCCAGTGTCATTAACCGATGTATCTTTCCCAGTAAACATTGTGTCCAGCAGACTAGGCTTTATAGTAAACACTGCAGAGACAGGCTCCATGGTTTGCTTAAGATTGCACCACAGCATGCCTTAATGAGTGATCCATGCCTCTAGCTGTCACGGGCAACCACAATGCATTTCATACAGTGCGTGCTGGGAATCGTGATTTCCAAAGTTGTGAAATTAGTTTTCTTTTTGAGGAACAACAGTCTGTGATCCTCTTTTATTGAGGATGTCAGCTCTGGTGCCAAAGTGTACAAGAGCGAAGAGTGTGAATGATGTGAGGTATCTAGACTGAATTACAGTACAAAGTACAAATAGGTAGCACCACTCCCTGAGGGCTGCATAAGCATTGAGAGTGACGCAAGACACTGGTGCTGAACTTGTGAACTGTGCTATATTTTTCAGAATCACACTTAACTTTGAAGATGAAGAAACTGGGCAGCATCCCCATGTCTCACTGTGCTTCCTGCTGTATGTATGGAATACCCTCTTGTGTCTTCTGTCCGTACAGTATGAGGGAAGGTGTATTTGTGTTTCTGTCTCCATTCAGCACAGCACATGGGAGCGCTGCAGCTTTCAGCTAATTGAGTTTCAATGGACTTACCCTGCGGGAGGCCACTGTTCATATCACTAACCGGCCAGCATTTGTGAAATTGCATTGTCGGTAAATTAGACTTTTAACAAAACAAAACAAAAAAACAAAATGTTTTTCTACCGGTATTGAATGTGAAGTGAACCCCAGGCTAATCGACTCATTTCAACCCTCAACTTGTCTTTGTGCATCTTAAACACCTCGAGGAGGCTTACGGTCAATTCCGTGGCATGCTGTGTTGGCACATTTCTTATAGTCTATTGATTGAGGAAATCAATCTTCCTTAGACCACTTGCTACATTTCATTTCTTTTATAAAAACCTTGGCTGCACAAATAGATGGAGAAGGCCCAGAAGCAGTGCTTCTTTTAACAATTTAAATTATATTTACTGTACTAGCATGTTACGCCAGCCTTTACAAAACAGTTGCCTGTAGAATATAGTGTTGATCTTAACATTTAATGCTGTATTAGGAATGGATGCGCAGGACACATTGATGGTCCCTATTTACTGCAGCGATGGAAATACAACTCCTATTGCACAGCAGTTTCATCCAGTCCAGGTATTACTTTACTGAAAATACACGGCAATAGACTTGTGTAAGAAGACATGCTTGTATGTGGTTATCTGGAGAAAAAAAAAACGTTGTAAGTGGAGGAAAATATATCCTTTATGAATGCACACAGCATATCTAGTTCTTGACTAAGCAACGGTACTGTCGCTGTTTAATGCAATATAGAGGAACTCTATGAAAGCTGGGACTCTTTAGTCAAGCTGTCTTGTGGATAATAAGCAAACGGACTGAATAATGCAAAGAGTTTTTAGCCGAGAGATCACACAACCGGCTGCTAGTTGGTTGCCTGACAGGTTCGCCCCCTTTCGCAGTTAAATGAAGCCCAGCTTAATGCCATGACTTGTGGATTTGTGTGATGAGGTTTGTTATCTGTCTTCGGGTGTAAGTTGAGATGTTGCAGACGTCCCTGGGAGCCCCAGCAGGTTTGTTATCTGTCTTCGGGTGTAAGTTGAGATGTTGCAGACGTCCCGGGAGCCCCAGCAGGTTTGTTATCTGCCTTTGGGTGTGTTGAGATGTTGCAGACATCCCTGGGAGCCCCAGCAGGTTTGTTATCTGCCTTCGGGTGTAAGTTGAGATGTTGCAGACGTCCCTGGGAGCCCCAGCAGGTTTGTTATCTGCCTTCGGGTGTAAGTTGAGATGTTGCAGACGTCCCTGGGAGCCCCAGCAGGTTTGTTATCTGCCTTCGGGTGTAAGTTGAGATGTTGCAGACGTCCCTGGGAGTCCCAGCAGGTTTGTTATCTGTCTTCGGGTATAAGTTGAGATGTTGCAGACGTCCCTGGGAGCCCCAGCAGGTTTGTTATCTGTCTTCGGGTGTAAGTTGAGATGTTGCAGACGTCCCTGGGAGCCCCAGCAGGTTTGTTATCTGTCTTCGGGTGTAAGTTGAGATGTTGCAGACGTCCCTGGGAGCCCCAGCAGGTTTGGCTCCAGGGCTATTTAAAATACCAGATTTCCCACGCAGCGACCAGACCTCATACCTTGTTTGTTTCCTCCCTACAACATATCTGTTTGTTTTTGGGGGGTAATGACAGTCTTGTTTCTGTTTCTTTGGTTCCCTTGGGTTTAAAGGGATGCTCTCGGTTTGCACGAAGGACTACAGTGCCTCTAATTGCCTCTTGTGTTGCAAAAAGGTGACTGCACTTGATTGAGCCATTTCTGTCATTAACAAACACATGTTTTTACACTGCTTTGCACAGACATTGATGAATTTAATTAAACCAATTAGAACCTTCATGGGAAGCCCACGCTCAGTTACCCATGTAGGATTTTAGAGAGGGAAATCATGAGATCATTGTTGAAAATTGAGTGCCAGTGGTACAGTATTCAAATACTGTGTGTTTAGGGCTTTGTAGGTGATGTAGTGCAATTATACTCTTCTGTCTTAAAATCTACCTTTTATCATCACGCACTATTCACAATTCACCAAGAACCTTTTTTTTATTACTATCCATTTATCATGATGTATATTTAAAAGAATATCATGCCTGAAGTATTTGAAATTCTAAGCACCTTCTAAAACAGCATCGTTAAGAAGATTAATAGTGTGGGATACTTGAAGAGGACAGTTTGGGCTTGGGCTAAAGAGCACACGGTATGTACAATCTCATTGTCACCCAAGAGTACATTATTCGAATGCACTCCTTTCCTCTGAGACTGAATGAGGAAGGGGGCTGACACTGACACTTAGCAAGACCAGATTACACTGGATTTTGATACCTGTTTTGGAAAAGCAAAAAGGGACTAGTTAGTTAATGAGTTAGTTAGTTTGTCAGTTAGTTATTGCACATATCTAGAGAACTGATCAGCCAATGTTGATGAAACTTGCTAAGGGTAACATGATCTGGGGGTATATGGAGGCCAAGAACCGCTTATCCAACTGTGATAAGCCTCTTTTTCTTTAGCATTGTTAAGCACAGCAATTCTCCATGTGAATGCAGTGGTTGTAGACTCTGGTCATCTATCTACTTTTTTCATTTCACTGTGGTCTCTTTCAGCTGCGTTCACATTGGATCTGTATCACTGTTTAACATTGAACGGCGCTGTCAGCGGGCTGCAGGGATGCACTAATGGAGCTGTTTGCCACAGTGTCCAGGGGGTCTGAGAACCCTTAAGGGGAAGTCTACTGCTGGCCCAAGGCTCTGACAGAGCCAGTCAGGCACAGTCATGATAAGGATATGCCTGCAAGGGAGCCCAAGCATGCCCTGTCCTCTACTCGTTAGTCTAATAAACTGTACTGAATCACACTTGCTTTGTTTATGATTTGTGTAAGAGTTCTGAGGTCCTTGCCTGTCATCCGAACTTGTCGGTTTTCATTAAAGAGCATTCTCTCCTGGCTATAGCTCTAAAAGCCTTACTGTTTAACTGCTGTCACAACTAAATAGGCGTTTTCCACTGAACGGACTTTGTTCTTCAGTTGCGCAAATTCTCTTAGCTTCCATCATTGAGGCTGATACATGACATGGTTTAGTAAGAGGGCAGTCGGTATAGGATACAACGTGACCCTGGGGAGTGAGCGGTCAGGAGGGCTTTCAACCTCTCTGAGGGTTCAATGGTCATCAGTTTCTTCTGTCAATTATAAAGGTACATCGAATCATCAGGTTCGTCTCTGTCAATTAAAAAGACACCATTCATGAACATTGACCTCCATTGTAAGATCATGTGTTGCATTGCTGGCAGCAAAAAATAAATAAATTGCCTTTAATTAGCTGTTACTGCTTGCTGAGCTGCGGGTCAGTTTAACCCAGTGGTGGCCTGGCGTAAGTTCAAATTGAAATTGTCTAAACAGAATCATCTGTAGGTCACGTTAGCCTGTTGGAGTGACCAGATAGGAAATAATAATTACTAAAAGTAACATATAATACAATGGACAGAGTGTCGCATACAGTAGGGATCAGTAGGGATCAGAGATTGAAAAATACTTTAAAAAAAAAAAAAAAGTTTTAGAATGACCACTAGGGATACTACTGCAGAAAATGTGAGCTACTAATAGGAACATCTCTATATATATAAAAAAAAAACTATTTCCAGAAGCAGTAGAAAACATTTTTGCTGTAACAGCAAGCTCTGTAATTAAGCTCTGATCAGGTTCTGGGCAGCCTGTCTTGTCAACTTCCAGTAAATCCCAGGAGCATGATTGAACTGTTGTCACAAGCAACAGATAGGACACACTGATGATGATACTGTTGATTGGGAGGGGTTCAGTCAAGCTGGTTAGTAACTGGCAGCGGCCCTGTGTAATGGTAATGCGTGATCACAGAAAGCCTCCGAGCAGCTGTGGTGTCAGTGACAGCATTGGTGGTTATCGGGTCACAGTGATAGTGGAGGGGATTCCCATAAACCCAACCTTCCCACTCCCCTCCCTTGCACGGCATACTGCTGATCTGTCCTGTGGGAGTATCTGCTGCAAATGGAAACGGTAACAAGAAACCACAACTGTGCTGCTTGCAAGAAAACAGAGTTAAAAAAAAAAAGCAGACATCCTGTAGAGGCAGAATATAGGTCTGGCCATGCAGAAAAAGTGAAATCTTCTCTGAAATAAAACACATGTAGTTACTTTCTGAATTTGACCTGCAGGTTTCAGAGAATTTTCCCCTGGAACTATCGTACTGTATTTGGTAGCTCTCTGTATGATTGTGAATGTGTGAACTGAGATAGCATCTTATGGTATCACAAGGGAAACTGGATCTTCTTAAACGCTGTGGGGAGGTATTCAAATAGTGCATGCCCTTTTTAAATGAGCTTCACATTTTCCTTTTGACTATTTTCTGTAGATATTCATTTAAAATTGTACTTTGATCCAAAGGTCATTCTGGTATATATATATATATATATATATATATATATATATATATATATATATATATATATATATATATATATATATATATATATATATATATATATATATAGTATTTGCATACAGCTCATTTGTCTATGCACCTAAATGAGCCAATTAGAGCAGTTAAGGGAGACGAGGGAGACCAGAGAGAGACACTACTGTTTTTAAACAACAAATATTTCTGCTTTTACTCAGATCTTTGTTGGCTGCCTCATGTATTTTTGAGATTTATTTCCCAATGCACAGTAGCAACTAAAGATCCGAGGTGCCGGTGTAGAGTTTTGAGGATCCGCACTGTACTGTTCATGTAATTCTGCCCAGCTGTTCTTGGTTCAGATCATTCATTCTCGTGTCTAGAATGGAATCTGCGGTGGGCTGAGCCACTCCTACACATGCCTGTGTTGGAAAGTCCTTCAGCAGACTATTCAAGTTGTATCATGTCTTGAATAGAGCGCTGCTGATGGTGTGGTAACAGTGCAGTATCAGGCATCAGGTCATCCCTGATCAGACCCTGCTGGTTTCTAGTTATCGCTCATGTGAGAATGGAAACTGGTTTCTGTCTTACTGCTTTGTTAGAAATTAGGTTATTCTCAGAAGCCATGTACCAGAACTTCCTGTACAGTAATATGAATTGTGTTTGTCTTTTTTTTCAGTTTCTTGAAACCCTTTATTGATTATTGACTCCCTCAGGGAGGTATGTGTTGTTTGTTTCTTTGTAATCCACACTTTAAATAATCACAGCTTCATGTCTCTGGGGCAGTTTCTTAAATACTTTTATTTATTCTTAAATGTAAGCATAAATCTGCTTGATAATTTACAAAGATGATTTCTTTCTTTCTTTTTAAATGAACCTTTTATAATAAACCACGGAGGGGCTGACGGCCACTTAAACACACATGATCATGGTCCTCACAGCACATTAACAAGTGCAGCGCTTTGCGTTTTATACATTTTTGAGAATTGAATGTATTTTATCTGCCAGCCCTTTGTAGATAACCCAAAACAGATTTAGGTCTGCTTTTATTTCGGAATGATCTTCAATCACATTTAATATGCGGCACATTGAATTAAACAAAAGTTATTGAAAAAAGAAAGTGTAGATATCTTTATATATATATATATACACACACACACGACTACAGGGCTTTGTGGCTTGGTTTACCATGTCTGTAAGATTTGTATCAATCTCTGACAGTATTATATCTCACCATAATAGTGCCCAAAAAAAAAGTCACAGTATATACATGCAATCCCTGTGCCTTACATAAAAGAGATCAAATATCTGAGGTTCTTTTAAAGCTCACTGAAAAAACAAACAAAAAAAAAACTTAAAACCCTGTACAGCCTCTGTGGGTGTGGAGGGATTTCCCCGAAGCTGAGGGAATATCACAACCCTCCACAGGCCTGGCTCATATGCAAACTGGATAGGCTTGCCTTGTAAAGGCTTGAATCTACAGCAACTTAACCAACATTTTCAATAACAGAGGCACCCCTTCCCAACATTAAACACAACATTTGCACGTTCGTTACACAGTCTCACCAGGGTAGCTGTTTTGGGAAACTGCTCTCTGAATATCTTTCTCACACTGTGTACAGGATTACTTGCAATGTTATTTTGAGTTCCATTAACAACAATGCATTGCAAATGAAGAAACACCTTATCCAATTGCCTGCTAGATTGTTTGCATATCGAATTATGATTCAGCTATTAACAAATGAGTCATTCATTAATTCCTATTCTGGTCATGACAGAACTATCCCTGCAGTGGCAAATTTACGCTAGGTTTGAATAAGTGTGAAATGCATCATTGCTATTCATGATTTATAAGAATCTCAACAGTCATTAACATGTAGTAACTCAATCATTACTGTCTTAATAACTGAACTCAAGACAATGAGTTTGTCACTTTGAGTTTACTGAAACAAATGAAGAAGGTGTGGCACCCTTGGATTTGAGGACAGTTACTTAAATGAAAACCATCATGAATGGGCATCAGTCACTTTGTGCACAACTTTATTAGTCATTGCTGTGAGCTTAAAACTCAATGGCAATCCTTTTTCTCTTACCTTCCTTTGGAAGAGTGGATTAATTGGCCACACTTTATTGCTCAGGGATCCATTTATAGCACCTCCATAGGTGTGCTATTAAAGGTCTTATTTTTATTCTTTAGTTTATTACAGTGACAGCATATTACTAGTGTAAAAAAAATGGTCTCTAATGTTTTACCTTCAGAAATATTGCTGCGCTAAAGTCTGGGAGATTATTAGAGAAATGAAAATTAACTTAAACCTTTCAATATTTGTTTCCAGACCAAAAGGCCGGTGTAACCTGGCAGTTCCCTGTTTATCCCAAATTATTTTCAAAGTACTAAACATTAGTATTTTTTTAGCAGAGCCATTTCTATTTACTTTTTTTTTTTGTTTTGTTTATTTACTTTAAACAGTTACCACAAGGCAATGATATTTAATGTGTCACATATGAGCCATCTCTTTCAACCATGTTATTAATTGTACAAAATGTTCTGTTTTTATGCTGCTTGAATGTTGCTCGTGGTGATTTGCTTTCAGTTTTGTGATGCTGATGTTTCTACTTTTACATTTCAGCCGGTGTGAGTTTCGGTAACAGTTATAAGAGCCATGCACAGCCCCTATCGGAGCAACATGAAATCAGGCTGTTGAGGGTTGAAAAATGAACATAACAACAGAGGAGCAAGTCTCTGCACTTATCCTGCAATAAAACAACTAATTGAATTTTTGGCTCAAGGCAATAACCTGGAAACGAACCGCCTAGGTTAATGAAATCTGGAGAGATAGCTGCTCTTTTTTCTCCTGCTAACTGGCTTATAACAATTTCTGACATTAGGAAACAGTGTAGAGGTTGGAAACTTTAAACAGTAAGCATGTAAAACAGTCTGGGTGTTGTGTGATCAACATGCACACATTGTGATCAACCAGTGAGGTCTGGAAACCCATGCAGCACATCGGACTGATTTACTGAGGCTACTGTGCTTCTCAATCGGGGTGTAACGATACACGACGCATCACGATATGCAGGTCGACATACGATATGCATCACAATACACGTGATGGTCCTGATGGGATACTTGTGTGACGCATAATAAGATCAAATGATCATTTCATACTGGACTCTACAGTGTTTTATTAAATGAAAAAAATTGAATGAGTTAGAGAGAGTACTTATTCATAGCAACTATGAAACACACTTGTTCTTCATTAAGAAACCGCTTGGTGAACTACAATGAGTTATGTTGGGTTTTCGGTCTTGTATCGCAATACGTGCCTCTATTCCGATACGATATAGCTTGTGAAGAAAGTATCACGATTTAGCGATACACGATGAATCGTTACACTTCTGAACTGGGTGCGATGCTTCTGGAATGAACTGTGGATTTCTGCACAGAATGTTACTGCTGAGGCCGAACCTTTTAAAAGCAGTGTTCGATATTTGAAAGCTCTGTCTAATGCATTAAGCTAGTGGTTCTAGCGGAGGGGATGCAAGATTATAAACACGTGCCAGCATTAAACTAATTAAGATATGGCCCTATAGTGTTTTCCTTTCTGGGCTGCTGAATCAGTTGCCATTATAATGATTAAACCTCTTGTGAAGCATCACCTGTCCGGCAAAATGTATGGGGCTGAGTAGCTAAGTCATCATTCAAGGGATGCACCATTGTGTAATGAATAGTGTTTTCAAAATGTACTGCAAAGATAAAACAAGAGGGGTTTGCACAATACCCCAATGTCACTTTAATCAAATAAATGCATGCCAACAGCTAACTGGCTGGTGTTACACCGTGACGTCATTGCATTCTTCTCTTGCATTGAGGCCAGCTGAACATGTTAGAACTACAGACATGACTGTTTCCTGCACAGTATCTCTTTCACAGTTTGCAGTATTGACACAGGCTTGACCCAGTGTCCACATGGGTCCTGCAATCAGACACTGCTTTTGTGTGTGTAACACCATTTTTTATTGAACTCTACAGTCATTTTACGATGACCAGTAAAGCCCCAGGTACGCAGTATCCAAAAGGTCAGAGCGTCGCGAAGAGACAACAAGCAAACTGACCGGGAGAGCTGTCCGCTAGATTGCCCGCTATAAACCGACCGGGAGAGCTGTCCGCAATATTGCCTGCTATCATTGGGGTTCTGTTTAGTCACAAATTACTTTCCTGACAGCGCACATGTTGCCAGCAATCATTCAAAAAAAAGCTGGAGTTGAAATAGCAGCTTGCTTCCCAGTGCCTTTGTGATGGTATAAAGGGCTCTTTAACTGAGCCACAGCTGTGTGCAGTTTTAATAGCTTGCACTTTTACTTTGCTTGTAAGGTTTAATGAGTTTTTAAATGAGTTGTAAAGTAGAACACCCATGGTCTTTTTTAACTTGTCTGCTTCTTTCTAAATTCTGCGTTGCAGAATTTGAGTTCCAGGCACTACTGTGTGGTATATGTTGAGCATATACAGGGGTTGGAGAAAGGAAAACAAAAAAAAAAGCTAAATAAACAGAAACACCTGCCATAACACCATCCAACAGGTTGGACATTTTTAACCATAAACCTTGCTGAATGAGCATGCGTTGTCAATATAAACCTCTGAACAATGTAGACGTTCTTTCATAGTCAGCAGTGCTGTACTGTACTGTGTAATTGCCAAGACACTGTCACAGTCTATGTTCCAGAAAATCCATTCAAAGCTCAAAGCTTGATGACCCATGCTTTATGATGTTAATGCCTCAAATTTCAGAATCTGTGTATATGGCTGACCCTGCATACGATTTAGAGCTGATACTGAACAACCAGGCGGTCTGATTACTTTCACTGTGCAGCCACACATAAATAATGCTCATGGAACTGAATTGTCTGATACCATATAAACAAAACTGGTGTTTTCTGGGAAACCAGACAGCATCAAGTGCTTCACTCTGCAAATTAATCTCAACACACAGCCAAATAAGTGGTTTGTGCAGCATTAAAATGGAGTCTGTTGTGCAGTTAAGACTATACGCTCTCTCCATTGCATCCTCATGCAGTGCTATTTCTTATGCAGGGTTCAGATTTTTCATTTTCTCTGTGAATTCTCTAAAAGCCTCAGCCCTCGATTGTTTCCCCTCTGCATATCCTCAGTGTGCTTTTTTTCTTTTCTTTTCCAGAACTATGGAGGAACCTTGTCAAACACCTCAACGTTATCCACTCCCGTCACTGGACACAAGCGCATGGTGATCCCGACCCAGCCACCCCTGACGGCCACCAAGAAATTTGCCGCCAAGCCCCAGCCTGCTGCTGCAGGTGTTCCTGCTGCTGCTGCTCCTGCTGCTGGCATCGCGGTGACCAAACCACAGTCCATGCCTCAGCCGGTCCCTGCCCCCTACACCACAGCCTCCACTCCCACCCGTCCGACCTTCAACGTGCAGGTGAAGAGCGCCCAGCCCAGTCCTCATCACATGCCCCCGGGGCCGCAGGGCTTATCCCTGGCCTACAACCAGCAGTATCCCCATCAACCATCTCGATCCCCCGGCCCGGTCCAGTACATGCCTGCCCAGCCCCGCAGTCCTGATTTTGCGTACGGCCCCCCGCAGCCAGCGCGCCAGCCCGAACCCATGGCCAGCCACGCTCCTCCTCCTCCAAGGGCTTACTATGAGCCCCAGTACCCTGGAGGAGCTGATCAAGGCGCTGCCTACGGAGCTCAGAACACCTGGAGACCCGAGCCAGCTTATCCCACTTCTGCTACCACTGGCCCAGGATATCAGCCTCCAGGGCCCAGGAAGACATACATCACCGACCCGCCACCAGCCATGGCCCCAACACCCATGGTACAGTATGGTGCTCCCCCAGGGATGCAGCAGAAGGTAAGATCTGAAGCCGCTTGCTACTCTGAATTGATATCATTCCTAGGGTACCTTACTTTTCCCACTCTAATGATGTTTAGATTTTCTGCCTAAAATCAAGAGGTTCTGCAAAGAAATCTCATGTGCCATTTTGTCCTGGAAATCAACCTTTTATGCCTATTGCAAATAATTATTGCAACAAATTGTGCATTATTCACAAAAGTTCAATTATTTCTTTGTCTAATTATTTTTTTGCCCATTTTGATAAATGAAGTACAAAATTATTCTCGTGTGTGTTAAAGTCTTGTGACTAGGACCAGATGTTCAAATTAACAAAGCTCCTCTTGTGGGGAAAGTATGCTTGCAGTGCATTCGTAACATTCATTCACTTTTCTGAAATATTCTCTAGATAGCTGGGACTGGATTAGTAGATACAGTAACAATACTTCTTTAAAGACTGAACTTATAGGAACTTTTCAAGTTCACTTAATCTTCATCTTTATTTAAGTTGGATTCCATTATAGAGGGAACTTCAGAGCACAAGCATGTGACTTGGCAGGTAATACCTGCCTGAGTTCTCATTTCTTTAAAGCACATTTCTAGTAAATCAAGGCAGGGTGATTAACAAAGCCTTAAGGTTGAGCAGCCTTTTTTTAACCTTTCTGAAAGTTTTACATACGTGTGGTTTCATTTCTCTGACGAGCCGTGGCTTCTGTTTCAAAACCCCAATGAATTTTCAGTGTTGTGTTTTTTTATTGAGCCTGGGTATACCGGTCCCTGTCTGACTTGGGAATTATCCTCTTTAGTGTGGCAGGAGTAAACTATTAAGCCCAGCAATCTTACTGTTAAGATGTTGCTAAAGTTGGATTAGAAAGCTACTTTTTTAATTTCTTTTTTTTTTTGTTACAGTGTCCTTAGCTTTCCCTCACATTTTTTCTTGCATCTTGTTAATGTCAACAGGAAAGCAAAACCAAATCTGTCACAGAAACATATCTGTGAAATACTGAGGGGAAAAAAGCAAACTGTTTTATAGCATGTTAGCACCAAGGTCAGTGGTCCGTTAAGAAGCTGCAGTACATAATGTAACAAGCTCAAGCTGCACTAATCAGGAACGCATACAGTTAGCATAATAAACAGGAAGACAGCATTGATCCTAATCAGAGCAGAATGAATATCATCTCGCTGCAGTCGCTAAGAGAGCAAGCACATAACTGCATATTTAGGGTTACCAAGTGATTGCAGCAACTTCCTTGGGGACAATCCAAACAGTTTAATCAGAACAATCTGTTGAAACAACGAAAAAGAAAGAAAGAAATCAACATGATGCGTGCAAGGAAAGGAGGTTTTTCAGTAAGAAACTGAAACTGTTGAGTAAGAGTTAATATCAATGGTCTTTTCCGTGTAGATTTTCTGTAAGGTACCAATACATTTAATACTGGGCTGGGTTCACAGATTCCAAAAAATAAAAGGGAACGAGTCTTCCTGGTTGGAAAGAAAAGCCCTGGGATACTGAACTTGTCCACACCCGAGTGAAACATCCTTTGCATTGCAGGGCCTAAGGGGAGCACATGTCATTTGCAGAGAAAACAAGATGGTAAACTGGACAGGGTTGTTCTAGCTCATTAGTCCCTCAGACTCTTCATTTCCCAATCAATTAGTATTATTATTATTTATTTCTTAGCAGACACCCTTATCCAGGGCGACTTACAATTGTTGCAGGATATCACATTATTAATCAATGTGTGAACAGGGGAATGTTTGTGGGAGAAGCTGCCAAAAAAATATATATCTATATAAATATTTATTTATGTATTTATTTGTCTGCACTAAAGCAGGGTGCTGCAGAGGCCTCCTGTTTCTACTGTGTTTCTGTTTGCTGTTTGCCCAGGCTGTACACAGTTCAGTGTGCTCTCCCTAGATATGTCTCGTTTCACACATACATACTCATACATACTTTAGAAAGCATAACAAAGTGTAATAAAGCATATGTAAGCATCATAAAAAATAGCAAGGTCTGGTAAAAGCATAATAATAAACATGGCAAACTACAGTAAATGCATTGTACAACCAAAGGAAAAGCATGGTAAAGCTGCAAAAATACCATGGTAAACTTTTAGAAGCATGCGTACAGACATACATACATAGGTGATGCATGGTATTGTAAAGTTTTAGTGCATGTTTAAGGATTCTAAAATGATCTATAATAAAGTCTTTCAGTGTCTTACAGATTGCTATCAACAGTACTTTCTAAAAAAACAAAAACACATATTCTAGTAAGATCAGAGCAAGTGGTTGTCAGCGGAAACCAAGCACACATCTGACTGCAGGCATGTTTGCTTATCGTGAACTCGGTTGCTCATTCGTTGGGCTGTGGGGAGCTGCTGCGGTAATACCGAGGCGATATATTACCCTGTGTTAGTGCAGGTAATGGAAGATTTGTATTGCCAGGATATTGGAAACCCAGTCCGAGGGCGACCTGTGGAACGCAGTGGAAGTGGTCCATTGGAAACTCCATTAGGGATGCAAGTGTATTGAGCCATCTTCCCAGCACTACTTACTGTGTATCATGCTTCTGATTTTAACAAACCGACCGCTTGACCTTTTTATTGAGTTCTCCATTGCTTCGTTTTTAATTACACTGCCACCCCACTTCCAATAACCTAGTTGAGGAATATCTTCTTACAGACATGGGAGCTGGGACTCTTGTGTTCTTGTTAGAATTGCAGGCTGGCAGAGGTCATGCTCTTCAACTTTTGCTCTGATGGAGCAAATGAGTTTGAACGTCCATTTCGGGGGATTACAGAGGCCAGTTTGAAACCCTTCACTGCAGAAAGAAGAACATGTAGGTGGCAGACTGCTCCTAACACTGAATGAGACTAATTGGGAAAGTGGCTCTGGATGCCAGCCCCTCTGTTTAGTCTCTCCGCTGCAGACAATACAAAGTTTAGCTCCCAGGAATATAATAGAAGTGCATGCCTGCATGGGGATCGCTCACCGACATGATGTTGCGGCAGTTCCCTGCAGAAGACACTCCTGTCTTTGAATGCCTTTGAATGCTTTTCAATTCTTGTTCTTCTCCAGAAATGATGTTTCAACAAATGCCCCCCTTGTACTTTTAAGTTTGACTGGCTTAAACTATTTATTTTTAGATTACTTTTTAGTTATTATAAATGTGCACTGCATCAATCTTTAACTGGTTCTCTGTTTTCCAGAACTATACATTAATAATGCTCTTTTTCAACATTTAGGTCTCACCAGTGTGTCAGATATTCAAAAGCGTTGATAAACAGTTTCGGGGGGAAAGAGACTACAGTATTCAGTATTTTTCGTTGTAGCATTCCAGTGTGAGCATTTGTCCAGGTAGAAAAAAGAAAAAATAAAGGAATACATTTGATGCGCTATTCCTTTAATGAAGGGGGAATGGATTTTTAATTTCTTACACTAGTACTGTACGAACGCTATCTGGAGGTAAGCAAATTACAGAGCATAGTTCTTTGGAAGCAGCTCACACAGCATTTGGCATGATGTAACAATCAGGATTTCAGAATTGGAACTGAAAGTTGAACAGTGCGTCCTGTTCTGTTTGTTTGTTTCTTGGCTTTGTATTATTTTTGTATTAACCTCGTGCTTCATTACCACAGCTTGCTTGCAGCGCTCTCAAGCACCGTTCTAAAGTTTGATCTGTTTACAGCTCAGCCTTGCCAGCTTGGACCAGGTTGTTTTTTCCCCTTCAGTGTTCTGGCTAATGCCGATGATGTAGCTTTCTTAACAGGTTGTTATTGGCGTCGAGAATGTTTTATTTATTTTTTTGTCTGCTGATTTTTTTCTAAAAGATATTCTGAGCTGGCAGCATCCAGTGCTATGACTTCATTTTGAAGCGGTGGATTTCTGAATTCCATTTTTTTTTTCTCAAATAAAGAAAGGGGTTCTGATTTTATTTGAATTAATCGTTAATCCTGTGACAGCCTACATTTCAGGGAGCTCCAACTAGATTGCTTCGTAGCAATTGTGACTCAGGTGTGTCATGCAGTTCGATGGCCTTGTTCTTTTAGCATGCCCTGTGTGCTTGCTTGCTAAGCAGTGCACATGCTCAGCAGTGATTGTACCATCTTCCCGTATGGATCTAGACACCGCATACATATTCATCTGTGTCCTTTAACAGCATTGACCTGGTTCACACACAGCCACATAGCAAGAGTGTACACTAAAAAAAAACACAGGGGGAAAAGAAGACCGATTACAATATTAATACAAATTAAAAAAAAGTGTTAGAAGCCCTTAGAACCACTTGCAAGCCTGAGTTATGCATGGCAGGGTTAGTAACTTTATATAAACTGTGCTGCTGAGGATTTGGAGTGAAGAACGTTGAGAATCAAGCCCATGGTGTCGGATAGTTCTAAAAGCTGTTCTAGAATGGGTGCATTCTACAGATTTATTGCAGTGTGATTTTCCATTGCAGAGAGCTTGAAGGGTGTTGATTGATTTATTTGTTTGGCAGCGTCCCCATCCTCTCCTCCGCACAGGGCTGGGCTTGTATTCTCACCCTGAATGCCCTTTTGACATAATCCCCAGTGAATGTATCTGTAAACTTTAATAAGCTTTTTGAAGTGAAATGGGAATGGAATTGATAACACACTCATAGAAAAATATGAATTCCCTTCAGCGCAGTTAAAGTGCAGCCCACACAGCAATCAATGCTCAGATGTGGCGCATACCAGTGAACTGGAAAGAAGTGATGACATCTAATTAAAACTGTATCTGGCAAACACGCTTTCTGGTGATTATCTTTATTGAATTAAAATATCTTTGTGCAATGTGTTTACTGGAGCTTGGAGATCTGGCTGTTTGCTATCCTTGCATAGCTGCATATGTTGTTTTTGGTGAATTTTCATATTGTGATACTAATGGCAATACAAAACCCAGGTAAATAAATATGTTTAAGGTTGCGTTCTTTGATCCAGCTGAATGCGTTGTGTCTATCAGTTGGCTTTCTAATTTGTAAGTGTCATGAATTCAAATGCGATTAATATATGTTTAGAATTAACATGGGATTCATGTGAAGTGATAAGGAGATTATGTTATCATGAATAGGCATGTAATATGGGATTATAAAGAGAGGCACATTTTGAAAGTTAAATGCAGTGGATGTAGATCTTGGTTATCTTTTTTTTCATGATACTGATGACTCTAATTTTCTATCTGTTGGCATTGTTTTGTATCTTACGGACATACTTATTTTAAATCGTGTTTCCTGGAAGAAGAAAGAGAATGCACACCTTGTTAACAATTTTAAAGTTTCTACTTTGTAATCATTTTTGGGTACCCTGTCATCTGAAGAACGGATCTCCCTGTTAGAGCAAAACGAGATGTAGAGGAATCTTTCTCAAGAGGGACTTCAAGTGATTTAAAAGAATCTGAAAACCCACTCTGTTGAACCAGATCATTAAATGCTCAGCGCACTGGATGCAATGCACCATACGCTGTGCCAGATTATGCAAGAGTCTTTACTCTGCACAGCTGCTGCTTAAATATGTACAAAAAACGTGCCGCAGACCCGAAGAGGGAGCGCAAGGAGAATCAGGTGGCACTGCTCCAAGTCAGAGCCAGTGCGTTGCTTCCAGCAGGACCTGATTCACTGTGTTTAACTTTATCAGCGAGCTTGCTAATTGTTTCATAGTACCCAGTACTAAGTGTTTCCCGGTTTGCATATCACTTAAAGAGTTTGGGCTAAGAGAAGCTGAAGAGAGCAGAAGATCTTGGTTTCCAAGCCAAACTCCTAGTTTACTGGATTATCCTCTGCCAAGAAACTAGAAGAATGTGTTATTCACCAGGTCTACGGTGCAATTCAGTTAATAGCCCCTTCATTAGCAAGAATATTACACTACTGTGTTAACATTTGATAAACTCTTAATTAAGTCAAGAAGAGGGATATACTTTATAGAAAACCTGAACTGATGTTATAAAGCATCTCTGTATGATTTTAATTTAAGCCACCTTATTCTTAACATTGTCAGGTCCAGTCTTATGCTCAGATTTGAAGTACCTGTCAGCTTGTTTACAGTAGTTTGCACATATGTTGCCATTAAAAGGAAGTTGTGTTTGTCTAGTTTCTTTATTAAGATTTTCTTTATGCTTTTCAGTAAGAACAAGAATGTGCTGAGGAGCTGATCTGAGTCAGAGTGCATTCAGAAGTGCTGTCCGTCACAGCTGTCTTTTTAATGAAATGCTCTGCTGCTTATGGCATCGAGAGTGATATTTTTTGTAAGCACACACAGATGACACGCCCCTTTTTGATAACTGGGTGAGCATTCTAAGATGCCACTCTCCCTTTCCACTGCAGCTCTTCTCAAACAGCACAAGTGGCACCACCTGCTGGGCAAGGCCAGCTTGAGGTTCTTCTGCTCCACCCAATTACTCAGTGACACTTAACCCTAATGAAAGGTAAGGATTTGGGTAGTTAAAACATCCATGTCCGCTTGAATCCGCTTCTTCTAGTTTTGTCTTCAGAATTTATGATTAAAGCTACCGTATGAAGGAAATCCTATTTCACAGGCTGCAAGTTTGTTTTTGTTTTTTTTTAAGGAGAGAGTCCAGCAGACTTTTGAAGGCAATGGTTAATAATGTTATGATGTCTTCTATTGTATCTACTGTCCGCAAAACCCTCTTTCATATTTCATCCTTCATATTTGTACATTTAGCTGCAGCTAATCGTAGGAAGAAAGGAAGGGGTAAGCTTAGTCCCAGGACAGTGCCATAGGCAAGAAATGGGTCTGTAATAATTGGCCTCCTGTCTCCATAGGAGTTAAACCGGACTCATTTGAATGCAGATGGGCAACTGTCAGAAACATAAAGTTCTGCTTTTGTCTTTTTTTTTCTAATGCAGCCATTGTAACAGGATGAGACGGCATTGCGTTTTATTAATGCAGGATAAGTACAGAATCAATTAGGCAGGGGATAGAAGTCTCAAAGGTACAGTCTGTACTCTCTGCCCCAGTAACCAGGTCACACACAGAGGGGGTTGTTCTTTAAACCTAAGTGTTGCTGGATTTCTTTGATCTCAGGCTGTAAGTAGAACCAAGAAATGGAAGTTTTGACTGCAGCTGCTTTATCCTTTTTATTTGTATTCTTTCTTCAATGCGTGGTTGTCTGGATGGATGGATCGTCTGCTCTTACATATTGTAGGGTGCATCGCTGGGTTTTGAAATATTTTCCTGTCTTGTTGGTTGTCAGGTAGCTTCTGTTTGCTGAGTTGCTTCCCGTCCGTCTCCCTCCTCATTAAAGAGTTTTACAATCACCCTTAATTATCATCACAGAAATGCTGAACGGTTTCATCCACAGTTTATTCACTTGAATCCCACACACACAAATACTGTTCCAGCTAAACCAAAGTTAAGGCACGATATTTCTTTTAGCTAATCTGACTGCCGCAGTGTTTTACAGTCACCTCATCTTGGTTGTTGAAATCCTGTACCGGCATGATATTCAGTCTCCAGTATTAAGCTATGTGGAGTGGCCTGCTTTATAATACTGCAGGGGGTGGCAGTGATAACCACTGTAAATGACTATAAGGACAGCTTATTTCTTTTGTAAAGTGAATCACTGTGAATGTGGAAGGATGAGTTCAGCAGGGTGTTTCCAGTTACCTGCTTTGTGTGTAAGTGTAGTGACGGAAAGACTTTGCACCACCTGCATCACCACTGAGGTATTCTAAAGAGACTACAATAAATGTGCTGAGTACAGTATACTTATAAACAATGACAGCATTGTATATTACCAAATACAAATATTATCAGCAATACTGTATTAATATGAGTGTGTGTATTAATAATAATAATAATAATAATAATAATAATAATAATAATAATAATAATAGTTACAGTAGACAGAGAAGATTCTCCATAAAGGCCCAGGAATGAGATGGCCAAAAAATCAACAAGTGCGTTCTCTCATCAAAGTTTACCACAGAATTTCTGCAAGGTAATTTTGCAGCTCTCCCCTGCTTTTCCCATGATTATACTACACATTTACCACAGTCGTTCATGTTTTTTATATGCTTTACCACACCCCTCTGGGCTTTACAATGCTTTCACTATGCTTTATTACACTTTGCTATACTTTTACTATCCATGGAGTGTTCTGTTTATTTAACAAGGACAATGCATGGGAAAGCATAAACTAGGCAGCTTACTTCAGGGAAATCAGGGAATAGCAGTACTTCTAGCAAGCTCTGCTGCTGTTTAATAACTCTGAGCTAATTGCACTGTGGAGTAAAGACCAAGCAGGTGTGAGCTTACAGGACCTGCCTGCCTTGGCATGCAGAGTAGCACTTGTTCTAGTGGCCTCTCCCTTGTGCTCTATCTTAAGTATTCAAAGCATTCTTTGTCAGTGTGTACTTCTCCTTGCACATTGTGTGTTGTGCATGATGCACGTATCAGGTCTCGCTGTGGCTCAGTATGAGAGGTAGCCTGGGTGAGTGCATGGAGTTGTTTGTTATTTTCCTTTCCAAATTCCTAAGGCAATAACATTCGAAAAAGTGTTTTCCCTTTCATGTCAGCCCTTGCATGTTGCTAAACACCTCAGCATAAAAATCCATAAACATTTAAAAATAGGAGAATGTTTCATCTGGAAACGTCTGCAACCTCTACAAGAAAATACAAGCAGCAACACACATTGGCTTAAAAGTGAACTGATCTTTTGTATATATACAGGGCACCTTTTAACCATTGATTCTGTTAAACAGTTGTCACTGTATAGAGTGATAGCAATAAGACTCCCATTGCATAGCAGTGTGATCCATTCTTGGTTTTACTAGGAGTTTAATAAGATACACCTCAGCTTGTTACCTACACACTGAGGCTAATCAAGCACAAAATAAAACAGGAATGGGTGAAACAGCTATGCAATTTCCATCCCTGAGCATGCTCCGTATTGTAGTGAAGATTCCCCTAAACTCTTTGCTGTAAGGTTCATGGGCATGTGGTCTTCAGAAATGTGCATGCGGTTCATGTGTTGTGTTGTACTGCTTGCACAATAAAGGGAATTGCCTGAGCTTTCTCATCTTCCTGTTTGGCAAAGCCTGAGCTTTGTCGTCTTCCTTCTTTTGCAATCGCGATCTTGTCCTGGCAGGCCCTTTAAACCAGGATCTCTGGTGATGTAAGAAACAGTCCCGATTGTCTGCAGTGCATCCCTATTCCTACCTGGGTCTTGTGAACACACAGAAAAGATAATGTAAGGATATGTAAATAGAAGTGAAGAGAGACCGGGGGAGAATGACTATAATATAATGCTCACAGTGAGACTCTGTCTGTCTGTCTGTCTGTCTGTGTGTCTGTCATTTGCCTGCAGTATTTGAATATAAGGAATAAACAGTGTTACCACCCTTCTGTAAACCTCTCTGGTAAATGTGAATGGGCGGATGTGTTCTTTATTTTGGAGTACAAAACAGCTTTATAATGTTTTTCTGTTATTATTTCTGATTACACTGTCTCTGCGCTATCGGCTTCAGAATAGCGAAGTCTTGAAGTGACACAGTGTTCTGCATCGCATTGATACGGTTGAATAGTGAGTGGAACACTGCCCTAACAAACCACACAGCTGGGTTTCACTCCTGGAACTTTCTGCTGCACTTTCTGATATTGCACAACAATGAAGGAGCCGTCCCCCTGGTGTTACCTACTGTTCATATAGTAACATCACATAGACCGTTAACCAAACGCTAAACAAGGAAGAGGAGGGGGGGGGTGGTAGAAAGGGTTTTTCTGCAGCTCTACTTGCTGAAACTTTACATATATATATATATATATATATATATATATATATATATATATATATATATATATATATATATATATATATATGTTTCTATGCCATATTGTTTGGTAAGAGAACAGTGTGAGCCCTGCTTCCTGTTCACACTGTCTCAATGCAGCTGTTCTCACAGCCCCGTGCTGTGTACCCTAGACCCATATTGAAAATCTCCAGGGTTATTCTTGGCTCTGCGGTTCACTGATACAGGGCGTTAAGCACAGCGTGTCCGACTTGGCGCCCAACCACCATTAATAGCATTGCAGGGGAGCTGGCTACTGTATATTATCTCGTGGAAGGAAGCAGTAGTGAGATGTTTTATGTAATAAGCAAGACGTGGACCCAGCAGGTTTTGATCTTCTTTTTATGTATTTTGTATTTTTAGCACAACCACCACCACAGCTATTGAAGAGGCCACCAGTAGCAGAAACAAAGCTCCACTTTGCGCCAGTCTGTACTAATAGAGTACAATTGCAGTCTGTACTAATAGAGTACAATTGCAGTCCCTTTCTTGAGCCTGCATGGCACATCAGTAAGCCTGCTGTGTGTTATTTTAACCCCGGTGGGAATGCATATGGCCGTACCTGTATATTTACATCTGTAGTCACACCTGTGCAATTGGGATAAAGCCTGCAGGGCTGATGTCACTGACATGCTTGTATTTGTTCTGTGTTCTTCAGGGTGGTTCCATGCCCCCCATGCCCCCCGGCCCTGTTCCCAGCCACGCAGCAGCAGCCCGACCCGAGGATGAACTCGAACGCCTCACCAAGAAGATGCTGTACGACATGGAGCACCCTCCCTCCGAGGAGTACTTTGGTAAGAACAGGCTTCTGTTAAGATCAACCGTTTTCAGGTCAACCACAGCAGTGTCACCCGTTCCAGGTTTTATTACCAGCTTGATTAGCCATAGTGTATAGGTAACAAGCTCAGGTGGGTCTTATTAAACTCATAATAAAACCAGGAATACACAAACTGCTATGCAATGGGAGCCTTATTTCCACCTCTCGATCAGTACCAGGAATGTGTGACGGTGCCCTGACATGAATGAAACCCATTGATAGCACTTGATTTCTTGTACTTTTTATGGTACATGCATTAGCACCCTGCATGGAAAGTGAATTTTAATATGTGTAGCAGAGGAAGGGACAGAAAAACATGTTTGTTTGCTGGTTGTTCTCAAACTTGCTGTGCTATTGCAGTCAAAGTGAAAATAAAAAGTCTGGAAAATGTCCAAAAAAATCTTCATAAATTAGAAATTAAAAAATCAAAAGCATGGGCTATTGTTGTTTCCCCCATCAGGAGCTGCTGTCCTTGAATATGTTGTTGATCCTGGCTGTGCTCCTGTATTAGTGAGCGAAAAGCAAAGCATGCAGCATTAAACTTACCACTTCTGTTTGCGTCAAGGCCCATGAATAGGTATATAACTATGGCTACTGGAGTGTTCATTCTTAATTATCATATAAATAGCTCTTTTTCGCTTGGCTTAACGTCCAATTTACAAATCTTATTTCCCAAATTGAAAACAACAGATTCTTTCCTTTTTTCTTTTTTTCAACCAAACTGTGATTTCGGTAGGCTGGCTTGTGAGCCGTGAATGAGAGCAGGCTCGAGAGCCCCAGCCTCTAGTAATCTCGTTGGCCTGTGGTGTGGTGTGTCTGTGTGGCTTGCTGTTCCACTTCCTGCTCTGTTGAAGCGAGGGGAACACAGGTGTTCCATCAGTTTTGTGGAAGTTAAATGAGTTTTTCATTGGTCATATATATATATATAAAAAGCTTACCTTTAAAGTACTAGTAGGTGAATTTCCTGGTTTTATACATTTTCTGTTAATAGTTTTTAAACAGAAATGGATGGAACTGCTATGCAATAGGAGTCTCGTTTCCACCCCTATACACTCAACTGTGAATTAGATTATGTTTGCATGCCAACCCCAGATCTGTGTCAGAGGGTGAAACCAGGCCAGCAAACATTAACTGCTAAGTGGGTGACATAGTATGTAAACTAAGGTGGCAGCACATAATCTGAGATAACATCACGTCTGGCAATTCCACAGAAACTCCCTGAGCTGAGCAAATGTATGTCAGAATGGTAGTGATGCACTAGATCACACCATAAAGACGTGTGTACAGCTCAGGCCAAATGTTTTGCATCACCCTATAGAATTAACTAATTTAGTTTAATAAAGTCGAATGAAACCTGTTGAATAATGTTACGTTTTATTAAACACATAGTAAAACCAGGAATACTCAAACTGCTGTGTATTGGGAGCCTTATTTTCTATACAATAGACCTATACAGGGGCGGATCTGAATGCAGCTGCCATTTAAGTTACTTTACATGTTTACTGTCAGAAATAAACTGGAGACTAACATGCACTGCTTGATGCAAGGCCTTCATAACCTTGGGCTCTTTATTCATAATTTAAACACGTTCACGTCGATTTGAATAGACCCAGTGAAGTTGAAAAGGAGAGTTAATTGAAATCGGGCAGTGTATTGGTTAAGAAAAGGGTTATATCTAGTATAAATCTCAAATCTTCACGGTGTATAATGAGAGGTACAAAAGCAAAGCCAGATGAAATCATACACGTTAATACGCATGTTTGAACCCCTGTTCTTGCATTGCCCAATTTCCTGAGATTATAACTGCCACTAACTCGCTGCTTCCACCTGATTTAACTCTCACAAACCAGTAATCAAATGCAATGCTTCTATTTGCTTAGCAAGGATGTTTTACCTGGACAGCAGCGTAACCTACACCACTCGTTTCCATGGAGATCCCTGGGGGAGTCACCAGCAGGGCACGAACAATATATCAGTGGCAGAGACAAGAGATGCCATATATAGGTCAGGGCAACTTTTGGGTTAATCCGAACTCCGTTTGCGCACAGATTGCTTTGTGTCCTTAAAAGAAAAGAACGCTTTCAAACTGAATGTATTCATAGGATTTCCATCAGATGGCTTCTTCTGCATTGTTCTAGTTATTTTGGATGAATGCATTTGCATATTATTTCGCTGCCTTCAACAAACTCTTAAAGAGTCTGCTGTTTTTAAAATCCAATTCCCGTTTGAATGTCTCATAATAAGAAAAATGAACACTGCATTGAAGTGCTGCAGCTCGTTCCTAGGACAGCAATACTTCTACTTACATCAACAGTTTGCAAGCTTTCCCCCCTCTTATATAAATAATGAAGCACAAGCTTCAGCAGCCCGAGTTCAAATTCAACAGCGTCTTGTACCACCGAAGACTCAATTGCCGTTCAGGCTCAGCATACACTTGTTTGTCGATGCAAGCACAGGCAGTGTTTTTTATCTGTATCTAAAGTTCTCTCTGTCTGAGACTCTCAGTTCCTTTGCTTTCATTTCAGCACAATCCCTGGAGGAACTGTGCATGATATGTGAACAAAGTACTACACCAGGGTTGTCAAGTTTTTTGTGCACCATAGCTTTATCACAAATCCACATTCACTAAAACAGTGGAACTCATCAGTTCAAGGAAGGCGAGCTTGGAAGCTCCTCGTTAACGTGACTCGCTCAGACTTCTCCACTGAGCCCTGTACGATTATCAGCTGCCGTGCAAATCCATCGCAAACCTCTCTACACTCAGGTTGCAGTCCTGTGTGTGTGTGTGTGTGTGTGTGTGTGTGTGTGTGTCTCACATGCCTTCTCCTGCAGCTGCCTCATCCCTCCCCTCCACACACGTGCACGCCCGCTGTCGGGGGCATGTAACTCACACCCCGCTCCCACGACTTCAAGAGGAAAGGCTGATGCTCTGTGATATCAGCTCCTGACCGCCTTCCAAAAACAGGTATGACAGAGGCACTGACCGTGATTCACTGACATTGGAAATGAGTTTGAAACAAAGAAACGGACGTAGATTGAAGCGCCCCGTGATGTCGATTGTTTTTGTCAGCTTGGGGCCTCTAAAGGCCAGTGAATTGTACAGCTCGGTGACATGAAGAATTAAATATGCTGGGTAAAGTTGCCTGCGGTGGCTTACTCAGTGCATTCTGATTCATTCAAGCTGCATTGCCCTCAGCAAACCTTCTCGAAATTTCAAAATGTATTTGTGCGTTTTAAATTGTACAGCACCTCTTGAGCAAGGATTCTAACAGCACAGCACAGCTCTTTATCCCACTCCCTCCTCCAGGTCGTGCAGTTCTGTTTAAATATCAGCTTGGTTGCCCCAGCTGTTTGTTCAGTTCTCAGTCTTTGTCCTCCATCAAGGCTGTGCAAATTTCCCAGTTACGAAACAAGCCAGCCTATTGCTTGCAATTATACCCAGCTGACTGCATTCGATTTGCCAGCAGTGCACCTCTGAGCTCATCTGTGTGATTTCCATCATCTTTGCTCTTTCTGCATTTGTTTTCCTGCATTCTCTCCTCCCGTTTTATTCAAGTCTGACTGTTATAAATACTCCCCGAGATAAAAAGAAAAGTTTGCAGTTCCTGTAGCTGTAGTTCCAGTATACTGAAGTGGAGCACAGCTCTGAGTTGACAGGTACAGGATCTGTCCTGTCATTGCCTCTTACGCTCTACTGATCATAGGAGTAATGGCAGCATTTATAGGAGTGCCACTGGTGTCTCTCTGGCATTGAAAAAACATTATTATTCTATTTTTCCTTTTCTCTTTTAACTCTCCTATATGATGTTCTGTATACTCTGAACATATCCCACAATGATGTATGATTTGTGTGTGTGTGTGTGTGTGTGTGTGTGTGTGTGTGTGTGTGTGTGTGTGTATATATATATACAGTACTGTGCAAAAGTTTTAGGCAGGTGTGAAAAAATGCTGTAAAGTAAGAATGCTTTCAAAAATAGACATGTTAATAGATTATATTTATCAATTAACTAAATGCAAAGTGAGTGAACAGAAGAAAAATCTAAATCAAATCCATATTTGGTGTGACCACCCTTTGCCTTCAAAACAGCATCAAGCATCAATTCTTCTAGGTACACTTGCACACAGTTTTTGAAAGAACTCGGCAGGTAGGTTGACCCAAACATCTTGGAGAACTAACCACAGTTCTTCTGTGGATTTAGGCAGCCTCAGTTGCTTCTCTCTCTTCATGTAATCCCAGACAGACTCGATGATGTTGAGATCAGGGCTCTGTGGGGGCCATACCATCACTTCCAGGACTCCTTGTTCTTCTTTACGCTGAAGATAGTTCTTAATGACTTTCGCTGTATGTTTGGGGTCGTTGTCATGCTGCAGAATAAATTTGGGGCCAATCAGATGCCTCCCTGATGGTATTGCATGATGGATAAGTATCTGCCTGTACTTCTCAGCATTGAGGAGACCATTAATTCTGACCAAATCCCCAACTCCATTTGCAGAAATGCAGCCCCAAACTTGCAAGGAACCTCCACCATGCTTCACTGTTGCCTGCAGACACTCATTCGTGTACGCTCTCCAGCCCTTCGGCGAACAAACTGCCTTCTGCTACAGCCAAATATTTCAAATTTTGACTCATCAGTCCAGAGCACCTGCTGCCATTTTTCTGCACCCCAGTTCCTGTGTTTTCGTGCATAGTTGAGTCGCTTGGCCTGGTTTCCACCTCGGTGGAATGGCTTTTTGGCCGCAAGTCTTCCATGAAGGCCACTTCTGACCAGACTTCTCCGGACAGTAGATGGGTATACCAGGGTCCCACTGTTTTCTGCCAGTTCTGAGCTGATGGCACTGCTGGACATCTTCCGATTGCGAAGGGAAGTAAGCATGATGTGTCTTTCATCTGCTGCAGTAAGTTTCCTTGGCCGACCACTGCTTCTATGGTCCTCAACGTTGCCCGTTTCTTTGTGCTTCTTCAAAAGAGCTTGGACAGCACATCTGGAAACCCCTGTCTGCCTTGAAATTTCTGCCTGGGAGAGACCTTGCTGATGCAGTATAACTACCTTGTGTATTGTTGCTGTGCTCAGTCTTGCCATGGTGTATGACTTTTGACAGTAAACTGTCTTCAGCAACCTCACCTTGTTAGCTGAGTTTGGCTGTTCCTCACCCAGTTTTATTCCTCCTACACAGCTGTTTCTGTTTCAGTTAATGATTGTGTTTCAACCTACATATTGAATTGATGATCATTAGCACCTGTTTGGTATAATTGTTTAATCATACACCTGACTATATGCCTACAAAATCCCTGACTTTGTGCAAGTGTACCTAGAAGAATTGATGCTGTTTTGAAGGCAAAGGGTGGTCACACCAAATATGGATTTGATTTAGATTTTCTTCTGTTCACTCACTTTGCATTTAGTTAATTGATAAATATAATCTATTAACATGTCTATTTTTGAAAGCATTCTTACTTTACAGCATTTTTTCACACCTGCCTAAAATTTTTGCACAGTACTGTATATATATATATATATATATATATATATATATATATATATATATATATATATATAGGAAAAAGCACACATAACATTTTGGAGGTTTTATAACCTCTTCTGCTTTTTCACTGTTTCTTTTCACTGTTTTTCTGTTTCTCCTAGATGATTTCTAGCTAGGCATTGCAGAAATGTCAGCTGCTGCTGCAAGGAGTAGCTGAACCCGGCGTGTGACCTCCCTGCCTCTCTTAGGACACGATGCCCATGCAGGGAGCACAGACAGGAAGGGTGCACTGATCTGAGCAGACAGTGCACTGGGATACCCACCCAGGGGAATGTGGGTTTCATGTACACTGTAGCACAATCCTTCGCATCTGCATCCATCTGTGTCACTTTTAGTATCATTATAATATCCGATTGCTGCCGTCAGTTTAAAATCCTCTTTAAATGAAATGTGTCTCTCCTCTCTATTAAATAGATAACATGACATCACATATACTGATTGTTGCTTAGAGATGGTACAGCAGTTTCTGTGACAAGATAAGGAAAGGCCAGAATACTTGGCGCTAGC
Organism: Acipenser oxyrinchus oxyrinchus; assembly: GCA_030684275.1. NCBI lineage: Eukaryota > Metazoa > Chordata > Actinopteri > Acipenseriformes > Acipenseridae > Acipenser > Acipenser oxyrinchus. The sequence continues at coordinate 1,875,243 of CM060262.1, forward strand.
CTGGCTGCAGGCCAGCTTCTGATGCTTTAAAACACACGGGCTGATCCAGGGCTGTGCTGTTTAAAACACGCTGGCGCACGTGCTGATCCAGGACTGCACTGTTTAAAACACGCTGGCGCATGTGCTGATCCAGGACTGCGCTGTTTAAAACACGCTGGCGCACGTGCTGATCCAGGACTGTGCTGTTTAAAACACGCTGGCGCACGTGTTGATCCAGGACTGCACTGTTTAAAACACGCTGGCGCACGTGCTGATCCAGGACTGCGCTGTTTAAAACACGCTGGCGCACGTGCTGATCCAGGACTGTGCTGTTTAAAACACGCTGGCGCACGTGCTGATCCAGGACTGTGCTGTTTAAAACACACGGGCGCGCGTGCTGATCCAGGGCTGTGCTGTTTAAAACACGCTGGCGCATGTGCTGATCCAGGGCTGTGCTGTTTAAAACACGCGGGCGCACGTGCTGATCCAGGACTGTGCTGTTTAAAACACACGGGCGCGCGTGCTGATCCAGGGCTGTGCTGTTTAAAACACGCTGGCGCATGTGCTGATCCAGGGCTGTGCTGTTTAAAACACACGGGCACGCGTGCTGATCCTGGGCTGTGATGTTTAAAACACACGGGCGCGCGTGCTGATCCAGGGCTGTGCTGTTTAAAACACACGGGGGCGCATGCTGATCCAGGGCTGTGCTGTTTATGAGGTGCCAAAAGGAAAAGGATTTCCGAGTGGTTTCCTTTACTGTTTCTGCAGCTTGGTCCCAGTGGAAATGCTTGGCTCTGTTTTCCATGCAGTTAAGTGCGCTTGCAATCTGAAGCCAGTCATTGGGCCATGTTTGTTTTTAGTTTTTTTTTTTTTTGGCAGTTTGTACCAATTACCTCCTGTTTTAATCCAGTTCAGGATATCCTCCCTCGATGATGCATCACATTTCACTAAGTTTGCTAAAGAGACTGAACACAGCCCTGGGTCTGGTCTGGTGCACTTATGCTATGCCAGTCACTCAGTACAAATGCACTGCACAGGGATGCACTGTAAAACTTGCAATATAAGAGACTGAGGGTTTGATTTGATCAGTCTATACCCTGCCAGGATAAGCCACCTCTGGATTTAATTGAAGCTCTTTACAGCGCTGGGGAATCCCCCCTGGATGGCAACAGCCACTTCTTTCTCGGGTGATCCCTGATAACCATTGATAGGTGGTTGATGCGATCCAGGGGGAATTCCCGGTGCTGTAGACTGCATCAAGAAAGTCCAGTGCTGGCTCATCCCTGAGGGGTAAAGCTTGATCCAACCGACCCCTTAGCATGAGAGTGCAGTGGCATTTGAAATCCAGGTTCCCTAATGCATGGGCGTATTATTATATAATTGTATGGATAGCACTTGTATGGATGAAATAGGTTAAAATATTGACTTGCAAAAATACAAGCACACTGCCTGAGACCTTACACCTCTATTGAGTTTTGAAGTCTATAACTTGGTCACATTGTGCTTGAAATGTATACCGTTGAGAATATCCAAGTTGTAACAGCTAGTCTGCCTGTCTGTTTTTAATAAAATTAAATAAACTTGATGCTCACTCTAAGTTAGAGGACTCTTTAATCTAAGTTCAGAAGCAGTATATTAAAGAAAAAAGAAACATTCAGAAATATCTCCAAACTCATTCATTCAAGATATAAATTAAGTTGGTGGTGTCACTAATTGGGTTGAAGATATCTTCAATTGAGTTCAAGACACCGTAACCCAATTAAAGATATCTGAAAGCTGGGGCTCATAATTCTCAATGAGTACCTCCCATTGGAGGAATAGCAGTCCTGTTAACCTTCAGCACCAGCGGAGGCAAACTGTTTCCACACTGAATCCCCACAGCAATAGCAGACCACAGTAAACCCAAAGAAGCCAGTGTGTGTTATGTTGTGATGTAAGTACTAATACTGTGCATACCTTTAGGGGTGAAAGAGGATATAAAAGTGAGTCATTTAATCATTATCTGCTATAGATGCAGGAGTAACCAAAAGTCCAGCGCAACACTCAAAAAGATGTTTATGAATAAAACGACGTTCACTTCATATTTTGGATGGAACCCTAAGAAAGCAAATGCATGGCGTATTATAATCACAAGCTTTCCCTTTATAAGTCAGCATGGTCGTGGCTCTCATTTGTCCATTATTGCCATTCCAAAAGCACTTTCGTTCTTGTTATAAGGCAAAACACAAGTAGCACGGTATCTTAGCTATGGCTCCCGACTATCGTATATACAGTGCTTTTGTATGTATCAGGGTCAGGGCTCCTTGTACGGTGTTTCACCCTCCCCCTCCCCTCTCCTTTTCTCTCTCTGCCGCAGGTCGCTGCTCGCGCTGCTCGGAGAACGTGGTGGGTGAAGGCAGCGGCTGCACCGCCATGGACCAGGTCTTCCACGTGGAGTGCTTCACCTGCGTGACCTGCAGCCGCAAGCTCCGAGGACAGCCTTTCTACGCCGTGGAGAAGAAGGCTTACTGTGAGCCCTGCTACACCGTGAGTACCATGTGCAGCACGTACAGCAGGAAGGACCTCACACTGATGCTGAGGGTCCTGCTTGTGTGTAATAAAAGGGTACCGATCAGTTGCAAATAGGACTCGCACTGCTTAGCAGAGAGCAATTCTAATGTTTCTGGGGTATCTAGTGTAAGGCACGCCTGGAGTGACCCTCTAAATACTGCAGATTGACACTGCATTATTTGTACAAGACATGGAATGAATGATTTCAGTAGACTTTAATGATGAATCACAGACAGGGGAAGTAAAATAAATCATAAAATAACCGTTTTAGCCACAAGATATTACATAACTGGACTGGATTAAACTAATCCTTTGAAATTAATTTCCTTGTAGAATTGTGTTTGTTCGCGTTGGTGCGTGCGTGTGTGTGTGCATGTGTGAGTGTGTGTTTCTGACCAGCTGGGAGTTTCATATTTATCTTAGGATAATTTAGCATAAGTTCTGTAGGTCTCCAAATAGTATGTTTATTTGTACACGTTACTACAAACCCTGTGAATTTTATTGAAGAACCCTGTTAATTACAACTAAAGCATAAGTGGAAACTTACTCAGTGAAGCCAGAAAGGAAACTTTTATGGCACAGGGTAAGCATTCCCTGAATGCCGCACAGCATCTATTGGAAATGATTTACGCATTTTAGATATAACTGTTCACTTGCTGGGTCTGTCTAACTTCACAGCTTGTTCTGAACTGAACACATGGCAGTCAAGTGACTCGCCTGAGGTAGGCTCTCAGTCTGTCAGCGACAGAGCTGGGATTTTAACCTTTACATTGCACTGCCTCCCTGCCAATGCAGGACAGCACCAGACACTCAGGGCCACTTCATTTGTTCCCAACAGTAAAACAGAATGACGCACACAGGAGATGAAGAAATAACTGGTACGCAAAGAAAACTTGAGAGATACGCAAATCTGTCAAGAGGTACATCTGATAAGCATTCAGACTTAGTCAAATTGCACTTCAGATGTGATGCAAGTATTAAAGTCAAATTAAAATCCCCAGATTGGATAATACTTCCCTTTGTAGATTTGAAACGAAATGACAGCCTTTTCCTGTTTCACTGCCAGAAATACGCAATGAAAACTCTTTTATTTCTTCAAACAATTGAGCTAATCAGAAAAAAAGGGGAATTAATACGAGTTCCAGTAACTCGGTAACGCAAGACACGTTTGCTGGTAGCAGGAGGGTGATGGCACTTCTCTGTAAACTTGTGAAACTTTTTTATTTTTTTTTGGTTTGTGTTTTTGGATAGGGCAGGGCAACACTAGAAGCCAGTACTAATAATAAAGTTATTTGTTCTTCCAGTGCATATCAAATATTTTATCAAATAGTCCTCACAAGGCCATAAAATATAGTAAACACACTATAGAGACCGACACTAATCTATTATAAGTCAGTGGTCGGAAAACTCGCACTCGGGGGCGGCCCCTGGTAATCTGGGTGAAAGCCTGACTGCCGTTGAACGCCCGTCGGTGCTTCTGACAGGCCGGTCTCTGGTTCAGTTCACTCAGGGATTTGAACAGCCTGCTGCTGCACTGGCATGTTTTACCCATGCAGCAATCCATATCCTCCCTGGGATATCTTCTGGATTCTCTTCAAAAGAGTGATAATAGACCCTGTGTTTTCATCTGAGTGTAACAGCAGAGGATTAAGTCAGTTAGCTACTTTTAATTGCTGTTGTGTATAAAATAATTTACCACACGATCAAGCAGAGAGAGGTATGGAACAATGGGCAGGTTCTAGAACTACCACTCTGTGTCATAGAGAGGGCAATGCAGCCCATGAATGCTGTTGTATTACCTGCTTCATATGGTTTTCATCAACAAGATAACAGTAACAGCTGCAGAATGCATCATTTTACTTTAGTTAGGGATTCAATAGAAAATTTTAAGCTCTGCAATCCCAGGTGAACAGTAGAAAGCAAGAACATCAATGGAGGAATCTTTAAACCCAAGCACGCAATACTATGCAGAATATCAAACTAGCAATATGTTGTGCAAAGAAAGTACCAGTTGTACCTAGAACTTCTCCACCTTGTATAGCAATTAGCATGCTTTATACCGTACCCTCAAACAATTGTAGAAATACCAGTCGATCGGTTGTTTTCGTGTTATAGAAGTCATTAAGATTTTTAACGAGCATGATCAGAATAATCTATGAGCCATAAATGTGTGAGATGTTTCTGATATATTGCCCTGCAGCTTAAAGGCTGTTCTTTCCATTTAAATAAGTAGGAAAAAAATATTCACAAATATTATAAAAATTATATTGCTGCCACAGTTTGTGATTTTTAATATTCATGTAACTCATTCCTTTAACATATACTGTATCCCAAGGAAGAGCCATTATGTTTTTAATCCATGCATCTTTCAATGGTGCCTATTTTAATGATCTAATCAGTGGCGGATCCAAATACTGCCGTCTCTGAGAAAACACATTATATTTTTCTTCTATTTGGTGATTTTAATAACAAGGACAGTAACCCTGTGGAAAAAGACTTGTGGCATTAATAAGGGATTAAAATGCGTCACTGTTCAGATCCACCACCGTATAGCTCATTAAAATAGACCCTAAAGTTCACCCCAGTAATGCTTCCTGGGTAAAGGCTGATAAAGCAACTGTTGATGTGCTTTCAGCAGCCTCTTTAAACTTTGATAGTCTTTTAAACAAACCTGTGATTAACTGTGATGGCTCCAGCACTGAAGCACTCAAAGCATTGGAAGGGGGAGTTGTTTAAAACACTCCACAGGTAATGCAAGCTTCATTTCTATATTGCGCTGGGATGCCACTTGAGTTATATCCGGTTTAATAGCCCTCTCAAAGTCTAAGTGCTGTGCTACAGCAGATGAGCATCCACTGCTTTAGAACAAGTGGAGGCTCATGTGACAGTACATGTGAAGTGGAAGAGTGATGCAGTCAGTATGCTTTGCTTATGAGGGACACCATACCAATGACATTGGAACCTGGTATGGTGCATCTATGCCATGCAGTCCCTGATCCAAGTTTACAAGTGCAATGCAGTATGTGCTGGCTTAAACAGCCAGCGTGTTAATGATTGTAGAAGTACTAAAAGAAACTCTCTCAGTGTCTTCTTGGTTTAGCCTCTCTCCCTAATAAAAACAAAATGAACAAACAAGAAAGTCAATCGATGACGTTGAAGGCTACAGCTTGTTATACGGCAGCGTACTCATTGGACTCCTAGAGGAGGGAGACCTCCAAAGAGGGGAGGCTGTACATCCAAGTACAGTACAAACTGGATACAAAAAAAACAGTAAGACACAGTGTTTCTCCTTCGCTGTCTAGCCTTAGCTTGACCATAACCATGAGCTCAAGGACTACTGTACGCGCACACGAAGAAACCTAGTTATTGCTGTAATTACCAGCGTTCCCTTCAGGTTCTTAGAAGAGACATTTTAAAAAGTGTGTGTGCTTAGGAGTGCAACTCACTCACTGCTATACTCTTAGGCTTGACCAAATTACCCTCCGACAGGCTCTCTCATAAAAACTAAAAAAGGAAGAACTTTCTTTGACATCGCCACTGGCTGCCTTTCCTGTGCTGCACTTTATTTTATTTGCTAAAGGTAGAATGAAACGGTTAATATTAAGAACCTGTTCTTCAGATGTCTAATACTAGTCCTCTGATACTAGTCCTCTGATACTAGTCCTCTGACACTAGTCCTCTGACACTAGTCCTCTGACACTAGTCCTCTGACACTAGTCCTCTGATACTAGTCCTCTAATACTAGTCCTGTGATACCAGTCTTCTAATACTAGTCCTCTGATATGCCAACTCTCGTCTGAGGATCTGGACGTGTGGACCAGGTGTGACATGACACATTACCCTCGGCCTTTTCTAAATACGTGCTGTTACTCGTACCTGTCAGCATGTCAGATTATCGCAGTCGATCTGAAACTCTCTGCAGGAGATGACTTCCCAGTTCAGGTGGAGGTGCGAGTGGGTTGAAGGAACAGTCAGCCTTTAACTCAGTATGTCACAAGTGAAAAAATAAACAAACTAAACGCTTTTCTTTAGAAACCGAAGACGAGAAATGCAAATCACTACCTCCCACCTGCACGGTTAGGAAAATCCAACATCAGACAGTGTGCTGGATTTAAACAGCAGTGCATGGATAGGTAGGGTTAAATACAGACCCACCTGAAGAAGGGTTGCAGTTTACAGTAAAGCCTGGAGTGCAATGTATATGAAAACAAAAGTCCACTGTGTATTATTATTATTACTGATAACATTACATTTCAAAAAGGTTTTCATTGTAGAGTCTGTCCACATAGCCTCAGTTTGTGTCTGTTACCAGCTTATTATAGCTGGAATAATTCCAGCTAGCACTGACAGATAACTGCCGCTGACACCGAGACTCTACAGGCACCGTTCCTGTAGCACCAGTTATCAATCTAATTACCAGCACTCCTTAACATTAATGACAACATTTTAAAAGCGTCTGTGCAACGACAAGAATGGGGATGCTGCAAAAAAAAAAAAACCCACCTGAACTTGATTTGTAAATCTGTACACAGTAATTGAGTAAGTGTGCCATCGCTGTCTAATTAGCAGGTGCATACATATTGCATGTTCTGCTGTTAGCGTTTAAGCATATATTATTGATGCGCAGTCACCGACATGGACTGTTGGTCGAACTTCAAACTGTTTTGGCCACATAAAAGCTGTAACTTAAGCAAATCAGATGGAGGAATAAATGGACTGAATGGAATCTGCACAGCAATTGAGAAACACAGTAATTTATAGGAGGCTGTGTGGTCCAGTGGTTAAAGAAAGGGGCTTGTAACCAGGAGGTCCCCGGTTCAAATCCCACCTCAGCCACTGACTCATTGTGTGACCCTGAGCAAGTCACTTAACCTCCTTGTGCTCCGTCTTTCGGGTGAGACGTAATTGTAAGTGACTTTGCAGCTGATGCACAGTTCACACACCCTAGTCTCTGTAAGTCGCCTTGGATAAAGGCGTCTGCTAAATAAACAAATAATAAAAATAATAATAATAATTTGAGCCACAGCAGGACCCTGTTCATAAAGCACACAGTAATGGAAATAAGACTCTTATTGCATAGCAGTTTCGCCCATTCCAGGTTTTACTGTGAGCTTGATGAGCCACAGTGTGACAATATGAGGTGTGTCCTTGTGGCGGAGTGTCCCGCCCCTATTATTATTATTTGTATTATTGTTTGCAGCGCGGATAACAGCGCCGCGTATTTATTATTATTTATATTTAAAAACCTCGTGAGGATGCATGACTGATCAGCTACTGATTATTTAAATAGCTGACAGTCATGCATCCTTACCAAACGCGTGCAGACTGTGGCCGAGGGGTAATAAGATAATTAACAGCTAGTTAACCCCTCGGCCAGAGTATAAGAACCTGCAGCTGTCCGTTCTGCGTGGGTTGAGTGTAGAGTGTAGAGAGTACGGGAGAGCGGAGAGAGAGCGCGTAGAATACAACAAAACAATTGCTATATTTAAAAAGTATACTTGTTTCTATTTGTTTGGCCATCGCGCCTTTTTGTTTTGTGTTTTGGTGTTTTGTTTAAATCTTTTGTTTTTGTTTGTTTGTTTATTTATTAAATACGCTGAATAGAGTTGCATTCAGCTTCACCCGCCCATCCATTGTTTGTGATTCAGTTACTTCCTGGTCCGTGACGTCACCCCTGCGAGCCAGACTGTCACAGTCCTACAACCAGGACTGGATCAAACTGCTATGCAGTGGGAGTCTTTTTCCATCCCTAGCATATTCAACTAACTTTTTTCTTAAATAGCTATGGTACAAAAACATTTCTGCAAACAAGAATTACTGATACATCATTGTTTGAATAAGCTGTAGAATTAATTTAGAGCAAGGATACTCTAGGCTGTACATTGATTAGTTACACATGAATCTGTTATATATGTGCTCAGTTCCACAATTTGCCTTGGAATTGATGTCAGCATGGTACATTGTTGTATCTGTGGTCTCTCCAAGCAGTCTGTAGAGCAGTGGTCGTCTATGGACTTGCATCGTGTGTGTACTGTACAGCAGGGCTGTCCAAAGCATGGTTCTTAATAATAATAGAGGGCTTAGCATGACAATATATCTCTATTGATGAAGACTGGAAGTATCCCACTGAAGGATAATAATGGGTTTGGAAAGACTATACGCTACCTGCTTCGCGTTTGCTTTAGTTTTCTGCTGTTCCAAACTCGTCTGGGAGAAGCAAGTACAGTCAAAAGGCATTCAAAATGTATGTTTAAAAATATATGTTAATACATGACACATGTTTTATAGGCACAGACATATGAAAGCTATTTCTTAGAGCAGTCTGTAGGAACCTTATAAGTTTTTTTGTTCTTTTTGTATGCCTTTGATACCATTCATTTAGAGGTTTGATTTCAGTAAACTAAACTTTTCATTACGTTAATCTTTTTTGTATTCGTTAGTAGTGTATCTGGCTTGGTGTGTGTGTCTGTGTATTTCACTGTGTTCTTGGCTGGGGTTCAAAACAGTGGGGTGTCAGACTGCTGTATTTGTACTGTGTTGACTCAGTGGTGAGGAGATCTCTGTAATTGTAAAACGTACACGTTCGTGCCAGTTCTTCAAGGTGGAGTGTATTGTACATATAAGCTCTCTTGTTTTGCTTTGTACAGTGCTCTGGGGTGCCATGGCATGAAGGGTGCTATATAAAAGTATATTTGTCTTGTATTTGCAGTTTCAAGGTGGTAAATTTGAGGAAGACTGGTCATAGTGGTTTTGAACTTCAGGGTCTAGATTCAGCGTACAGGTTTTTCTAAGACTAGGATTTGAAGACATTTCAATGTTTGGTGGATAGAGTAAGCATACAGGGTGCTAGGCTGATTTCACTCTTTAGAAATGTCACTTTTACTTTTGATCTTTTTGTAGATTATGCTTTATTTTTTTGGCACAGAGTAGACTTTCTGTTTGTCCTGTGGCTTTAGATAAATAAAGAAGTGCTTCTGGGACACTGCTGATTTTTGCATTGCAAATGATTTTAATTTGGGTTATGGTTTAACCCCAGGCACAAACTGTTAAGTGTGTGTGTTTTTTTCTTTACCTCATGAAACCCCAAAGTACATACAAAATGTTTACCCTCTGCCTCGGACGCCTTATTGATATTTGATTTATCTGTTAGGAGCGAATGAAATAAGAGGCTCCAGATCACGTTTTGAATGGTCCTGAGTTTGGCAACCGTCGCAGTTTCAGAATGCTGGAAGGCTCAGATTAAGCCTGGGCCTAGTAAACAAATAGCCCTTTCCACTGGCACACCCCAGCCATGAGGTATGGGTGGCTTTCCACTGGCTATTTGTTGAGCTGAGCAAGAGCCAAACTGTGAAGCTCTGGCTGAATCTGGCTCGGAGAGGAGCAGAAACAGAGGCAGGGTTAATGATTTTCATCATTACGCCAAGGCCAGTCAATGCACTTGAGGAAGACCAACAGCATGGTGTGCAGAGAGTCGTTTAAGTTGTGTTCAGTAATATATGAAGAATGAAAATGAAGAAAAACACAACAATGACCTCTGAATCCTCCATTCTCAACTCAAACACAGCAGCTCTTAATACCGAGCCATCTCGATGAGTTCATTGCGCGCTTCACGGTGGAAACACGGCCAGCCTCCTCCAGTGCCTCGGGCGTACAGTGGAAAAGAAGTAGCAATGGAATTGACGAAAGGATCACCTGCCCGATTTTCACTCACGCGGCTGAATAGTTATTGTGAAGATGCAAATTCCTGACCCTGGTAGTTATGAAGGTCACCTCCTTAATGATTTTCATCATCAAAATGTGTAAATTCAGATTCAGGATTTTCCGGTTGATGCACGTTCATATTTTGCTGCCTGTGTTAGATCAGTCATGGTTGGAGGTTAAACAAAAAACGAATCATAAAGAATACCCTGTGCTTGCTTGCTTGCTTGCTTGCTGATTGTGTGTATATTTCAATATTTTGGCGTACAAGATGTTAACAGCAAATCAGAATCAAACCCAGGGGCTAACATTGACTTCAGCGCACTCTGCTTGCCCCTCACTCCAGCAGATATTGGGAAACAAGCTGACCTGCATCCATTATACACTGTCTGCCCAGACGCTTGTTTAGGCTCCCAGGCAAACACACTGAGAAATGTGTCAGGCTGAAAAGCATAGATAGCCTTTAATGCACCACAGTGGAAGGGGAAAAGAGAACAGAAAGTCACTATTCCTTAGACATCTACAGCCCTCTAGTGGGCTGTTCCATTTCAGTAAAGCAGCGCAGTACAGAAGTCTGCAGGGTTACTGCCATGTTTTGGTTTGATCTTTTCAGCTGCCCTCAAAAGCTTCCTTCTGAGCAATAATTACCACTCCAGTAAGATTTCATCAGAGCTACAGAGACTGCCAAGGGCAGACTTACTTAGTTCTTATAACAATAATTAGCACTGGATGTTTTTAAAAGTAAAAAAATAGTATCAGCACATACTGTATTCTCTCTGTGCCAGCTTCCTCTGGAGTCTTCACTATCTGGCATATGTTTGTTTTTTTTCCACAAGCGAGATTGTGTGTCTCAGTCATGGATATAAAGAAGTGTATTCAAATCTATTTGAAAGGCTTGCCAGAGAGAAATGCAAACCTCACATACCAAAAACTTAAGCCAGTCCAATGTGTCTTAGGATTTCACATATGCAACAGTTTAATCTGCTATTGCTTTAATGTTTTTAAAGCAACAGAAAAAATACCCAATACTTTAGTGACTTTTACACTATATATTATATAGGAGCATAAGCAAACACACAAACTCACATTATACACAACTAGAATGGCAAACATGCAGGAGGCAGGTAAAGACTCTTAAAAGGCTACAGCATTTTGTGTCATTTTAAAAGACAATAAACACCAGCCAGGAAATACTGAACAAGGGGGCCGACAGTTTTCTCAAAACTAAAGCTGAGGGAACACAAAGCCACTTTGTGGCTTGGAACTTGGTTTCAGGAGATTAGGTTTTAGGCCACTCATGATAAACCAGGGGAGACTTGGAGTTTGATAAAGCAAAGTTGCCTCAGACTAAATCTCCCGGTCTCCTGGAACCAGGTTTCAAGCCAGTGTTCCTGAAAGTGTCCTTGTGTGCCCTCAGCTTTAGAGGGACTGGGAGAGGCTTGTGAAACACATTAGCATGTAGTTTACTCACAAGGGGAACTAGGAATGGGTCAGATTTAATCGTTAATTTCTTCAAAGCCTAAATGTCACGAGGGACAGCCCCATTCCCCCTCTCTGAATCAACCAGACGTGTGATGTGGCACAGTCATCACAACAGCCTAAGTGTGTTGCTTCACCCCTCTGCTGCATGAAATAGATGCATCCCAACAGAATGTAGCTGTCACAATAACCAGCTGCAGTAAACCAGAATTCTGTGTTAGTCAAAGCCCCCTGGTGGACAATAAACGTATTACTGACTGGATTCACCCAACCTGTGAAATCAGCAGCACATTGTTTATTTCTGGGTATTTTTATGATGTTTGTTTGTTTGTTTGTTTGTTTGTTTTCTGAAATATCTTGAAGAATATGCTGCTGCTGTTTATTTTTTTTCTTTCTTGTTATATTGTGTTCTGGTTCGTCTAATTTTATGACGTCAATTGTTAAATTTACAGCAGTTCTGAAAACAATGTGTCCAAATTGTTATTTTGCTTACAGTTTAATACAAAAACACATTCTTAAACCAGAGAAATCTGTTTTTAAATAAGCAGTCGTCACTGCGTGTTTGATTTATTCATGTATTTATTTAATGGGTGGAGCCTTTTATATATTCCGAACCAATTCACAATTTTCTAGTTTTTATTTCCATTTTCCTCTCCCCTTGCATTTAGAGCCCAGTACCGTTTCCATAGCAACCATTGATGTTATTTTCATTTTTCAGGAGATCAGTCATAACCTTGCACTGCATTCTCCAGCCCTTTTTATTTTCTTTCACTGTTTTCATTATTGTTGGTTTTATGAAGTCGATTTTTGTAATACGGCACAGATGTACAGTACTTGATTGCTTTACCTCAAGTAATTCCTCTCCTGTTTGTTCAAACTGACTGTCAGTTGATTTTTCATTCACCAGAGGTCAAGATAGCGTGGGATGACCCTCCCCTTACCTCACCCCACTTCTAGTGAATGACGTTACTGCTCTACCAGAATGTTCCATACCCTGTTTATGTGAACATAAGATTCAGTCGTTGATGCATTGCTGGTTGCAGAAGTGGTGTAATTTCTTATTGCTAGGATATCTGATGATTAGAGCGCAAAGGCTATGGTAGACAAACCGAACCCTGTAGTACAGTGATTAAGTAAAGCAGGGGTGGACAAAGTTGGCTCTTCCAGTCCTGGTCTTTTGTTTCCTTCTGAGTCTAAATGGTTTAATTGAATTAAAACCTCCATCCAAAACCTGAAGTAGTCCCTGATCTCATTTTATCTGGTAAGCATGGAGTGGAACTCCCCCCTTTTAATGTGTAGTTTTATAAGGCATGTCTTGATGCTGGAAGTGGAATGAATGCTGCATACAGGACACGCTAACGGCTGATTGTGGTTGGATGAAATCTTTTCAGCATTGTTCTGTATGTGTTGTTGAAATAGCTCATTCGAGGATGTTGCACAAAGTGAACCCTATTGTGGTGCCCCGGGATTTATCGTACCTTACCTGATGAAACAATTCAATCGATTCAATCATAAAAGCAGCTGTGTTTCTGGAACTGTATATCCTTGTGCTTCTGGAACTGTATATCCCAGAGACATATGCAGAGCACAGACACACAGAACACAGACTCCCCCCCCACCCCCAAACTGAGAACAGAAACATATGTAGAGCAACATCGACCCCCCACCTCAAACTGAAAACAGAAACATATGCAGAGCAACATAGACCCCCCAAACTGAGAACAGAAACATATGCAGAGCACCACAGGTCTCACCGCCCCTTGCCTTTTGTCTTGCCGGACTGAGCGAAGCGCTTTGTGTGTTGCCCGCAGAACACTCTGGAGCAGTGCAACATCTGCAAGACGCCCATCATGGAGCGCATCCTACGAGCCACGGGCAAGGCCTACCACCCCCACTGCTTCACCTGCGTGGAGTGCCACCGCAGCCTGGACGGCATCCCCTTCACGGTGGATGCAGGGAACCACATCCACTGCATCGAGGACTTCCACAAGTAAGAGCACGTCGGTGGCTATATAGGGATGGAAATAAGACTCCTATTGCATAACAGTTTCACCCATTCCAGGTTTTACTAAGAGCTTGATTTAACCACAGTGCATAAGCTCAGGTGTTTTATTAGTGTAATAGTAAAACCAGGAATGGATCAAACTGCTATGCAATGGGAGTCATATTTCCATCCCTGTTATAGAACTGCCTGTCAACTTCTTTAAGGCCATTCTTTAAAATGTTCCAAGTGGGAATTTGTATATTTGTACATTAATACACTTCGCGTCTTCATTCAAGTAGATGTGGTCGGATTCCTGCAGGGTCTGCATGCAGTCACTGATCATTGCATTTTCCACACCTGAAATATCATTACTGTTTGCACTCTGCAATTGCAGCTCTTGGTGTGTCGTAAATTAGAAAGCCCAGCTGAACAATTACCAATTCACTATATTTAGATTCTAATTCCTGTTACTTCTGCTGTGGGGACTGCGCGTGCTCTGCCTGCGCCTTCGGATGTGCAAATAAAATCAATCTCTAGATCTCTTTCACCTGCACCTAGCTAGTAACAGAAAGGGGGTTTGCAAAAGTTCACAAACAGCTTTTGAAAAACAAATACTTAACAATGTTAGCTTTTTTTACGTTCGCAGCATGCTGTCTCCAGCATTTAGACCAATTGGAGTTCCCATCAGGCGAACACTTAAGCTAAAACATCTTGTATTCTGGAAAAAAACTGCTGGGCCAGTAACATGGATAATACAACTGGTTTTGCTGTGCTTAATTGCCTTGACTGTTGTTGTTTTTTTAGGTGTACTATGTCTGCACACTGATTAGGCTTCAATGCACATGCCATAGCTGACCCTAACCCCCTGCACTTTGACACTGCTGTGCTCTGTACCTGACTGTCCTCTCTTGCAAAGACTTACCAGGCTTTTGATCCCCTGCAGGAAGTTTGCTCCGCGCTGCTCTGTGTGTAAGGAACCTATCATGCCGGCCACTGGTCAGGAGGAGACTGTCCGCATCGTGGCACTGGACCGTGACTTCCATGTGCAGTGTTACCGTTGTGAGGTCAGTACACATTCCACAGGGCTTTTCTTTTTTGATTAATTTGGTTGCTCATGCAATTGCAGGGATGGACATATGACTCCTATTGCATTGAAGTTTCACCCATTCCAGGTTTTACTGCAAGTTTAATTAGCCCCAGTGTATAGGTGCAGTAACAAGCTCAAGTGTGTCTTACTAAACTTGTAGTGAAACCAGAAATGGATCAAATTGCTGTGCAAAGGGAGTCTTATTTTCATCCCTGAATCGGATAGCACAGGCATTGACAGTATGAGCTTTCTTACACTGACCCATGCAATTGACTCAGTTTAATAAGAACTTTATAGGCACCAATGCCTACCTGCTGGGTCAGACACCACCTGTTTAGCCCACTTTGAGCCACAATACTCTACAGTATCAAGTCAGTTGGTGCATGTAAATTTAACACAAAAACTAAAATGTATGACCTTTACTTTGACTGTTAAAAATCAACCCAAGTTTGTGGATTTACTGAAGTATAAAAGCATTATGCACCCAACAAGGCAGTGTTTGATCTGATAAGCAACATCTTTGTATCTTTGTATCACGTTGTGTCTTTGCATAATGTACTGCATGTGCGATAACAAACATAGCTCCACTACAGATACAATCAAGCAATCAAAACATCTAACTGTTCCACCCTTCTAACAGTTCACTTTAATCAACACAATCTAACCCTGTTTCTCTTTGCCATATGAATTCAGCATGACGGGCTAGAGCAGCTGAAAGCTCATTTGCATTTTATCAGGTTCATAAGAAAATGCCAAAAAAAACAAAACTGAAACTGAACAAGCAAAGCTTGTTACCTTGTAGAGGTGAGACAGGGATGGGATTCAGGTCACGATGTGTCTGTGGCTGGGAGTGATTTCTAACGCGTTCTCATCCCACGCTGCAGGACTGTGGATCTCTGCTTTCAGAGGGGGACAATCAAGGCTGCTACCCGCTGGACGGACATATCCTCTGCAAAACCTGCAACACCGAGCGCATTCAGACACTGACCGCGAAGGCCAGCACAGACCTCTGAGGGACCACACCTTACCGATAGAAAGAAAGAAAGATCAAACTCACACAAAAACACACAGTATAAACAACACAGATATGTATACACGCAATCACATATTTGATTGTAACTCACATTCATGTAAAATGTCAGCCCTTTCCGGTCCAGGTTTTAAATAAAAAAAGAGAGTTTTGTAGGGTGTGTTTCTGACATCAGATGTGGCCAAGCAGCAAGTCTGGATTGCACTTCAAAAGCACCTGCTGTATACTAACCTGCCATGCAATCGGGTCATGAATTTGGAGGGACTCAAACTGCAGGACAAAAGAAAATAAGAGCTTTTTTGTTCAAAGTCCTATGTTTCTGAGACAAATGAGTTTTAAAGTTGCTGAGGAGTTAACGTCTCGCTTTCATTTGCACAGGTAATGGTGCTTATGCTTGTGAGTGCTTAGCACAACTCGCTTTCTCATAGCTGGGTTTGAACCAACACCTTTCTGTACTGAAGCCCAGAGCTCAAACCAACTGGCGTTTTGCACGTTCCATTCGCTGATTCCTTCAAACAGCTTGTCGGAGAAATGAAATGACAGAACTGTAGGCCCTGCTGTCTGGGCTGCGTGTTTGCGTGTCCAGCGACACGGCTGCATGCTTGCTGTGCATGCTCTTCCGTGTCAGAAGCACACCAGTTCCATGCTGTGACTCCTTGTGCCTTTCAGGTTAGTTGTGCAGAGAGCATGCACTGCACCACACAGTGTCGCAAATGGACCATGCGTGCCTTTATAATGTAAATGTATTTTGACTTGGAAAGGGTTCGACAAAAAATAATATAGTAAAATCACACCACACAAACACATACATACACACACACACACACACACACACACACACATATACTGTATATTAATCACTGAGAACCTGGAATTAACTACAGTGACTCGTGTTGGTCAACCAATGCAAATATGCAAAGCTCCTTCCATGGGTCAATTGCACGGTACACCCTTGGCCAGCTGTGCTATTCGGTGCTTTGTGATCTCAAAGACGACTCAGTTTTAAACTGGGCTAGTAAATAGCCACCGATATACAGTGTGAAAGCATGTTTACTCCAGTAATGTTAAATCATGACTGATGTTGGTCAGGACAAAGTGGAGAGCCTGACCTACAGGTAGCCGTTGTATTTTTTTTTTTTGTTGTTTTTTGTGGATTTTGGACCTAGTTGATTCCAAGTTCTTTTTTTATTGTTAAAATTATTTAGCTATACATGCATAGTAAACAGCAACAAGAACAATAATGTATCTATAGCCGTGTCGAAAGATATAGCTCATTTCACCAAAGATTGTACTTGAAAACGTAAAACAAAATCTCTCTCTCTCTCTCTCTCTCTCCCCCTCTCTTTCTCTCTCTCTCTCTCTCTCTCTCTCTCTCTCTCTCTCTCTCTCTCTCTATATATATATATATATATATATATATATTATCGATATGCATTTACAATCATTTGCATTGACACTTTATTTAAGAGCTATGCAGGTTACTTTGCTATAACTGTAATGTTTATACTGCACGGGTGAAAGCACAATAAGCGAAAAACAAAGGGTTGTGTTTTAACTGGTGCAGCTGTTAAAGTTATCCAGATCCTTTTACATCCTTGAGGAAATCCTCCATTAAAGGCAACACAGAAAATCAAGCTATTGAATGCAAATCACAGACATATTTATCCTCCTGTATGAAGTCTTCTGCCAGATGACATCTAAAACCGTGTTCACGTGTTTGATTGCAATCCAGAACGTAAGATCTGGGTATGTTGTCAATGGGACGGTGTGGTCCAGCTGCACAGCGTTGACAGCAGCATGCACTCGCTTATTATTGATACAAGCAAACCCACTGGTATAAACACCATATATCATGTTATATTATTATATACTATTTTCTATCTAACTTTGTTTCTATAGACTTTTTAAAAACTTTTTTACAGCCTTTTTTTTTTTAAAGTCTCAATTAAGAATATTATATAAACTGTGATCTTCCTGCCAGATTATAAATTGTCCTGAACACTGTCAGAATAATAGCGAGTGATTGCTCCCCACTAAGTGTTTACAATCAAGTTGAGGAGGGAATCATTCACAATGCAATTTGCTGTAATCAGCTGGACCCTGACAGTGAAAGATTGGCCTGCTGTAATGTTCTGTGTTGCAGCAAACTTTGGTAAAGATGCTGAATCACCTGCTTGTTTTTTCTCTATTTTAGTTTTAAAGATTTTGATGGAATTTTTTTGGCGTCGTTGTTGTTATTTGTTGTTTTTTTGGACGCCTTTGTGTTATTCAGGGGGGCAGAGCAGTATTTTTGTCAAATCAATGACCTTGTGCCTTCTCTTTTGTATGCTTCTCTACCACCTATGCAATGGGGCCTTCCCTGGAGGTCTGTGACTCTCTCTCTGCCTGCCTTGGAGACTCTCTATCTCTCTCCTGAGACCCCTGGGCTAAAAAAACATTTCCATTCGGTACATGATTCTGCCTCGGGATCTTTCAAACAGAATCCGCAGAAGCACGATTTGAGCGCTTCCAACAGAGGCTGTGCCACCCCATCAGGCTCTCCTGCCTCAGCCTGTTCTCCACTTCGATTAAGTAACCCGAGGATTGCAGAGTACGTAACATCTTGAAATAGACTGAATCACAGAACAGAAATAGAAGCCTGTAGACCCTGTTCTATGTATATTTTTAGATCATTTTTGTTTTTTGTAATCAGTTAAGATCCAACCCTAGGAAAAGTCAGGGTTTAACCAATGCAGTGGAAACAGTTTGAAGTCACTAAGTAATGGAAGTGATACAATTTCCTGCTCAGGTCATTTCAAATCTCCCAGTTCTAAAGACTAATCCTCAGCTTGCTTTTCTTTATGGACAGCAGATGTACAGGAATGCTCACTCGTGCCTGCCTAAAAATAAACACCATGCTGCCTTGGGGGCACGCCCGGATGTCTTTGTGTGAATATACATTAAGATCCCACATGCATAAAATGCTTCTCTTAAAGTGGCTGTTGTTGTTTTGTTATTTTTAATTGCCCATGTCACCAAAATGAATGTCTGGTTTGGACTGTGATGCAGACAAACCACCTGACCATTGTACTGTATTACTGTTAGTAATGTGGTGCAGTTCCTGGTAAGAAGAGCCCCTCCCTCACCATTTGAAATAATAAAAAAAGCACAACTGGTATATAAATTATAGTAGAAACTTTACTATAAATAGAACATTTGATTAATAAGGCTTTTTTTCCCTCTGCACATTTGAAACTGAACGTGTTTAGATACCTTCTTTTGGGTATCTGTAGCGTTACAGTTGCAAACAAACAAGAACCAACAGATTTTCATCACAATGAGAATGGGACCATTGAGAATAAGGTTGCTCACACTGTTAAGAAGTAAGCAAACTGAGATTAAAAGCTTGGTTAGCGCTGCATAGACCCAGAGGCAGTCTTTCCCTCCTTTGTTTTTTTGCCCCCCATTCTCGATTGCAATGGACCTGCACCTTTACAGAGGACAGCCACATGGAAAGGATCATTTTCCAAATCTACAAAACTACAGTCATCATTGCTCTCGGTTCCAAACGGGCTCTGCACTCATTAGCCTGATTGATAGGCTTTGATGGGTGATGTCATGGTCCTAGTGGTTTGGTAGAAGGTGTATTGAGCAGTTTGGCACAGCTCATTTTGTTTTTGATTTTCTCAGTGGTTGTTTTCAATACAACTGCAGATCCTGCGGCATGGGGTGCATGTTATTTTAGGAAGGAGTGGAAAAGAAAACGGCTCCAAACCAGTACTGAAGTTCATAAATCTGCTAATCTCAACTGAACATTCCCCTCAGCACCTGTGTGATTTACAGACTTCCACCCCAGAGTGATTGTTGTTGCCTGGACCTGCTCTCACTCACTTTAGAAAGAGAGTCATTGCTTAACTTTGTTTCAATTCAAGTTAGGAATTAAATCAAACACCAGATGAACAGGAGCGATACACAAAGCATTTCCATTTCTTTTTTAAAATCAATTCCAATTCCCTATTAATCAATTCCAATTAGAATTAAAAGGGAATGAGAATTGGAATTGAATAAAAGAGAATGGGAAAATAACAAAGTGAAAGGTTCAGCACAGCTGCTGCAGCTTTTCCTAAGATTGAGAGGGATCAGCTTGGCTTTCCAAAGATATCCATCAAGCCTGAATTATTGTGAATCATAGCAGTGAAACCTGTATTGTCTGGATGGCATTTCATTTGAATTGAAAGCAGTCTTACTGGGTGGCATCAATTCAGTTCATTTCTGTATTGTAAATAGTTATGATCTGCTCACTTTCCAAAACAGCTCAGAGGGAAAAATGTAGAGAAGGGGCAAGTCTGGGGCCTAACTCTCTAGGTGCTGTAATTAGTCAGCTTCTGAAACAAACAAACACTGTACTCCTGCAAAGGACGCCCGGATTTCAAAGAACTCACACATATCAGCTGGTATGAGTTTGGAGCTTGTTAGCCAGCACGAGGAATGAAAGTCCTCTTTGTTTATCCACAGGGGTAGCACAAGCAGTGAGCTTCCCCCACAGCGCCCTGCCAGCGCTTCACAAAGCAGCCATCAGTTCAGTCTTCATGCCCATCCAATCTTGAGCAACTCTTTCCCAGTGCCCAATGCTGCGTATGTGTGCTGAATAGTGTGGAGTTTTAAGGGGGCTAAGATACCAAAGTAATGCTCACATTTTCCAGTAGGGTTACAGAACATACTAATTGAGCATGTGTTGTATACCTGATAACGTATCTTTCCTGTATGAGCTAAGCTGTCATTTTTGCATGCTATCAACCACATAACACTGCTTGGCAGAACGAGAAGGGAGTGTCAGTAAGCCAATGTCTTGGCCAAATGCTACTGATGCAATGGCTTAACTTGGCTCCTACAGTAGCATTGCCAAGCCTTACATTTTTCTCTTTTGAACGGACCGTAATATGCAACATTCAGACTCGGCAGCTGCATATCTTGTTTGAAAAATGACAGTTTTCATTATACAAATCAACATTTGAAATGAAATGCCAGTTTAATAACAGCTCAGTAATTGTAGCTGCTTATGTGTGTAAGATGGTTCGAGCTTGAGTATTGCATTTCATTAGTGCTTTCGAGTTTTGTGTTTGCAGCGTTATAGAAATGCATGCTCACAGTAAAAGGGGTCCGTACAGCTTAGAAGCCACACCCACACAACTCATAGTGACCGTCAGACTGCAAGGACAGGTCAGCAAGGAGGATCGAGTGGCTTTTATGAGTTATTTACTGACTGGAGCCCGGCTGCCATACAGCCACACAAGACACAAACAACAAAGCTGATATATATATTTTGGATTCGAATCTTAATTAAATGTTGCCGTGGTGTGTTTCATTCCAAAAAATACATCTGGATCAAGGACATATAAAATCTCTGGACTCTTCGAAGGCACATCAAGTATTGGGACAGCATTGCATGGTAACGCACATTGTACAAAGCACCAATCCACTCTTCGTTCTACTAAAACACCCCCAGCTTATGATCCAGGGATGTCATGCTTCATTGACTTGGTTCTCACCCATGCGGTTCCAGTTATAAAACAGGAATTTGTCAGATCAATCAGCAATATGAAGAAGCACTTGAACTCTACTAATTCAAAGCCTTTTTTTGTACTCTTCAAGACAGACAGCATGGGTCACCATCTGATGTACTGTAGTGGTATTCATTGGGCCCATACTGGTACCCCTGATCCAGACCTTAAACTTTGAACCCATTCTAGGATGTAACCCAAGCCTCATACTTTACCAACCTACATATAATCCAGTAACAAATTTTTTTCGTAGCCCATATAATATAGTCTCATGCTAGGGTTTGTGTGTAAACTGACTCATCTTTGTGTTATGCCCCAAGTCCTTACACATTAAGACCTGTGTTGGAATAGAATACTTTTCAGTGCAATTGATTCACACTGTAGCTAAAGTGAAGAATGTTATGCAATAGGCAGGTGTGTCACTTTCATTTTAAATCCAGAGGGGTCCCTCCAGACACTTTGTTAATGTTGCACTGTGCTCCTGGTGTTGGAGCTCTATAGGCACAGCGGCGGAACATCAATGCATGCAGTGCAAGCCACACTTGATCTCCTGACGCTGATCACTTGTGCAATATGATGTGCTCGTTGTCTGAAGCCATGGCTGAATCTGTGACAGAAGAATGAGCAAGTGGCTGCTTGCTCCACCATTGTGCCTCCATGCCAGGGGAACAAACAGCTCTTTTGGAGGGAAGGTACAAATCACAAGATGTTTCAAGAATATCTGGGGAATGCGTTTAAACAAAATAAATAGGCTGTAGAGAAGCCTGGGCATCCCATGACAATATCATGTGGAAAGGCATTGTAGCGTAGCTAACTGTTTAACTGCATGCTGCAAACAAAGAGGGAATGATTTTTTATCATGGTTCAGGCTATGCTTGCATATATAAAGTAATACACATGCACATAACCTGAAGGGTTAATCAAGGACAAGATCACATTCAGAGCCATTTCCTATGCCGATTGCTGTACCAAATGCATTATACATTATTCATATAAAAACAATTGCAATTTACTATACTGAAGTCCAGTGCATTTAATTGAGCAGGTGTGAGCAAATGAAGCACTGAAACAGTTCACTTATCAAATTATAATCCAGGATTGCAGATCGTGAACCTTTCAACTCCCAGTATTTAAAAATGTGCACTGCCTAAATAAAAAGTAGAAGTGGATCCATGGAAGTGCTAAACAGGGATAAAAGAAATGGTTTATGCTCTGTACTCCACAGGTCTAATGTATGTGCATTACCTTTACAATGAAATCAACTGTCACTATCTCCTTCGTGCACCTCCTGGGCAAATGCTATCCCCATTTGTCCTGGTGATCTGTACCAGTTACAATGTGTACCTTGGCAAGCTGCTCATGTTGATTAGATCTATCAGATTAAACCATTCAGATTCTTCCCCTATGACTACATACAGTAGCGAAAATCCACTTGCTGCATGCAAATCAGAATGCCAAGTCCTGAGCTGCACAATGCCCTATCACAAAGAGCGATCAGGAAAGCTTAAACACTAACTCTGCATCTCAAAAGAAATGTTCAATCAGTCAACACAGAACGCTTTCAAATGGTTTCTCCTCTTTTGAATATTGACACTTTTAATTGCCAAATCACTCCCTTTTATGCTCTTTTATCCCATTATCTGTTACAGATACCTGATAAGCCTTTTCATGCTGATAGTTTGCGTGACAGTTATTACACTTCTGTGCCCGGTGGATATGCAAACATCCGTCAATCAGCTCTCTTCTGCCAGCTACAGCATGTGTCTGTAGAGACACAGTTGATGCCTGTGAGTCATACACAAATTTAGTGGCAGAATGACATTTGTGAAAACAGGCAGAGTTTCCATTATGTTCACAAAGAAACTAAACTGATTGTGGTATGACTAGCCAAGCCAAGCCAGTTCTTTATTAACATCACTACAGTAGTGTGGCAAAATGGTAATTAGGGCACAGGCGCAGTAATCCAATGATACAGACAGACAACAAAGTACAGGTGAAATGTTCTCTTTTATTTATAATCCAATGGTCTGATGACCAAGCAGTAAATAATAGAGGGCTGGCAAAACACAGCAATGTGTATTGCTCAGTAATATTAAAGGGTTGCAGTCCCGCAAATAACAAACACAGTGCTAAACACAATTAGACACACACGCGATCACCAGTCCAAAGTGAGTGCAGTGCTTCTGGTTAACTACAATTTATTACATGAAAAAATAGTGCAGCGATGTCTGGGTTTTGTGCTGGCCCTAAGCGATAGCTTCGGAGCATGTTAGCCTCTAGTCTAGTGAACAATGAACAAATAACAGTTTTAGACAGACAGACAAAACAAACAAAACACTGATGATTCTCTATAATAATGCACAGGTCCTTCTGGTTTCAATGTAACCATAATAAAGGAACAGATCACATCACTACGCCCCCTTATATACCGTCAACCATGACCCCTTGGGTAACGAGTGCAACCACTCCTCCAATCCGCGGATGCCACATCACTTCCTTCCGGTCAATGATTTCTTGTACCAGTAGCTCCGCCCACTTTCTAGATGGCCGACTTCCGCCGAACCCTGGGAATTAATTTGTCAGGCCAGCCAGTCGAGGGTACTCTGTTCCCATTACACAGCACCCTCACATATATATACAATTATGGTAATTGTACATGTAAGAATTGTGTTGCATTTTCATTCTGCCACAAGACTGGGATAAGTTGGTAGTTAAGTGGTGTGAAATGACTATAATAAAAGCTAATGTCCATTTGCTAAGTCATTAGCTTCCATCTCTGTAGTTAATTTTCTGACAACCAGCACTAAGAGCTCCAGTCATGAATGTAGAGCTTGGTAATGTAAGAGGCTTGTTATTAGAACTAAACAAAGTGAATCATGAAACGTATGAAAAGTACTATCAAGTATAATATGTAATGCTGTATTCAGGTGAGGTACTGTACAGTCCTTTGCTCTCTCTCTGTTTGGTTTGTGGTTAGATTTATACAATACTGTGAATGGGCGACTGTTGACTTTATCTGTCATGACCCAAAGGGATGGAGTAAAGTGCAAGTCGAATGTTTACCGACTGCTGCAAATCAGCAGGCATTCCTTCTAGCTAATGAATGAAGCAGCAGACTAGTAAAAGTCATCAGCTCCAATGCTTGCATCCAACATAATGTTCAAACTTTAAATCAATTAACTGTAACCTCTCTAAAGGCCTTGGCTTGCTTTATCCATATATATATATATACAGTAAGTATATATATATATATATATATATATATATATATATATATATATATATATATATATATATATATATATATAAAAATTTTCCAGTGTGACGGGTCAGTTTGTGAAAGTAAGTGTATGGTAGGTTGTGTCGGTACGTGACTGGCCCCTACAGTCAAGGTGAGGTGATGCAGTCCAGCAGCTCTGCAAGGGAGCCCTTGGTACAGTGGTTGGAGCGCTGTTTTGGGTAGTGGAGGGTTGATGATCAATCCCAGCTTGGCATCAACTAACCCTAACCCTAAACCTCTGGCAGATCAAACCTGTCAGATCATAGAATCAAGTGTTCTTTTATTTTTCACATTTCGCTTTAATTTCTCACTGAATCTGATTTTACCTGGCTTCGTGCTGCATTGAGCCAATGCCGTCAATGAACTGCTTTTCTCATGGCATTCAAATCAGATGATGTGACCATGTGATCTTCAGCTCTGCCAGCCCTTCCTAATCTATTACTATACAGACAGTGAGCAGGACGGGCTGGCACAGTCACACTGTCACATGGTTCGAATAGAAGGATGTCCAGTCCCGGCAGATTCTCCAGACAAGCAGCTCAAAGCAGGTAAAAGCAGACTTAAAAAGAAATGAACTGCCGGTCATACAACCAGCTGAAATCCATCATCATATTGGCTTGCAATGGGATTCACACATTCAAAAATGTCAAAACACCTGATGTCAGGTGGGTGTAGGGCCACCGCGAGTCATATGACGGGTTGCCATTGTTCACAACAGTATGTGCAACATACTGGACCTGTTTCGAGTTCATTTGCAAATACCAACAAGAATGTGACCAGGTTACGGATATCCCCATTACAATGACTATAAGGGTAACTGACGATGCTATAAAAATCTTTACATTGCACACTAGTTTTTTTTTTTTATTTAATCGTTGCCAATTTTTTTTTTATTATTATTTTCTCCCACTTTAGAATGGCCAATTATTTTTTAGGCTCAGCTCACCGCTACCACCCCTGCGCTGACTCGGGAGGGCGAAGACAAACACACGCTGTCCTCCTAAGCATGTGCCATCAGCTGACCACTTTTTTTTCACACTGCGGACTCACCATGCAGCCACCCAAGAGCTACAGCGTCGGTGGACAACGCAGCTCTCAGGCAAGCCCGCAGGCGCCCAGCCAGACTACAGGGGTCGCTGGAGCGCAGTGAGCCGAGGACACCCTGGCCAACCTAACCCTCCCTCCCCTGGGCGACGCACAATGTGCGCCGCCCCTGGGAGCTCCCCTCCACGGTCAGCTGTGGAATGGCCTGGATTCGAACCGGCGACGTCCAGGCTATAGAGCGCATCCTGCGCTCCACACAGAGCGCCTTTACTGGATGCGCCACTCGGGAGCACCTTCATTGCACACTAGTTTGACCAACAAGCACTGCTGACATCTGCTCATTCATAAGTATGTTCAGGTAACATTTTTTTCTAATTACAGTATGTTGTTGCGTAGTACCTTCACTTCTGAGAATTATCTTGACCTGTGAACTGCAAGGTGCAGCTGTTGCTTGTTTTGTTTCTAGGCTGGTGGTAACCATGACTACATTTTGCAAAACTAAGGAATCTGCGTATATAGCCCCACAGCTCTGGCAATGCAGTTCAGAAGAGCCAGTTTTAGCTTTTAAAGGTAAAGTGTCTCTCTTTTTTCAAGGCTAACACAGCCTATGCCTGTAAGAGTGTGTCTTTAGTGGGCCTGACCCATGAAATAAAATCTTAAAATTGCTTTATTTTAAGGTTTTTAACTACCGTTTGGTATTCATTAAT
The DNA here is from genome assembly GCA_030684275.1 of Acipenser oxyrinchus oxyrinchus. Lineage (NCBI taxonomy): Eukaryota > Metazoa > Chordata > Actinopteri > Acipenseriformes > Acipenseridae > Acipenser > Acipenser oxyrinchus. The sequence goes on from CM060262.1 coordinate 1,901,621, forward strand.
CTATTTTGCCTTTTATTTTAATTTAAGAGTTTCTTTTACTTCTTTTTCAAAACCCTTTAGAGAGTGTTTTGAAATTGGTCATGACTAATTTAAAGCATGCTCAACATCATTGCATACCGACAGTAAAACGTGTTAACCAAACATCATTCAGCTACAGTGCCGCGAAAAAGTTTGTGAACCCCAATGATAATTATGGAAATTCCAAAGTTTTACCATGATAGCCTTCTTGAATCAAAGTCTTTTCTTAAATATCCACTAGGGTTTATATTAACCAATTCCCTGTCTTTTGAAACAAAATGATGTATGAATTAGACAAACAATGAGTAATTAAGATTCAGGGTATGTGAAAACCCCTGGTGAACCCCTGGTTTTATCAGCTCAATTAAGGAGATAATTAGAATCAGGTGTTTAAATAATTAGGTAGATCTTCAGGGGTGAGTTTGGAAGGCCCCACCCTATATAAAGTTCAGAAACTTTGTGAGTTTGGTCTTCACCATACAGGTGTGTGGAAACACATCATGCCACGATCAAAAGAAATCTCTGAGAACCTGAGAAAAAAAGCAGTTATTGATGCTCATCAGTCTAGAAAGGGTTGCAAAACCATTTCTAAGGATTTGGGGCTCCACCAATCCACTGTCAGGACCTGTGGCAGGACCTGAAGCGAGCTGTCCATGCAAGGAAGCCCTCAAATGTCACCGAGTTGAAGCAGTTCTATAAGGAGGAATGGTCCAAAATTCCTCAAAACCGATGTGAGAGACTGACCAACAGTTACAGGAAACGCTTAGTCATTGCTGCTCAAGGGGGTGCCACCAGTTACTGAATCTAAAGGTTCACTTACTTTTTCACACAATGATATTGAATTTTGAATCATTTGTGGATAAATAAATGTTGAAAAAGTATCATGTTTTTGTGTCATTCATTTAATCAGGTTATCTTTATAACATTTTAGGTTTGAAATATGTGAAAATCCTTAGGGGTTCACAAACTTTTTCTCAGCACTGTACATCTAATGACATGTAACAAAAAAACCCTTAATGGCACTATGCTTCAGCAGAAAGGGTAAATCATTTAGGCTTTGATACACTTCAGAAGCTTCACTGTGGTTTCCTAGCAACCAGTGTCCATTTGGTTGTTCCTAATACAGATCATTTCATTACCCCTAAAAGCTGAGCACTAATGTCTCTGTGAATTGAATGGCATTTTTTATTTTTTTTTGTAAACCATTTGTTTGCTGGTTTCCCCAGTTCAAATCAGTGATCACAAGAGACAATTACATTACGTACATAGTATATACAGTATGTTTTGATTGAAATGAGATCTCCCTCAAATTGGACCAGAACCCATGTTGATGGCTTTTGCCATCTTGACAAAACCTACTGTATGCCTTTCAAAATCATTACTACAACACATTGCCACTGTATCCTACATAGCCATCCATGTCACTCATCCAGCACTGGGATCATAATTTCATCAGCTACTGACTACAATGTGACCAAGATAATAAAGTTTTCCCCAATGTGGAACCATTTATATAGTCCTAGCGGCCCCAACAACCCAACTCCCTTGTGTTGTATCCCTATCAGACCAAAACGCTTCAACTGAGCAGGGGTCCCTAACACAATTAATGCCCCTCCTGTCATGCAACCGCTCCTGTTTGTTTGTTTTTTTGACAGCTTGTCTGGTTTTGCCTCTCGTTTTATTTCTGAACTGAAAGAGCCCATGGTGCGTTTGACTTGCTTTCGTAAAGTTGTCAAAGTGAAAAGCCTCTTTCAGGTCATTGTGTTGAGCGCCATTGCCTTCAGCTTCTACGGTATAAAGCTCTAGTTTAAGTTCATGATGTAGCAATGTGAAGAGTTACTGTGGCATAGACCGCAGCTCGCTATCGCAGGTAATGAGATTACAGGGATTTATTTGCAATAATCAGAATAAATAAGTGACCTATACAGTACTGTACAGCATGACTTGGCTTATTAGAGGCTGACTTTGAAGGAGGTGAGTGACCCAGCTGTCAAACAAAGAATCATCTCTCACTGAGTTTTGAACACTAACACCCACATTTCCTATTACTTTTACTCACCACTATCTTTATTTTTAACTTATTTCTCCAGTTTCATTGCGTTCTGTCTTTTTCGCTTTTTCATTTTGCCTTCATGCCTGACCAGCACCAGACCAAAACTTCACATTCAACTTCCTGTATATAAATATGCTCACTAAGCCAAAAGGCGGCACCGATAAAGACTTCTTGTTGAAATGTGTCTCAAAGCATTTGAACTTGTTCCTTCTCGTACCAGCGCATAACTTGCTGTGTTGATTAATTAATCCTAAAATGAAATCAGTTCAATTCTTTGACAAACATTCCCAAGAGAAGCCTTTATCCATGTCTTCGCTGATATAGACCTCGTCTTACAATGATTTGAAAGCTTCTTAATCAATATCAAAATTCTTAGCAATGAATTCAGAGTAGGTCTACTGTACATTCCAAATACATTACAAATAATAAAGCATAACTTCTCAAATTTGATGTTTAATACAGGGTGTTTCAAATGCACATTTTCTGTAAGATCGCCAATGGAGATTACAAGCCACAATCTAAAATTAGAAAAAAGAGGCACACTTTGTTTTAATGCCAAAAACTAAATTGAATTGTTGTATCTCATTAGATATCACTTGAGTGTCCAGATGCCTTTTCTTCTGCATTGTTTTTTTTTTTTTATCATCAGGCATCATGTTCTGCTGTAAACTGCAGCAAACAAGCCATGTATATGTATAAGATATGAATCACCCAGCACTTAGTGCCAGTGCTCCACTGGATACTAGAACATTGGGTATGAGTGCAACATCAACATAGTAAAACTGGACATGTTTTTGATCAAACGTTGTCAAATATAATGGCCACTAAGTAAGCACCAAGCTGTCATTAAGGAGATGCACACTGTATTTATTTTTGTCCTCGCTGTTTTCTGGCTAGGAGGACGCATTATTTATTTATTTATTTATTTATGTATTTAGCTAGTATTGTAAGAGTGGGCTGTTTAAGCCTCGTGGAATGAGCCAGAAGAGTTCTGAGAAGTCTGGCCAAGCCAAAGGCTCTGGACTAGTTTGGAAGATCGTGACTCGAAAAGTCCAATATCAGCAATAAAAAAAAACAGTGCAAAAGAAAGAAGAGAGGAGGTAAATGTGTTTCAGTCTTGCATTATGTTGGTGCTTCCCCGATTTTATAACCTTCAACATCCTTTGATAGGGTGCTGTGCGAAATAGTTTAGGAAAGCAACTAACAGGGCCGTCACACATGCCAAGGACAGGGAACCACATCAGCCTGCTTGTATTTTAAGCATGGCTGTGTTTTGAGGTAAAAGGAAGGCAATGGCAGAGCTAGACAAAGCCACAGAGCCTTGGACAATGGCAGTGTAACATGTTTTTATTGTTTTTACAGAGCAAACAGCACAGAAAGAAACCGCAAAGCAGCGTGCCTCTCTCAATCATGGCAGACGTGACGAGTTGAAATGGGTGTCAGCGACTTGCAGATGGTCTACAAGCTGAAAACAACTGCAAGCTTACCAACTGCGGGAAGTTCAAAGATTATACTAAAACTAGGAGTAATAACATAATATTGAATCAGCTCTGGTAGAAAATCTGGAGAGTGGAGCACGATGGCAATTAAAATGAACTTGCAGTATGGAGAAGGCTAGCAGCAACTATGTCTTCAGTGTTTTACAGTACCAGCAGTAAGCCGTGCAACTAGAGCATAGGGACGGACAGCTATTTAAAGAAATGATTCAGTTAGTGACTCGACGATAAAGATACGCTGAGGATCTGCTTCAGTCATCTGAATCCCTAGAGCACCTGGGCGACCCAAACAAGTGCAAGAGGGTGACCACTAAAGGAAGCCGAGTGCAGGGAGATTCTCCCATCAACAGACACAGATTCAATTGCATAAAAATCTCTGCATCTGCTAAACTACCAGAAAGCTTGCCAAGATCCAAGTTGATCTTCGAGCTTCAATTTAGGCCAATAAGAAAAAAAATAAAGAAACTGCTGTGCTGGTTTACAGAGTAAGAACTTGGAGGGGATCCAGGGTACAGTTTGTTCTTGGCACAGGCCGGAGTCTGACTGTGACATTCGTAAAATGTCAGGCAGCGCTGCCAAATGAGCAGAGTCGAGGAACTGCGGTATTATTAACCCCTGAATGAAACTGCACTCTCTGTTGTTTTTTCTGAGTGGAGTACATCAAGACACATGGGTATGCACATGTGTGTGTGTTTGCAGGTCCTTCTAGTCTTCAGCGTCAGCTTTCTGTAACAGGCAGTGTTATAACATGCAGTCTGTGCATAAAACACAGGACTGAGCAGCCTTTCGTTACACAGTCCTCAATTCTAAGACATGTATGTATGGAATATTGACAGCTGACAGTTTATAATATAATACATTTACATGAACTGCAAGTTCAACTGATGGGAATTGAATTGAACAAAAAAATCTGTATGTATCTATCTATCTATCTATCTATCTATCTATCTATCTATCTATCTATCTATCTATCTATCTATCTATCTATCTATCTATCAGAACTCTCTTTGTCAATCTAATACATATGCAAACTCTGCATAGATGTTTATTTCAGATAAAATGAGTAATTGTACTGAATTCTGGTACATGTGGCTTGTTTCTATCAAAGAGGTCAGTTCCTCATCCAAACTAGAACCTTCTGGCAGCGTGTGCTGGTTTCATCCATTGGGACAGCAGATGCAGGATTATGATTTGGATTATTACACAAAGCATGGCAGTTTTGGAGCTTCATGTTTTGTTGACCTTCTTTAGACTTTATTATCTCAATTGCAAAACTTAATCTCATGCACATAAAACATATATGAGTGTGCCAAGTGAATTTTTCAAATACTAACTAAATAAGTTAAAGGTCTTATTTGATGATGTGATTTTTAAAACAGCGTGCCTCAGAGCCCTGTGAGAAAGGTCCCAGGGCTATTCTGAGAGCTCATCACACACCACCTTCACAGGCAACCAGCCAAATCCCCAAGGATATTGCACTGCACTCAGGACGCAGACCAGGAATTCAAAAACAATCAATCCACTGCGGAAGCTGCTAAACTATTCACTTGCTTTTTAACCTTCAGACTGCCCTTCAGGGATGAGACAAGGAAGCTGAGAGAATGAAAAGCCGTGTCTCTTCCTGGTTTTGCATCTCTGACCAGGGTTACCCTATGACTTCCTGTACACTAGGACCATTTGGCACTGCTCAGGATTTCTCAATTCTTATCTTAGTTCTGCCATGAAAAAGGGACTCTCTGTCTTCATGTAGGTGTACCTCTTACATTAGGTGTACCTTTAGTGCAATTACAAGTTTGGTCCTAATTTATTATTTAGATCAATTGATTACAACCCAGTGCCATTTTGCAAAGGATACTGTCGTGTTCTATCTTAGCAGTGGGCAAGGGACAAATCTGATCACAGAACGCTGTCAATTAAATGGAAATGGGCTGGTGAGAAAAGGGAAGTGGAAAAGGTACTGTTTTCTATTTGAATTTTGTTATTAAATAGAGCAACACTATGTGCAAGTCTGACACACCAATGTTAAACTAGTAGTCCAGCATGCATTTGGTCTGAGCTGTAATGTTTCCCAGTTAGCTCATGATTTCAGATCTCCTTGTACTTCGTAGCTTCCAAGTGTCCCAATGGTGAATTGTGAATATAGTGCATGCGCTAGCTAGAGAATGGTTCAGAAAAATGCCTGGACAGCCAACTGTAGCCTGACTGGGAATTGCCAGAAACCCGTGACCAATAAGTCAGGATTTTAATTGTTTTTAAAAACAGTATCAGCCTTGTACTAGTGAGAGGAGACTCTGTGAATGCAGCAGCAAACTACATGGAGAGCAGCGGCTTCCTGGACTGTGATTGCATTATGGCAGGACTACAGTAAATGACTGTGAAAAAGACATAGTTGGATTTTTTCAGGTTGAACATAAAGAAAGCCATATATACAGAATTTACTGAAAGTACTCATGACTTCGAGGTAATGTTGTATTTTAATTACCCAAAATATATTTTACTCACATAGTGTCAAAATTGGAGAGTGTATTTTTTTATATATATATATATATATATAAAAGCATAGCTTTGCATAATTCCTTCCCTTTTTCACTATAAAAACCCTTCTCACTTTCGAGTTCACATTGTTCTGTTTATTTTCTGTATTCCAGGAACAAATGGCCCCATGAGAATGAAAGTAAGCATTACCGTCTGGCAGCCTGCAGTGAGCCTCATTGCTGTTCATGTAGGGTTCATCTCTCAACCACAGATCTCACGCAGAGCACCTAACAGTCTTAACAATGCTGCTGTTAATGATCTTTGCTAACTTGTAATTGTCTCAATGCACTTGAAAAAAGCAGCAGAGAGGAAAGCAGTGTATGTATTTAGTGAATTCTTCCCAGGCGCCTATTTGAATCGTGTGGGAGGTGGACAGGCTGCTATGAGCATTACCAGTTTGTGGGTTTTCTTCCTATCAGTTATGGATATGGACTTGGGTTATTTGCAAAACTGTGCTCTAAACCTATTATATATAGCTTCTCTATAAAAGTCTGTCCTAGTTACTCTTCTCTGTAATTTTGCAGTTTGCTTTGCTGTACCAAAGTTAAGCATGGTTTTGGCAATTTTCTGTTTTCACTGCATTTTACTGCACAAAATTGTTCAAGGTTTGTTTAATCGTATTTGCGTACACTCATTTTATAATGAACTTTACACGTTGCTTCTTCAGTGCCCTACTGAAGCAACACGTTTTCTTTTCTACACAGGAACTGCTCTTCGATTCTCTCAGAAGCCTAAAGTGGAGAGCACCAACCGTGGCTCTATACTGCCATCTGGTGACTTAACCTGTAACCTGCAATTCTTCGGTAACGTCGCAGTTACTATCCCACTGTAGAACTGTTTCCACATTGTTCAGTGACAAAGGGGTTCAGCAGCCTTTTGCCTGCTAAGTCTCAATGGGGGGTTTCTGATGGCACCTGTTCTCTCTCCAATCGATGCAGTGGGGTCGAGCACTTCATTCTGACACGCAAATGAGCATCCTGTTTTCTTCTACACAAACCGACCAGCTGGACTTTCATACAATTCTATAATTTTAGCCTGTGGTTTGTTTGTGATGAACGTAGCTAACTGTACCTATACCTACTGTGTGCGCTTTTGAACTGGAACATCCTTGAATTAATATGCTTTACCTGAATGGAGATGTTAAATGAACAGAACATTGCAGCTGGTGTGCTGACCACACATTCTCGTTCGCTGGGATCTCACTGAAACGTGTATGGCAGGGAGAGTCATTCCACCTGCCATATAATACAAATGGGAAAACTACAGCATGTGGACTTTCAAAGTGCAATATATTATTTTGAGCTTAACTGGGTGGATAATCTTATAATTTTCTGAAGCCACGGCACGTCAAGAGTCAGTTCTTCCATTAGGGCTTATGATTCAAATTCAGGATAAGATTAATGAAACTGCCTTCCTCGATAGCAAAACTTGGAAAAGAGTCAAACGAGATGAGAAGCTGAGTAAAGCTTAGAGCATTGGACTGAGTGCACTGAGTCCAGGGGGTTCTGTTAAAGAAAGGAATAACTGCAATCTTTTCTGCTGGGTTAGCCCATAACATTAACAGCCAACTAGTACTGTGTCGACTTTGCGAACACTACAATACCTTACTTTGCTTTTGAACAGTTTGCCCTGGGACACAGCAATCTGAGGCAGCTGTTTGTGTTACTGTGTAGCAGATTACAGCAACTCACAGGAAATGCTCCTCACAACTTAAAGAAGAGGTGACATTACTGCAGGACCCACACTGTGAGCATTAAAGGAATGCGCAGATATAAATTTCATTAAAATTAGACAAGGGTTAAAATGAAGTTCTCTTTTCCACATCTATGTTGTCTCTTGGTAGATTTTGCTCTGGAGCAAAACGTTTTGAAATCACCCTGTTAGTGTTCAAATCTGCAGGTATTTCCTGTAAAACAAAAACCCTTAAAAGCCCCCTACATTGAATGTTTAAGTCCTGCTGATGGCAATTCAGAGTAAAGCTTTGACAATCTAGGCTTCTGAGGAAGTACAGTGCACAGACCATGCTACAGTACTATACACACGAGGGATGTATTGTGTCAGCTTTGATTAGAAATGAAGTTAATATAAATGCAAAGAGGTTGTTGGGTTGCTTGAGGTTTTTTAATGGAATGCATTACTATTATTATTATTATTTATTTATTAGCAGACGCCCTAATCCAGGGCGATTTACAGTCGTGAACAAAAATACATTTCAAGAATCACAGTACAAGTAATAATACAATTAAGAGCAAGATAAATACAATGACTTTGGTTCCAGCAAGTACAAGTATGACAAAATACGATTCAATAACGGAGCAGATAACAGTGTCAGTAATAGTTACATCAGGATAGAATTAAATACAAAATACTACAGATTAAATAACACTTGACAGATTACAGTACTCTAAAGTACAGGATTAAATGCAGTAAAATAGGGGGCAGATAAAAGCAAGTAAAGCGCATTTAAGGAAGAGTGATGTGTCCAGGGGGAAAAAAGAGGAGTTCTACAGGTGCTGTCTGAAGAGGTGAGTCTTGAGGAGGCACCGGAAGGTGGTCAGGGACTGAGCAGTCCTGACATCTGTAGGAAGGTCATTCCACCACTGCGGGGCGAGGGTGGAGAAGGAGCGGGCTCTGGAGGCAGGGGAGCATAAAGGAGGTAGAGCCAGTCTTCTAGTGCAGGAGGAGCGGAGAGTTGGTGAGGAAGGGTCGGATTCTTCGTATGTTGCAAGTGCGTGCCAGAGTGGAGATGTGCTGGGAATAAGAGAGGCAGGGGTCCAGGGTGACTCCCAGGTTCTTAGCTGAGGAGGAGGGAGAGAGTGTGGTAGATTCCACAGGAACAGAGATAGAGAGATCAGAGGGAGGGGAGGGAAAGAAAAGGAGGTTAGATTTAGAGAGGTTGAGTTTGAGGTGATGCGAGTGCATCCAGGAGGAGATAGCAGACAGACACGTAGAGATACGGGAGGGGATGGTGGAGTCAGAGGTGGGGAAGGAGAGGAAAATCTGAGCATCATCAGCATAGAAATGGTATGAGAAACCATAGGATGCGATGAGGGGGCCCAGGGAGCGGGTGTAGAGAGAGAACAGGAGAGGACCCAAGACTGACCCTTGGGGGACTCCTGTTGAGAGGGGGCAAGGTGTGGAGGTTACTCCACGCCAGGTTACCTGGTAAGTGCAGTTGGAGAGGTAGGAGGAGAACCAGGCCAGAGCACTGCCAGAGATTCCCAGGTCAGCGAGAGAGGATAGTAGAATAGAGTTGTCTTACTAGTTGCCTCCTTGTTTAAAATGACATGGAGCGGGTCCCAGCGTAACTACTACAGCTTATGCAAGATGCAAAGAGCGTGCAATGTGTGCATGCATACTGTTCATTTCCAGGAGACAAATCAGTGACATCATAATCTATTTCAGTATGCAGCCTGTCTCCTGTAGCCCTCGCTGGCACTGTAATAGTCTCCTGTAACCCTCGCTGGCACTGTAAATATATTTCAACCTGTCTAAAGATCCCATGTAATGTGGCTCCCGTCTGAAGCTGCACTATAGATAGATCTCATTACATTCCCATCAGTCACACTGCCCTTTTAAATAACAACCCCCTATAAGCAATCAGGTGCCTGAAATATGAACTGTCTGACACATTCAAGTATTTGAAATTATGTACACTGGCACTGGCTTTCATGGAATCATGATGCTTGACGCTGCCATCTTGTGGAAGCTGGAGCGTACTACAGCATTGTAGGAAAAAAAAAACCTACTTAATTAGATTCTACTGTACAGGACTACAATTAAAACTTGCTTCTCACGTCATGAATCTTTGCACATTACCGGTAAAACGATTAAGCATTTTTCTCTCTTCAAGTGCATAGCTCAGTAGCCTAATTTAATTTCTGTTCTTTTGTGTTAGGAGACCAGAATAGGATATACTCGCACAATATAAGACAGCAGACTGAACGACTATTGCAACTGTTGGATGAACAACAGTCCCTCAGTCGAGAGCTTCACGCAAAATGTAAATGTCATCAATTTTAAACCTCCTTTAGTAAACCACATTTTTTTAAAAACCATGTTTTATCATTCTCTAGTTATCTGTGATTTACCATGCTTTCAAATAAACACATTGCAATGCGTGTGTCTTACTAGAAGTACACAACGCAGTTGCTATTGCACCGTTCTACCTTTAGTTACTTTACAGCAGTTTGAATAGTTGTTGTTTTAGTTACTATGCATTCTGGAAATCACCATTGCAATGAGTCTGCTACTCTGCAGCCCTGTAAGTGTACTGAATAGGAACGCAGGCTGGGTGATTTTGACTTGTAAGGGTTAAACTGGGGGCTCTATGCAGAGTGATTAGAAACGCTCCATTTCATTGATATGGTAAGCTTTTTATTACAGATGTAGCGATCTTGGTTCCCGCAGGCAGGTACATCACACAGGGCGAGGCAATCCACACACAGGCGGAGGGCGGGCGCGAACCCGGGACCTCTCGCACTAAAGCATAGCGCCGATACCGCTGTACAAAAGAGCCCGGTGTGATGCGCCTGCCTGCAGGAACGAGGAACGCTACATTGGTGTCAGAAGTGGACGCAGGTACCCCGGCACTCACCCGTCGGACTGTAGCCTGGTTAGCAAGTCCGGGGCGGAATTGAGGCTGGCAGGGGAGAGTGTAGCGTGCACGGGGGAAAGCAGCAGCAGGGCTGGTAGGTGACGTAATCACACACAAAGACATAAGCCCGATATACGCTCCTTGCAAAGGACCCGGCTCTTTTGTACAGCGGTATCGGCGCTATGCTTCGTGCCAGAGGCTCGCGCCCGCCCTCCGCCTGTGTGTGGATTGCCTCGCCCTGTGTGATGCGCCTGCCTGCGGGAACCAGGTTCGCTCCACAAACATTACTGTTCTCCAGTAGGGTTGCCAACTGGCCCCATAATTCAGGGACGCTTAAGCCAGCTCACCTCTCTAACTGCCCATTCACTGATTTTATTAAACATGTAAAGTCAGTGTGAATTGCGCAGACTGTTGTTAAAGGAACTGAATTGTTTTGGTAACTAGTTAAAAGCGCACACCTGTCTGGGGCCGGGAATTACTTCATGTGAGGATCGATTCCATCAATCAGACAGATACAGCTCGCTGATTTGCTGTGTTGGTTTGATTGTCACAGGAATTAATATTAAATAAATACAATCTTAACCACAAGGTTAAACGGTAAAGAGTGCGGGTGAATGCAAACTTCTCTATAACCACGGAATTGTAGTATTTTGGTATTGTTTACCATATAACAACAGGAGGCTGTGTGGTCCAGTGGTTAAAGAAAAGGGCTTGTAACCAAATCCCACCTCAGCCACTGACTCATTGTGTGACCCTGAGCAAGTCACTTAACCTCCTTGTGCTCCGTCTTTCGGGTGAGACGTAGTTGTAAGTGACTCTGCAGCTGATGCATAGTTCACACACCCTAGTCTCTGTAAGTCGCCTTGGATAAAGGTGTCTGCTAAATAAACAAATAATAAATAATAATAATAACATTTCAAGCAGTATGGTTTTAATACATGTTGTTATGATGCTCTCCCGATAGAATTGCCACCGCAATTTGATTTAAAATCGATTCATTTGTGGTTTAGAGGCGAGTTTAAAAAACAAAACAACTGTCTACTGTCCCGTGAACATCGCCCTACCAAGGGGAGACTTCACAGAATTTCCACAAATACACACCCACATTCTTAACAATTCCTGGAGCACGGCATTTTGTCAGTTGGTTCGCTTGACAACACGTTTCGTAGCTTAAAAATAAAAAAATAAAAAACAAACAAACAAGCGAAACCTAAAGTTTAACTATAATATATGATATACACCGGTGAAAAGAGCTGCCATGCCTAAGCACAGCTTGGTTACGCGACTTCATAAGTTTCCTGCTTATATTTCCAAATGCTTCAGTATTGTTTCATATTTAAAGCACCAGAGCCTAACATGCGTTTGTTTTTGGCATCACGTGAGGGGTGCGCTCAGACTCTTATTACCAAAACAGAACAAGTCAGGAAGTCGCCTCACGTGACGAGAGGCCGCACCTGCAAGTTTGTGAAGTTTCATTGACACGCTGTAAGCTGGTACGTAATTATATATTAACTTCATTACTGTCTGACTAACCTTGCAAATTGATCTCGTGATTTCTTAATATACAGTTATACAGATACACGTCTTGTGAAAACATTTGGTTTCAATAAAAATCTTAAATTCATATATGTATGCTTTTAAGCCACATCCTGGTTCATGTAAACGTATTCTTATTTCATAATAATAATGTTGGATATAATACAATACTACTAAGCCATTTTTCCTTCAAGCTAGGATATTTTTAACTCTTTGATTCTACTGCAGTATTTGCAAGTCAAAGCAAGCAACTCAAAACAGAAATGTATAGATTAAAATATATTAAGTTTATGGGATTCTCGTTGCAGGAAGTCTGTGGTAAGAAAAGACGCTTTAGAGTTTTATTGGTGAAATGCAACTTGGATTTAACTTTTTTTTGTTTAGTTTTAATTGCCTATAGACTTATTGGCAAAATAAGAGTTTCGCGCTAACAGGTGATTAAAAAAGGTGACCATATGGCTCCGTGTTCAGCGGGACAGTAAGCGTCTCTAAAGGTAAGAATGGTACCTGAGATACATCGGGTTGCGAGTTGAAAAGCCTGAACTGTCCCGCTGAATACAAAGCCATACTTATGTATTGTAACGTGCACGGGGTGAGGCAGCAGGGCTGGTAGGTGACGTAATCACACATGAAGATAAGCCCGATATACGCTCCTTGCAAGGGAGCTGGTTATTGTACAGCAGTATCTGCACTATGCTTTAGTGCGAGAGGTCCCGGGTGTCCGCCCTCCGCCTGTGCGTGGATTGCTTCGCCCTGCGTGATGCGCCTACCTGCGTTAACCGAGATCGCTACAGTATGCTCCTTGACATACTTTACCAGTGTATATTTTTAGCACATTTTAAATGGTTCTAACCCATTCCCAAATAGTTTTGCATTACACTTAATACTATAGCTGGCAGCTGTTAATACTTTCATGCACATGAGTTCATGTTAGCACCCTGTGTTTTTTTTTTCACAGCACCTTACTGGCAATCTGAAAGCATGTCGGTTCAATCTGGGAAGCAGCTGCAATTCCTGTGTTCTTTTTAACTTAGTTCCCGTTTTTTTGTTTTATTTTTTTAAGCTTGGATCAAGATGTCTGTCGGGGAGCAGGGAGACTTCAAGTTTGTAGAGTTGGGAGAGGAGGCAGTGGAGCAGCAGTCCACAAAACCTAGAGAAAGACTGGAGGAGCCAGTAGAACCAACCGGGCCAGCGGAGACGGGTTCTGACACCCAGCCAGAGAAGCCCTCTGATAAGAACCCCCTTACAACCCCCCACACTGTGCACGTGAAGAGAGAGCCCATTGATAAGCACAAGCTCAAGAGATTCTTTGTCCTGAGGGTAATGCAATAACATGTGGTGTTATTAATGATAAGGAATAATTAATAATTAATAATAATAATTCATTTTCAGTAGTCTTTTTTTAAGCAGGTTGCAAAGACGGGACAACAAATACAGCAGTTCAAATTTAATGCATAAAGCATGTTAGTATAAGTGGTACGCTTGCCTTAAAATGCACAATAGTTCAATGATTGCAGATGAGAGCAGTGAAATGTCAATGCAGCGTTGCAGGTCTTTACAATTCACTGACAGCCAAGTGCTTTGGACTGTAGATTGCTTCAGAGGACCTTTAGAAGTGAAAACTGCAGGCGGATTGATAGGTTTACAGAAAGCTTTGTGAAGATTTCATTCTCGGCTGAGTCATCAGGTATGATCAACAGGGAAAAATGGAATAAATCAATCAGTTTTCTAAGTACTCTGCTTGATAAACAGATTGTTGTGAGTTTCATTTAGACTTTTAAGGAATCCAGGAAAGACTATACTGTACAGCTTTAGTGTGAAGCATTTCTTAGGTTTGATTCACTTAAAAAAACAATTAAAAAAATTTATGCTGGTGGCCGATTTTGCCACAGTGGTTTGATACAGTACTGTATACAGTACTTATACAGAACTTATACAGTACTGTGTTTATTTTAACACTAACCTCTATTTACATCTTGTGCAAGTTCTGTCCCGTATTTCGACTGAGTGCAAGAACATATCTGGGGGGTTCCTCATTGAAGGGAATTGATTCAGTGATTAGTATTTAGTAGATGCAGTCACTATGGTTTTACTGTATAACTCCACTGCCCTTGTCTGTGTGTCTCTCCCCAGCCTGGCGCTATTGAACAAGCAATTGAAGAGATACAGTCCATGATGGATGAAAAGGAAGACGGCAGTGTTCAAAGTGCCTGGCTTTTAGCTGAGTGAGTCTAATAATGGATTGCCTGTAACAAAAGACAACAGTGTAACAGGTTCTATAGTATTAATAATAATTATACTCCTCATAATCATAACAATACAGCATAGCTAAACAAACATTAATAAATAAAACACATGCACAACAGTGTTTAAATATGCACTCAATCCAAGAGCATTGAAACGAGTCAATACTGTTTGACACACTATCCCTTTGTTGTTCGAAGTAGTCTCTACTTTTAATGGGTATTGCTTTGTATATTCCTGACTAGAATGTACTGTATCCTTGGGGGGTTGCAGTGAATCCTGATTTCTTTAGTGAAGGTGATAATAACTTGAGGCTGTACACGCTTGGTGTTGTAGCAGAGAGGGGTTAGAGATAGAGTTGTCTTCTACATACAGTCAAAAACTAAACTGGCTCCTGCTAAATAAAATGAACTAAATTCATCTTGGAGGAAGTACTGTAGACAAAATTCTAGCATCGGTGAGACACACCTACAGCCATACTTGCACAAAGGTTTGCTACCACATGGCTGAGGTTCTGCAGGTAGACCGTACACACTGTCATTAATGACAATATCTTTGCATTAATACAGTACCAGGAAGATGCACTTACAGTAGCTTTTCTTCAAGTCCAAATACTACCCATTCCTAAAAGGGTTATCTTTGAAATCCAGATAAACTTCATCCAATTAAGCTTTCAGACATTCTGATGAGAATACAGCTTCTTACAAGGCACTCGCTAGCATCATTTGCTTTTCAAGTGCCACTTGAAAGGTTCTTGGGGAAAGGCTTAATGCATTTTAAACAGCGCTGGAGTTGAGTAATTAAAGGGAGCTGTTTGAGAATTATGAACATGAATAACTATAAGGGTCTTGGCTTAATGTCAAAATAATGAAGCCATAGTGCCTTGTTATCGAGTGTACCTTGCTTCAACTCTATGGATAGTCCTCAATTGAATTTTACCAATCATTATAACAAGAACTAACCGTGGAATAGGACTGACTCATTCACACACTTATCATTGAATTGCACTATTCATTATAGCAGGAAGCTGCTGGCTGCTCACCATTAGATAACCACACCCCTGTGGAGATAAGCAGCACTCATCCTTCTACTTTATATTTAAAATACCTCCAGGTCTGGATACAAACCCCACCGTCACTAACCTTCATTGCTTGGCTGTGTAAGAAAGGAATCAGGTGTTGTGTTCTGTGTGTTACTAAGGCAAGGTGTGGGTAGCACACAATCACTGAGGTGGGGAAGGATATGAGTGTTACACAGGCTTCAGTCCAGCGCGCAGCACAACACTGATACTACCAACTCTGTATATTCCTACTCGTTCCTTGAGATCACAAAGTGAAGAACTTTTACTTGTTCCAAAAATCATGTGTTTTGAAGCTTTTTGCTGTTGTGCTCCTCGTTTGTGGAACTCTGTTCCGGTTGATATTCGGCAGATTGAAACGTTAAATTCTTTTAAGTCTAAATTGAGACGATTCTTTTTTGAATATGCTTCTATAGAGTTGGCTGCAGCTGGAGTGTGTTGTACGCGTGAGCTCTCTTGTTTTGAACTCTGTACAGAGCTCCGGGATGCCATGGCGTGAAGGACGCTTTTATACAAGTCAGTTTGCATTGCGTTGCATTGTATTGTATTGTATTGTCAGTCTGCATTGCACTGCATTGTATTGCTAATAAAAAAGAATCCTTGTTGTTTGTTTCTTGTGCAGGGTGGATCACTGGAACAATGAGAAGGAGCGCATTGTGCTGCTTGCAGAGAACTCCCTCCTGATCTGCAAGTATGACTTCATCATGCTCAGCTGTGAGCACATTCAGAGAATCCCCCTGAACTGCATCGACCGCATCTGTCACGGGGAGTTCACCTTCCCCCAAAAGTCTCTCGACAAGTGAGTACCCCTTGTTAAAGAAGCGGTAAGTCTTCCCTTGAATACAGTGTTAATATCCAGTGTGCCTTTCTGAAAGAACCACGCTTGATAAAAAGCTAAAGGATTTGTAATTAAACAGATTCTTGCAAAGGACTGTTTTCAGTTTGGCCGACATGGTTGCCAAGTCAACAATGCTTGCAATCAGTATAGTAAAAATGGAACCACTGACTAATCAGGCATGAATCATTACATGATGAGTTTTGAAAACATGGGATTGCATGTTGCCTACATGCAGGAGCATAAACCGTTCTGAAGCTGTAAAATAAACCTTGCACTTCTGCTGCTGTAAGACTTTCATACAAGGACTGGACTTTACCTCACTTTTTGGACAGACAAAATTCACATTGCAACAAATTTGATAACATTACCAGTTTAATTTTGGTATTTTTTAGTATGTTTTAATTATTATTTTTTGTATTCTGTTTGCACATCAGTATTTGCTTTTAACCCCCTGTCCAGACATTGTGATTGGTAGGTCACTAACACTGCACGAAGTGCACAGGAAATGAGTCCCAACATGACACCACATGCTTTCTGCACAGACACTGGGTGTACAGAGAGGTATTAAACACATGGAAATGAGCAGGGGGGGTGCTGTTGACTCTCAGCATGCAGCAGTCACCTCAATTATAATAGCAAGGGCCCTGCTTGTCTTCAAAGGACTTGAGAACAATTTGACAGTGCAGTGCTGAGAAGGGGTGAGCTTCACACAGTGAAAACAGCAGGAGACCTAGAGTTATTGTAATTACCTTCAAATTAAGACCTGTACTACTGAAGGACCTGCAGTGCTGTAGGAACTGTACAGTAGTTGTCAAAGTGTAATGAACACCCATTCATATATTTGTGAGGGTGATGAGGGGTGTACAGAATGTATCTGCACACCTTGCACCAGTGTACGGCTGTATCAGAACATTTCAGTAGTACTGCAAATACTAGATGTACACAAGTAATCCTGCTTGCATGTGCGTAATTGTCCAGCATGCGTCTGTCTGGGGGGATGATGAGGCTGTGGATGATGAGGCTGTGGTAATCATGAAGTTCCAGGATAACATGCATGGTACTGAGACCTTGCTGGAGTTCTTGGTTACCCACATTGCATTCAATTATAAATAATATGTCACTTAAAAGTGTATCTGACTTGCAAATACTGTAGAAACAAGGACAAAGGAAGTTCTTCAGGTTTTACTGCGGATGTGTTTTTCACCTGAAAGACTGACATTATTTTAAAGGGTTTGTAACTGCCGCTGTCTATGAATTCAAGCCAAAAAGTGCAGTGACTAGTATGTCCACCAGGTGTCACTATGGCTTCATGTGCATGTCAGCTGAAGTTAATTGATTCTTTGGTATGACAGTAGAAAGTTCAGTTTATATGAAATGGTAGGCCCAGCCCCACAATGATCAGGCGTTTGAGTAATGGAAGGTATTATTAGTTATTAAGCTAACCTATTTAGATTAGAAAGGGAGCGTGCCTGGTCAGTTTACAAAGCAGGTTTTTTCTTTTTCTTTTTTTTTCTTTGTTGGTCTGTGCTTTAGTTGGTTGGTGTGGTTGCTAACAGCTGTTTTGACTCAGTCCTTGGCAGGGCTGAGTTGTACCTGAGGTTCCCACATTAATCTGCAGCTCCACCCTGCTGCCCTGCCCTGCATTCCTCATGTGATTGTCTCACTGTTGGGTTTAGAGAGCTTCCCAGCCATAACACTGTCATTAATATCTAATGATATGTCACGTAGGCTGGTTCACCCTCCACTCCCTACCAGGTGACAGATCACTGCTCACACGAGTTGTAAAGTAGGCTAAACACTTTCATTGTCTCTGTCCATTTCCATTTGTGTCCTCTCAATTTTATGAACTTTTTAAATGTACATGTACAGATGTGTATACAGTAAGCTTGGCTCGATGTGTGATAATATTTATCCCACCAGATATCTAATATTTCCATGTCATGTTGTGTCCTGACTTTCGAATGGGCCACCCCAACAGTGAAATAAACACAATACACTGTGGTTCACAATCGATATAGACACACACCACTCCCACACACGCTTTTGTACAGCAGGTTTTCAATAGTTCTTGAATCATCTCAATGGATTTCTTGAAAGCAACAAATCTATACTGTAGGGAGGGAAATAAGATCCTCCTTGCGTAGCAGTTTCGCCCATTCCAGGTTTTACTTTGAGCTTCATTATAGGTAACAAGCTCAGGTGTGTCATTAAATTTGTAGTAAAACCAGGAATGGATCAAAATGCTATGCAATGAGTCTTTTTTCGATCCCTATTTTATAGATTTCTCTGGGTGGGGTGGTTTTGTTTTTTTTACTTTTTTGTTGTAGTCACATTATTGTTGACTTTTTTTTTTTTTAAATAGCATTAAATGTTACTTTTTAAAATTTCTCTTGGCTCAAGATTTTTGCAATATCATTTTGTAGTTTCTTTGATTTACATGATGTTAAACAAGATATCTAAATTATGTTCATGTAGTTTTTTTTGTTTTTTTGTTTTAAATGGTCTCATCCTCAGATTCTAGGTGATGCAACACATTTGGTCAGCGCTGTAGGGCTCAATTCGCAATACCCTGTTGAAGGCTTTCAAATCTTTTGAAAGCCTTGAATAGGACACTTCACTCCTATATCAAAACAGCCATATTGTGGAAGGTCTGTGAGAGCCAAATACTGTATGACTCAAGAGCCGTCCTCTGGACAGCACAAGGATCCTCAGTCATCTGTTACATTGCAACAAAACAAGTGACTGTAATCACTGTAAGAGCTGCCACATGCCAGCTTGACTGCAACACCAGGTTACCTGCAGATGCCAGCAGGCATGGCCAAGGGCAATTTGAAAAGCCACGGGACAAGCACCGTACTGAGCTTCTGACCTGGTATTTCCTTATTCTTCTTTTCAGGGTTTAACTTGCTGTTCTTTGCAAGCCGACTAGGATTTTTCTTTAAACGGAAAAAGCATTCCGCTACAATCCCCGTTGTAAATAGCATCACTTTGTCACATACAGGTGTATCGATGACAGCCTGCATTCACGTTCAAGTACGACACACACAAGAAAAGACATGCCGTTGTGTTGCTGGAGATGCTTTGCATACATGCTACTGTAATTCCAAGTAGATTTTTCATCCTGTGCCTGTGTTAACACTTGTAGCAATTATACGGGTTGAACAGCAGGCGGTGCTAGTGCCCAGCTGTAAAAGAATGGTCCTGCCCATCCTGTTGAAATGCAGCAAAGCACTTTTTTGCTCATAATCTCTACTGCATTTATAGTCTGTGCCATATTCTGTATTATATAGTCCCATTTAAAAGAAACCCCATCTGACAGATGTTGTTGAAGTGTATTCTTGACCTTTAAATATATACAGAGTTAATCCAAGCAGTAAATGGTTCATGTTACCACAAGTAAAATGTACTTAGTTTTACAACACTTTGCTCTGCTTTTACCATGGGATACCACAGTTAACTTCTAGAAGGGTAAAGCAATCACAGGCTCTCTTATAACAAGGAAGAACAAAGTTGTATATTTCTGGTTTGGTACCTTTCCTTTCCTGGGTGTGTTTTTCCTTTATCAAAAAATCACACCAATGACAATTTAGAGAAGAGAGTTATCGGGGGGCAATGAGGCTGAACCACCTAAATGAACATACTTCAAAAATCCACATTAATGTTGTGTTTTTGCTTGCACAAAGAAAACCGTGAGTGAACTTAGCTTCTGCTGCTGCCGCCCCAAACAATCGTGACACACATCAGAAAAACAATAATGTGGTTTTGTTTTTTAATTTTGCAGTTTAATAAAGAATCATTCATGCCCCGAGGTGTGGGAGCTGGTGTTCTTAAGATAAGAACAAATGTTGGACACACCTGCCAGCTGTCGATTTTTTTAATGGAGATTATTACTCCATCGTCTGCAAGGTCATTCCCTCCAGGGGAACGTGTTGGGTAGAGGAAGGAGGGAGGGGTAGTTATAGAATAGTATTGAGCAATCAGGAGATTTGTTTATTGGCTCGCAGACAATGCGGGCTGTAAGCCAGAGTCCACGACAGCTGAGGCCAAGCCTGGTATTTATCCACTGCGTTGACTTACCCAGAACACAGCCTTGTTGCAAGAGAAGGTATTGGAATTTCTATTCGTGCCCTAGAGGCTTAACCAAAAGAAAAGTGTGTGTGAGTGAGTGTGTGTGTGTGTGTGTGTGTGTGTGTGTGTGTGTGTGTGTGTGTGTGTAAGTGCATCTTTTTTAAGTACTGTGTCTGCATGGTGGGGAAATAATTATTTGCTTTAAGCTGACATGAGAAATAATGACAGATTTGATTAAATAATATTTTACTTTTTGCTCGCTCTCTTCCCTCTGTCTCTCTCCCCCCTCTTTCTGTCTCCCTGTGTGAATAGTGAAAGTCCGAACACTCGATGCATGAATAAGATTAAGCATGAAGTGCTTTGGTAATGAAGGCAGCCTGTCTGGGCTGGTCCACGAGCAGTGATAGCTTACTTTCAGAATTCTGTGGTTTTCGATACAATGAAAACCGCTCTGTGTTTAAACAAGGATGTATATGCAACACACCCACAACCCCCCCCCCGAAGAATTTGAATGGGGTACGGTGGGGGGGGGCAGGGTGGTGAATGTTTACCATTTGTGGATTTTAGAAAGGTTGGGCAAACTACTTTGTAAATGACTTGTATGCTAACCTCCACCATTCCCTGGTAAATGATAGATTACTTGAAACTATTTTCTATCCCAAGGCTCTGTGTTTTGTTGCCAGGTGGTTGCCTGTCTTGCTTGTGCCTCGTTTCATAGCTGCTGGGACAGTCCTGAGGTGGTTCATTAACCTGAGCCAGGGGTCACGCTGCGAGGCTGGGGCTGAGCTGCGATTGGAAACAACCCCGTCCAGGGGGGCACTGTTCCTCCACAGCCGTACCATACCCTAAATTACTTCATTGAATTTTGCCCGCAGCCGTAGATCATTGTTTGCCCTAATGTTTATTTAACAAATTGCTACATTTAAAGTTTTCAGATGTGTATTAAGCAAGCAGATATAGCCAAGCCCAAAGCATTTTAATTCCAAGTTAAATTACCCTGAATGAAAATAATATTTTGTCACTAATTTAAAAACCAAAAATACATATCATTAACATTCTTCATTCATCATCAGGAATGACTTTACCACACAAACACATACAAATGCTCTGAAAAACATATTTTCTTTACAGCTAACTCTTTTATTTTTTTTTTAATGAACCCTTTTCAGTTTTCAAATGTAGGGCGTGCCAGTGCTGAAGAATGTGTCTTAGATCAAGGGACTGCACAGATAAGAGAAGTTTAGGGGTCCCCAAGTGGCTCACAAGGTGTGCAGGGTGAGCCGTACAGCCAGGGGAGCGCAGAATCACACCCTGGCCGTGCGAAGTCGTTGGTCTTCGCTGGAGATTCCGGGGGCGGGAGTGTCACGTTGGCCTTGGCGCTCCCGCGGGTTAGGGACCCCTCCGTTTAGGTGCCTAGTGAGCTCCGGTGGACACCTGCAGGGCTGTCCTTTGACCTCCAGCAGCCGGTAGCTCGCTGACACCTGCTCTCAAGTTCCTAACTTGGTCGTGGATCAGAGGATGTCCGTCAGTGAACCTTCAGTTCCTCTGAGCTGTGTGGGGAATTGCTGCGGTGATGGAAGGAAAAAATAATTGGAAATTAGGGAGACAATCATAATTGGGCACGCTAAATTATTTTTAAAAAAGTGGACCTCACAAGAAATGCAGAAATTCTAGGGGTTTAAGTGCAAATCTACAGTGAAGACTGTTCCCCAGAATGCCCCAAGGAGACTTTCTGGGCTTCTCCTCTTAAAACATCATTAATATGTATGGGTTTTGATACAGAAGCACCTGCCAACCGAGCACCTGCTGGCATCCCTCAATTACAGGCCTGTCTGGTCTGCTGTGGTGCCCAAGGGAACTGAAACAGACTTGCATCAGGTTCTAATTCTTTGTCCCCCGCCAGTTCCCCCCGGTCCAAAATATATTTCTGTATCTTCATTCATTGCTTGGTCTGTTGATTATAATTTGCAATCCAGTTTTTATTTTTTTAGTTGTTTTTTTGGTTTTTTTTAGATAAAACTAGCACTTTAAAATCAAGCCCCAGCTTGAAAGTGATCTATGCAAATTGTCAAGCGGGAAAGGTAATTATTGTCATGAAAAAGAACAAAAAAACAAACAGCAACCTGGAGATCGGAACTTGCGTTTACTGGAACATAAATAAATCATTGCACAGACTTATCTCATTTGTGATCTTTGGCGTTTTTGTAGACGGTGAGTAAATCCTACACCCTTTATACTGTCAGCCAGCACGATGATAAACCGTGTCTCGTTACATTGCCTCCTTACGCCCTTTCATGCTTGCATGGCGGACGAGCACACTTTAATTGAGAAAGCGTTTCTGTTTGGAGATGTGGAAAAACAAAACATCGTAAGAGGTATTTGGCTTTCAAAGACCAGCTGCATGCAGCGAAAATATTTTGCTGTGATATCTTAGATACTAACCACAGCTGTTTAAAGTTTCATAAAAGAATGACACTATTCACAGGTTGCGGCAAAGAGAGATGCTAGTGACCGAATGTGTTAGATTCTCCGACATCACCCTTATAAAAGTTTACCACTGTATTTTTGCATGTTATTTTGGCACCTTTTTTTACCATTTTTTTCCCATGGTTATACTAATGCATTGCCCATAGCTTATGCTGGTTTGCCATGTTTATTAATATGCTTTACCATACCTTGCTGTCTTTACAATGCTTGTCTAGGCTTTGCCACGCTTTCACTATGCTTTATTGCACTTTGCTGTGCTTTTACTGTGATAAACCTTTATAAAGACATTGTGGTAGGGTGTAGGACAGGATTTGGACACCTATTCATGTTAATTGCACCCTGTTGAAACACAATATGGGGTACAACAAAAAGCTCTTGGACAGGATATAAAAAACATGGTATGATATTTCGTTGCTTTAGTTTTAAAAGAGATGCTTCGTATTAGATTTTAAAACTTTTCTATTTTCTTTAGATGAGAGGAAGTAAGCCTGTTTTAACCAATTCAATGAACCTTTATTTGGGATTTTTAAAATAAATGAATTTTAGGAAACGATTAAAGGATGCAATTTGATTGCTGGCGTCCGGATTTTAAATATAGCGCCATTCACACTAAAGTGCAAAAATACAGTCAAATATCCAAGATACAAATTCATTTATAAACATTGTAAACTTAAATACAAACAAGATAAGAATTTCCTAAATACATTGGTAAATAGTACAAGCACAAAAACAAGATACGAAATCTCAGTTCGTATTTCAAAACCTAAGAAGAGAAGACAGCCGAAAAGAGGTGTGTTTTGAGAGGTGTTTTAAACTGAAGCAGAATTTGGAATGCAGCTGGGCAGAGAGCTCCATAAGGAAGGGGCAATGCAACTAAAGGTGCGGCCACCTAGAGGAATACGCTTAGGTGAAATGCATTGTCCTGAATTAGAAGACCTAAGCTGTCTTCCAGGGATGTCTGGACTAAGAAAGTCCATGATGTAAGAAGGCCTTGTTTGTCAGCAGCAGCATCTTGAATGTGACACAGAAACAGACAGGTAGTCCATGCAAGCACACAAGAACAGGAGTGTGATCAGTCCATCTAGTGCCCATCAAGATTCTAGCTGCTGCTTTTGGTATCAACTGTAAACGAGTGATAGAGCAGCCAATGATTTTTTTGTTGGCTAGCTGGTGCACTGCAAGGGTTAAACCACATAAGGAGTTGGGCCAAGTGACACCAAACTGAGTGGATTTGCAGATAAAGCAACACCTGCCTGTGTCCTGAGGGCATGACAGGATGGTAGACCCAAAACCTGAGCGAGCCCCTGACACTGTGCCAGCATCGCCCAAAAAACAAAAAAACTCACTTGAGGTCATTCAGTCAGCAAAGCAACAGCTTTTTCTCCTTTTCTGTTTTATTTCCTGTAGCGCTCTCCAGTGCAAATTTACTTTTCTTAATGTTAGCAAACAAAGTACGGGTGGCGACTAACGCAGGGCTAAGAAACAGACCTTGGGCCTTTGAGTTTGAGGGCTGTTATTACTGGGGGTATAGAAGGGGATATGTTTCCTAAAACAGCAGAACAAAAGATGAAAGTACTGCCAAACCTGCTTCTAATGATCACCGCAAGCTCTTTAGAAACACTGTGGACTTTATATACAGGTGATTAAACACAGAAAACACTTTATAAAGGCTGACCTGAGTTGGAGTTTGTGGTTTTGAAGTTTGCAAGAGCACATGTGATCTATGGTGCTCAGCTGCAAGCGATCTCCTGACTCTGTGCTTTTTGCCCTGTTGTTTTTTTCTAGCGATGCTTGTAACATTATTCCTAGTTTCGACATCTTTAATTCCGGGTTTTTCCAATAGAGGGTTTTTGACTTGGGATGAGCTTGTTAATGAGAAGTCTCGTCTCCACAGTTGTACTGTAAAAGAAAAACATTGAAGACCACTAGTCGAAATGTTTGTCATAGAATTGTATATGGGTCTTTTAGTATACTAGAATTGTATAAGGGTCTTTTACAATAATGACCACATTTCTGTGTTTTTACAGCTATGGATTTACCTGCACAGTACTATCTCAAAAAAAGTGACGCTTATTGCACAGTAGGTGGTAAAGACTAACACAGGTGTGGGGATGTTGTTCAACACCATGCTATTGAGATGCAAGTTGTTTGAAGGCTCCAAGGCCTTTTTTTTGGTCCCATTTATACTTTTTAGTGCACAGGATCTCCCATTAGTTGTTTTTTTTCTTGCTCGAGACTGGGGTGAGGTTAGCCGATGAGTTACAACTTGAAACAGGTTGAAGTTCACTGTTTTAAATTAGCCGAAACTCAGTAGCTCACTGTCTCACAAAACAGCTGTGTGTTGTTGCAGTAGCTTGCGTAGGTGCCATCAGAAGCTGACCCCACCAGCCACAAGTCTCGCGATGCCTGGTGTGATGGGCGTAGAAAGTGTTTATGAAGGATATGGTGAATTTTTTTATGTGTAAAATTACTGCAAACGTTCAAGTTAATTGGTGATATAATGCCTCCTCCCCACCCCCAATCTCCCCCCGTGGTTCATCCTCAGTGAAAGTGAGTGTGCTTGCAATCAGTGTTCAGGAAAGAGGAGTCAGTGGCAGACAAAAGAAGATCTACACAAATAAGTCTTTAGTCCAGGCTCAGAACAAAGCAGTCATGCCGGATTGGGACCTTGCGACCCTGCGGTCCAGGGGCTAGCGTGCTGCCTTCATACAGTGCTCTCTGCTGAGATCTCCACACCCTGTCTGTTGCAACGTCTTTATGGGTGGGGTGGGGGTTGAGTAAGTAAAATATTCTGGTGCTGTCCCTCAAAAGAATGTTTCTCTTTGTTGCGGGGTTAGGAAACCCTGACCCCTGAGCTGTATTCTGGGGAAAACTGGCAGGTAATGGATTTTTAAATTTTTTTTTTTATTAAAGATAAGACTGACAGATATTCATGCCTTCTGGATATAAACAGATGTGCACAGTGAGCACTGATTGATAGACAAAGCACAAAATATTTCATTGTGCAAGAGCAATATATGCTGGAGGGCTGCCAAAATAATCTCAGCCCCTGAGTATTTCACAGAGCTGGATGCTGTTACCAGGCATGAGAGCATCTTACGAGGTTTAATTAAATTTTAAAATGTGCCTCAGGCTTTTTTTAAAACATTTTTTATTAGCCTTATTAAAAAAAAAAAAAAAACGTTTTAAGTGTTTTTATGATGAACAAACAAGAAATGACTTTTGGTATAACTTTTAATCAGCTATCTCTATTAATTCAGATGTGGCCCCCGATACCGTAATCGCTACACACTTCTTCCCTTCTCTAAATTCTGTTCATGTTAGGTTTGAATTCTGTTTTTTCTTACACAGTTGTGTATTATAAAGATGCCCCTACAATGTGCCAGGTTGATCAGAAGCGTCTTGATGGGAGACGGTGTGTGTTGAGAGGCGGCTGCAGTGCAGTTTGTAACAGTTTGTCCCCTTGTAAGCCTACAGGTAAAACTGGACTCCCAGTCTACACAGTACCTTCTGATCAGCTGTCTCGTCTTCTCTCATCTCTTCTATAGCCTTGCCATCTTAACTGTTACGCTACAGTAGGCTTATTAGAACTGAGTGATTAGGTAACTTTCACCCAGCGGCTAAAATCAAAACAACATTTCACCCGCAAGCTGAAAGTTTATTTTGGAAGCAGTTTGTCCTGCCAGTCTGTCGAGATCTTGATCAGCACTTGATGCTTTGTTATGTTTCACTGTGTGACTTCACTCAGGCAGGGTTCCTCTGAAGTTATTCTTGAGTATTTCCAGGGAGCCGTGTTTGCCAGCTTAGCCAAAAGAGCTGCACATTTGTCTGATCTACCCCTATACAAGTTTACCATGGTAAAAGCATAGCAGAGTGTATTAAAGTATAGTAATGCTCATGGTAATGCTCTTAGTCATTGCTGCACGTTGCTGTGCTGGTGCAGAATGTGTGCTCTTAGTCATTGCTGCACGTTGCTGTGCTGGTGCTCTGGGCTATATCTGGCTAGTTGTCTAGTTTTTATTTCCCTTTAACATTTATTTTCCATTTTCATAAATAGTATTTTTGCATAGCACAGAGTGCCACCAGTGCATTGTAATGTGCATTGTAAAGTTGCACATGCTGCCACCAGGTGGAAAAATGTTGCAATTGCAGGAGGGATCTTAAAAGGCAAGTCCAATCTACCCCCCCCCCCCCACTAATCCTATACGTGGTTGTTTTGCTGTCTGGTGAAGGAGAGAAGGGGAAGGACTGCGCATTCTCTGGGACAGACAGCGGGAGCCAACCTTCGTGTCTCGCTGGAACCCTTTCTCGGGGGACTTTCCATTCTGCACCTTCACTGAGCACCCAGTGCTGGAGGCCAGCGACAAGTTCACTAAGATGTGTGCGGTAGGTACTGTCCTGCAGTATTTATTTATTTTGTTATTTTAGTTATTCGTGGATTTAAAATACTTAACCTGGTGGAAAGCCATGGAGATGGATCATCTTGTTTACAAGGAGTAAAGATCACAAAGAGGTAGCACAGCTCAGGCGTTTCATTTCATTACAGTACACAGGGCTGGAAATAAGACTCCCATTGCATAGCGGTTTGATCCATTTCTGGTTTTACTACTAGTTTAATAAGACACACCTCAGCTTGTTATCTAGACACACTGTGGCTGATCAAGCTCATAGTAAAACCTGGAATGGGTGAAACTGCTGTGCAATAGGAGTCTTATTTCCGTCCCTGGTACATTTCTGACAGGCTACAGTATAATCCAGCTGAAGCAATTTCACGTGACATTCAAATGTGTTTTGATCAAAGATTTTAACAGATTTGGGTACTGTAGGTGTGCATGCGGAACCAAACCAATCTTTACTTTTGTAGGGGTTCAGAGCAGTCACTTTGTCCAGTCACTTCCTATGATTGCCTACTTCCTCTGCCTGCATTTTATATCAAATAAAAGGAAAAAAACATGCTTTCGTGTTAGTGGAAGGATTACAAACTAGAATAATTCTTTTCGGAGCACAAGTGTGCAGCAGTTTGTGGGTTAATGTCTGACAAATGTGTAACAGTGATGACATGTGTAACAGTGATGAAATGTGTAACAGTGATGAAATGTGCAGCAGTGATGAAATGTGCGCTTGGTCAGACAGGTAGCCTCAGGGTGTCATGACTGATATTCATAGGAATTGTAACTGTGGGCTGAAATACGTCCATGAAGGAACACGCTGTATAAACAGGAAGTGACTTATAGAGCCATGCCTTGGAACTGAAGCAAAAAGACAATGGACTGAAAAAACACTAAAGCCCACTTTCCTGTTCCTTGCTAACGTTCAGCGAATTTGCATGGTTTCACTGCACCTCCACTGAACGATTTGTAGAATGTTTTATTTTAGTTTTTTGTAATGAAGTATGGCCACTTTCCACACCTAATATCTCAGAACATTTCAGATCCAGACTTCATATTTGTTGAGTTATTCTTGTCCTCCTCCTCCTCCTCCTCCCCCAGCTGGACCAGTTCAGAGATCAGCTGACGCAGGCAGCTCAGAGAGCTCATGAGAAGAAGCCGGTCCCCGGCAAAGCCAACGGAGTCCTGGTGCTGAAGCAGCCCATCCTCATAGAGACCTACGTGGGGCTCATGTCCTTCATTGGAAACCAGAACAAGCTGGGGTACTGCCTGGCACGAGGGAACATGGGATTCTAAATGCAGTGCCACCACGCCTTGGCATCTTCTGTACCAATCATATATATATATATATACGTTAAACTTTTTTTTTGCATTTTTAAATGTTTTTTATTTTTCGTGCACTGCAGTTATACCTGTTTTCAAACCCATAATATATAATTTTTAAATATCTCATTTTTATTATACAATGTTTTTTTGTAATTTGATTTTTTAATTTTAAAAATATAACAAAGTGCCAAATCATTCAAACTTGTTTTGGGCCCCCTTAAGTGAGCGGGGGTAGATGCTGTTAACGCCAAATTATTTATCTACAGTTTGGTATTTTTTTATTACCTTGCTTTTGGCCTTTGTATCCAAAGGCTAGTTTACAAAAAAGATGTTTATTTAACTAAGTTCACTAATTCGGAATGCATTAAATGATAAAGAAAGCACTACTTTATTAAGAAGGAGCATTACATTATTCACTTTGAAAAGCGATTACCATAATTCTTCAGCATATAATATATTCTGTAGTATATTGTGTTTTTATTTCTACAAACCTAGAAATAAAAACACAGTATACTATAGAATACCATAGAATACTATACAAGTATACTGAACACCTGTACATAACACACGCACACATTTTACTTAAATGTGTAAACTGGTGCTGGTAATATTGTGAAGATTACAGTATACTTTATTAGTCCCAGTTCCAATTTAGATCAACCTAATGTGTTTCTGTTAACGCTGTCCACTCATTCAATTTATGTTTGTTGCTATAAATGCTGTTGGGATGTCATGTTTTCTTTCTTTGGATTGTTATAAGGTGATGGTAAAACATGCTATCTGTGCTTCTGACCAACTCTCATGAACTGTTACCAGCCTTTGCAGAGAGCAGGTGTCTAATGTAATCTGTTTACAATGAATGCTACCGCAAGAGTTATTGTATATACATTACTGAATTTGTGTCCTCACTTCAGCCAATCCAGTCCCTTTCGTTAGAATCAGAAACATAAAGATCTTTTTTGAGATCAGGGGTAAAACCACAAAGGAGACATGCTTTTGTTACAGTTTCTGATTGAGTGTTGTTTTGTTTTTTTTAACATCACGCGTCCTAACCAGTTTATATCAGACCTTTACAAAAGCGTAATGTTTTATATATTTGCCTATCTACTGTCAAAGGCATCTTGAAGTATAATGTCTATTCATTCTTTAGTTTAAGACAGTGTCATGATGAGGGTTTGACAGTAATCTGCAATATGGGAAATTCCTAACAGCTTTTCATTGCCCCTTTACTGGAAAACAACCAGTGCTACATTAAAGCACAGTAATCTACAAAAAAAAGGACACTTTTTACATTGTTTGAAGTGTTGCCAAAAAAGAACAAATCGTCTATATTTGGGCTTGTTTATTTGATAATAATAATAATAGATGTTTTCTGTTTGTGCTGACATTAATACAGTATATACTGTTAACCCTGTTAACTGGATTCACCCCGTTGCCCTCTATAGAACTCTCAAAGAAGTACAGCTGATACACCAGTGTGTAACCAACAACCTGCCCCCCCTGCAACACATGTGTTCCAGGTATTATTAGAAAACGATTTCCACGTGGAAGTATAAAAGACATCCACAAATGAAGGGAATTCGAGGTATTTGGTTTTGGTAAAACCAGCACTCAAGATTGTTGAGTTGAGGTAAAAAGAAAGGGGCATTGCCAAATCATTTTAGCAGCTGTCATCAGTGTTTTCTAAAGGAAGGAATTGAATTGAGAATCAGGACTTTATTGTTCTAGTTTAACATTGTTGTGAGCTGAATACCTGCAAGCACCTACTTGCACTGTACTGTTTAAATAGTGAAAGTGCAGATAAGCTCAGAAGAGATTTCTGTCTGTATCGAGGATCATGTTGAGGCTCTCTATACAGTAGTGGAAACTGGAAGGTTATTTGCGTGGCTCAGCAAATCACACAAAGGTGTGCTCGCAAATGACTATGCTCATAGATCTAGGAATAGTCAGAGGTGGGCAGCCTACCTGAATGTCAAGCCTCATCTGGGAGACAGTGTACAGTATAGGGGCAAAACACAAGCAAAACTTCCCAAAAGATAGTCACCGTTACTAACCTGTGTCCCTTTTCGGTTAGTGTCAAAATGTATAATCTAGCTGCTTGGGTTGAAAGCAGGCTGTAGCAGTACTCCGTTTCCAGTCTATCCAAAAGGGATTAGGTGGAGAGGTGCTTTGCAGCCTCACCCTAACTGTCCTGAATGCTTCAGTGGTTGTACGGTGACGTCTGACTGATTATGTTGTTTGATGTGGTTGCCAAAATGCTGGGTATGATACGCATTTTCTACCTGAAAACTATATGTGAAAATTAAACTCCTGAATTTAGGTTTACTGGTTAACAGAACACTGATAGAAAAGTTCAACAGCGGTGGGCCTGTATTACATGAAACACTTGTGTCCTCCACAAAGCAGGGAAATAGCTTTTTTTTCTTTCGTGGAAGCTGCATTTGCCATTTGCTAGCAATGCCATTACTCTTGTAGCCTACTTTTAATATTTATTTATTTATTTAGCAGGGCCGTTATGTGACGGTTGGATATTCCACTGTATTACTGACGTTCCACTGTACCACTGGGTAATATGGTGGAGGCGTGATACATTTAGAATTTTTTTTAAAGCATAGAGACCCCACCCCCCTCCCAAAAAAAACAAACAGTTTTGTTATTTACTTGATAAACCACAGTATGGATCCAGTGGAACCCTGATAGTGAAAAAACGCAAGCTGTAAAAACCGGCTGAAGGCGCAATGCTAAAGTTATTCAGGGAGTGGAGTAGGAGCATATTAGCAATATGTAATTTATAGTCTGTAATCCTTTCTTACATTTTTCCCGTTTTCCTACGCAATCTCACACACTTAATTGCATGGTAGATTTGCAGTGCAACATTTCTAAAGCATAATTATCTCCATTATTGAAAACAAAGCAGGCGTGTGCCAGTCTGAAGAAATAGAACAGAGCCCTGGGGTACAGAATACAGAACATCTACGTCACTGTCAAGTTTTATATATATATATATATATATATATATATATATATATATATATATATATATATATATATAATGAGAATTACCCAACAAATTCTTTAAAACTCATGCTTTAACCTTAACTTTCAGCCTTCACCCTGATAAGAAGAATGAAGCCGTACAGAAAAGCACAGAACCCTTGCTGGCCTGTTGCATTCCTTGTTGGAATTCTGAGCAAAATTGATTCACTTTGCTGATCTTCAACTCTCTCCGAGTCCAATCCACTCCTTGCCGCTTGTGGCAGTTTGTTTCTGATCTCATCTCTCAGAATGCATACTGCAGCACAGACTGCAATGCTACCAGAATGTTTAGTGTACGGCTTGCGCATGTGCACAGCATGCATTAGGCAATTTTTGTACTTTTTATAAAATGACTTAGATAAATGAATTGCTGTGATTGGCTGAACAAGATCACATGACCGTGCGGCCTCGTGCCTCACAACACACCCAGGGCGTGCGGTAAGAATTGCCTTACCGCACACACTGTCGTGGGTTATTTCTTAATAACCCACAA
This sequence comes from Acipenser oxyrinchus oxyrinchus, assembly GCA_030684275.1. Classification (NCBI taxonomy): domain Eukaryota; kingdom Metazoa; phylum Chordata; class Actinopteri; order Acipenseriformes; family Acipenseridae; genus Acipenser; species Acipenser oxyrinchus. The sequence goes on from CM060262.1 coordinate 1,933,814, forward strand.
AAAGGGTGAAAAGTGTCTGCACTGTGTAGAATATGAATTTGTCAACACAGTAAATGTCAGTGAGCTACGGCCAGTGGCTTGGCATCTCAGCCCATTGAATTGAATGGGGAGGCAAGGACTGGACAAACTCCTTACCATTTAACTAAAGAGCGAGCTCTGTAATCGAGAGGCAAGTACATGTCTTATGCTGATGTCGGTATTATGAACTCATCAGCCATTAGGAGGTCATGTACATCAGGATAGAACAAACATAATACTCATTTTAAAAAACTGTTCTTCATAAAACAGAGTTAAACATAGTATGAAATCAGTGTCTAATCCTCTGAAATAATGAATGTGTTTGCCAAGAATCTTTTGAAATAAAAACGTTAATCTCTGAAATGCTTAGAAACAGGTTGAGATCATTTCTATGGTTAAAGCATAAAGCCCAGGGGTGGTTTTTACTGACCAGTTGTTCCAGCAGCCAAGGATGATCCCAGAGCTGGCTTTACACTGGCTTCTGATGAACGTTTCGACAGAAGGTTTGAGATATGTAATTAAAGCTAACAGGCACTGGTGGACTGGGTTATTTGAGGCCATGTGTTAAATCCCTCTGCACCAAATAGCTGCTTAACCTTCCTGTGTTGAAATCCTGTTGCACTGGTGGAACCCCTGTAGTGCTGAGTCTGTGAGGGGGAAAGTATTAAAATGTATACTAGACCACACCAGTTTCATTTATATAGCCTCCTTCATGTACAAGCATCCCAGGGCACTTTACAACAATAAAATAAACTAAAAAGCTTGAAACTGCTTCCCAGTCAATGGCCAAATGAAACATTTTTTTTTTTAAGCTTAGATTTAAAAAAAAAAAAAAAAACATTGCTTGATTCAATGCCCTTGACTCAATGGTCATTGTGCATTTTACCATGCATATAAAATGTATTTACCATACTATGCAAACCATGTTTTTAACACCTGATTCATAGTTCTCTGTGATCAACCATGTTTGCCTGTGATTTATCATACTACTGAACAATGTTTTTTTTCTTCTATTATTTACTTTGCTTTTAGCGCGGTATACTCCGCACAACGTTTATAATGGTTATGTGAGGATGAGAACCAGACAATATAATAAGACACAAATTAAGCAAATACTGATGACAAAGCAGTTTGGGCGAGTAAGTAACAGGAAGTTGAAAGTTTCTTAAAAGAAAGACAAACTCTGGATGTTTTGCTTTAACTCTTGTATTTTTGGAACTCGAGGGACCCTGGTTCTCAGATCCTGGAATTCAATGGACGTATCGGTGGCAAATTACAACTGGACAGGATTTCTCAGACAAGCGACATTACTGGAATGCTAAAGTCTTTTCACTGGAATGAAAGCAATGCTCTCACGTGCTTAAAAGCCAGGGAAACCACCTTGTGTCCAAATTGCTGTTGCCCATGCCAGAGCGGTCACAAGACCAGTGCGGATTGCAATGACCGCTGGGTCACAGGGTCACGTGACCTGTTTTTTTTTCGACGTCTGCCCTTCTTGTTTGCATAGTAAACACTCTGCAGCTGTTTCAGGAATGCAGGGTAGCTACTCCAAGACTTCTTCAACAACATTACTTACATTTGCGGAACTTTTTCCCCTTCTCCCTCTCTCACTTCTCCCCACCTGTTGCTTGCACAGCTGTATGTGCCCATGTGCTGTCTGTCTGGATGATTAGGTTGTTCTCCAGAATACTTTGTACTTTGTTTTTATTTATTCTCTCCCCCCGTACCCCTCACAGCTGCCATTGTTGTGTCTGGGGAATTGCGTTGAACTTCGAGGGGTATGTGTTACTTGGAAGAGCCTCAACACTGCTAGCCCTCTGGAAAATGAAGAGAAGGACACACCCTGAATTTCTTTAGCTGTGAAACAATAGCAGCGGGACAAATGCCAGCATTATTTTTATTTGCTGAAATGTTTTGCTCGGTAACCTTGAGAGGAACTCGTTGCCATTCACGGCTCTTTCACAAATGGGTCCTAAGAGATGGAAGCAGCAGTGTACTGTCCATCCATCCCTGTGCCAGTTTCAACACTGAACAAGGGTGTGTTAACAGCGACAGCGTGTCATGAACAAGTCACAGCGACGTTTTCTGCCATGTTCTATGAGTATACTTTGCCATCTGTATTTTGCACATATTCAATTCTTCATACCTGTTTAATAGCTGCCAACACATGCTTCTGGAAGGCAATTCCGAGAACGATTATTAGCCCCCAGTTATTTTCCATGCTGATTGTGAGGAGGAGAGCTGGGGGTTGCACGGTGCACTGAAGCCTGTGCAACACAATCAGACTTAAGGAGTCTTTTCAGAATTCTGGAATTGGTAAGCATACTTGGTAAGCATGGGAAAGAATCATGAATGCAAATACATGTAGTAGGATATTTATCAGGTTAGGGGTTTTTTTCGCAGTAACCTATTAATATAAGGTTCAAAATATTGTACATTTATATTTTCTAACAGGTACAGTTGTGTCACAAAAAGACCTCTGATTCATTAGCAATGTAATCGAATGATATTATCTGAGAAGAGGAGAAGGCGGCTGTCTAAAAGGAGCGGGTTACTACACAATGAGATTGTCGTGCCCACATGCCCTGCGGTATTTGGCTTTCCAGTTCATGGAAGAGCAGCGCAAGCAACAGTTGTTTGTATTTGTTTACCTCTCATATCCCCACACTACTCATTTTTCCTTTTCCCATATACCGTAAGAATAAACAGTAATCTTGTTGTTGAAAGGGTGCAGCGAGTGCCAAGACAGATTGAATTGAGCCAGCTTCTAGTACCAGTATTGCTTCAGATGAAAGTGTAACGGAACGTCTGAATCTTCTTGGAATTTGTCGTTTTCCTTCCCTGAATGAATAGGAATGCCAGCTCACTGGTGTTTTTCCATACTGGTGCAGTGCCCAGATTTCTGCTTGAATGAGTGGCTGGCAAAGCAAGGCCCGTTATTGCTCTGTCTGAATGTTCTGAAGCACGGACGAGATCAGTGGACCAGCTGGATCTGAATGTTCTGAAGCACAGACGAGATCAGTGGACCAGCTGGATCTGAATGTTCTGAAGCACGGACAAGATCAGTGGACCAGCTGGATCTGAATGTTCTGAAGCACGGACAAGATCAGTGGACCAGCTGGATCTGAATGTTCTGAAGCACGGACAAGATCAGTGGACCAGCTGGATCTGAATGTTCTGAAGCACGGACGAGATCAGTGCACCAGCTGGATCTGAATGTTCTGAAGCACGGACGAGATCAGTGGACCAGCTGGAGCTGAATGTTGTGCTGTGCTGTGTAGGAACCACTCTAGTCAAAACCACACAACGTAAAGATAACAGCTTCAAGAGGAAGTACAGCTACTGACAAAGGTTTTGTATCACCTAGAATTTTAGGATTGAGACGTAATAAAAAAAAAAAACTATATGAACATAATTTAGATCTTTTATTTAACGTCATGTAATTGATTCTGTTTTCAGAATTTCAGGAAGTGCTGGATCGACCCACAAACATGTTTTTTCTTAAGCCCCTTGAATACACACAATTGTCTTGATTTTCCTTCACAGCAGCTGATTTCCCTGAGAAGGGTTGGGGTGTTCTGCTGATAGGACGAGCAGCACTGGGACCAGGTGAGGACAGGTTAGAAAGAGGGGCACTCGGCAGAAGTTCAGCTATACATATCCTTGGTGGGGGGGTGGAAAGACTGATCTTTTACTACAGGTACAGCAAGCTCTGGTGTCACTGCAGACACTGTAGGGCGACGCTGCCATTTCCATTCAAATCCAGCTTTCTGAGGCAGCAAATGCGTTACTGTAAACTAGGTTACTGGCTGTTTGATTTCAGTCAATCGAAATAAAGAAAGTTGCTAGAAGGTTAGTAATCTCTATTAGGAGCTAGGGTAGGTAGTCACGCTTTATGCTGGAGGGACTGACATCTACGGAGGGGCAGAGCCAATGGGCTACATACTCAAACTTATTTACTCCAAAATAACATAAGCGCAGTTTTTACAGATATGTCAGCATCACAACCAAAAATAAGCAACTCAGTTTTCAGGGGTAGTTTTACAATTGTAACTCGTGTTTTTATTTGTACTTTGAGACAAAAATTGCACTGATGAGAATTTGAAGTGAATAGCTTTGAGACTGTGGCCCTGCTCTGTGTTAGTGTGCTCCCCTGGCTTGTGCTGCATTCTCACATGGAAACATCAGCATGTGACACAATGTAACAAAGTTCTCTAACAATACGATCTCTAGTTCCGCCACGTAAAAATAGTGACTGCAGCATGATGTTATTGATGGAATGTAAATGTGAACAATATCAAGTGGAGGAAAAGTAGATCCTTGAAATAGGCCACAGGATGATACACAGCAGTAGGGTGTGACACAGTATAAATGGGGAAGAAGATTTGCTCCTGAAACTGACCACACTGCCTTGAGATTGGACACTCTGCAGAGCTCAGAATCAGCAAACATCTCAGTTTACACGGCTTTGGATGAGTCAGCACTGTTTCTCACATGTCCTATTATTATTATTATTTGTTTATTTAGCAGACGCCTTTATCCAAGGTGACTTACAGAGACTAGGGTGTGTGAACTATGCATCAGCTGCAGAGTCACTTACAACTACATCTCACCCGAAAGACAGAGCCCAAGGAGATTAAGTGACTTGCTCAGGGTCACACAATGAGTCAGTGGCTGAGGTGAGTTTTGAACCGGGGACCTTCTGGTTACAAGCCCTTTTCTTTAACCACTGGACCACACAGCCCTCCTCAAGTCCTAAAAATGTCAACGCTCATAACAGAACTTGGGACATTTTTATGGTCGACGGGCTTTCCCTGTGATCTGGGGACTTTCTACAGTGGGCGCTATACAAGCGTAATTTATATTGATGTGTACTGGAATTGGCAAGAATGCAAACAGGCAAAAATAATAGTGCAAGGTGGGGGTGGAGGGGAGGAGCTATCAGATAACAAGCTATTGGGTTATCAGTAGTAAGAGTTAGTAGAGTATAAGCATTTATTCAGACTGTGGCCGCATGGTAACGTCTCATTTAGTGTTATGCAGTGGTCTGTAGCAGTGCTTTCTTTGTTAAATGGTTAATACTGTTACATTAATGTACTGCAGATATAAAACTAACAATTGTTGTCAATGCAGATTTACCCCAAGTAAGTTAAAATAATAATTAAAAACAAACACATTAATATATAGCTGAGTCTGGCTCCGGCTGCCTTACCAGTATGTAGCAACAGGGGGCGATACCTACCAGCAGCCATAAAGGAAATACGTTAAACGGGTGTATCTAATGCTAACACTTGCAGATAGCAGATTTGAGATGTATGTACTGCATGTGGAAAAAAAAGCAGAGCGCATTCCTAACACACAAAAACATATTCAAGGCACTGACCAACACTTAACTCTTTGTTTAGTCATCAACGCTGATTTGGTATAAAGATACAGGACCTAGTCAGAAACTTAAACAAGATAGATAGATAGATAGAAAGACTATGCCAGAGAGGTGCTTGAATGTACTGTACTGTACTGTACAACCTGGGTACTGATGCAAGGTAGGACAACAGGACATTCTTCTTACCAGCCTGCTCTAAACTATTTGCATTATATATCCATTATATATAGGAGGCTGTGTGGTCCAGTGGTTAAAGAAACGGGCTTGTAACCAGGAGGTCCCCGGTTCAAATCCCACCTCAGCCACTGACTGATTGTGTGATCCTGAGCAAGTCACTTCACCTCCTTGTGCTCCGTCTTTCGGGTGAGACGTAGTTGTAAGTGACTCTGCAGCTGATGCATAGCTCACACACCCTAGTCTCTGTAAGTCACCTTGGATAAAGGCGTCTGCTAAATAAACATAATAATATATATCAATTACTTTTCTTCTTCATTTTATATATAGACAGATAGATATATGGATATAGCCAGATATGAGATAGATAGATGCTAACAGAGAGAACAGACAGGACAGCAGTGTGTTTTTCATTTCTACCCTTGCTTGACCCCTAAAGCAGGAATGCGATGGCTATGTGCTGTGAGTGGCAGAGCCCTGATATCATGGTCTCGTTAAACCCCACAACACTGTCACTCCGCCACTGTGTACACGACCTTCCCTCGCAACTCTCAAATATCTTCTTGAGCTGGCTGGCAGTCTGTGAGCAGATGTATGGGAGATGGAGATAAATCTGCCTGCTCAAGATGTCAGCTCAGTGACAGTTTCAACCAGATGTCTGGTATTTTAACCTTCTCGCGACTTGAGGAGGCCTGGTAGAAAGCAGGGGCCACAGCTCAGTGAGTACTTTCACAGAGCCAGGATTATGAGAGGCGTAAACCAGAACGTGATGCGCAGCATTGACTCGTCGCAAACATTCACCCAGAATCGACTTATTATTAGAAGAAATGCCTTGCCTGCACCACGGCCCAGTGGCAGCAGTGAGATATTAATAAAACATTAGTGTGGCTTCCGTTAATGCAGAAAATATCAACATATCTGCCATGAATGCAGTTTGAGAGCAATAAATCCTGAGTTTCATTTTTCAAAGGGAGGCCTGTATTTTAAAACACCACCATGCAATAAATTTCACTTGCAATGTTTACCACTGTATGTATTTTTGCAGTTTTACCATGCTTTTCCCACAGTTATGCTCTGCATTTACCATAGTGTACCCTGGTTTTCCATCTATAATAATATGCTTTACCGTACCTTGCAATTCTTTACAATGCTTCCTACACTCTACCCACGCTTTGTTACACTTCACTGTGCTTTTACTATGGGAAACGTTTATAAGGGACGGCACAATCCTATATGATTGGCAGGGCTGAATGACGGGACAGTTAGGGTTGGAATGATTGCAGTTCTGTGCGAAAGCGTTTATGAATTCAAACGATTTCACATTTAACAGCATGAGTCCCTACCTGTGGGAATGAAAGAGCAAAAAGAAAAAGACATGGTCTGATGCAGTTATCATGTCGGTTTCGCAAGTCCCCCTAAAGAAAACATATAAGGAGTGAGTCAGTGATGACTAGAGCTCTGAGGAAAAACAAATTAGAAAGGAAAACCGCAAGACCAGCTCCTCGCATTGGAGGTATCCGAGACCCTGGACCACCAGTGGGTTTGTTTATTTGAAATTCTTGGTAGGGTTCAGTGCCATGTTATTTCATCCAGGACTGTAAACACTTGATCATAAATTCTAAGGTATCACTTACATTTTATTGTGGTATACTATCATAAAGCAGTTAACTGAACGCATGGTACATCACAGGTGAGTATGGGAATGCATTGAAAAAACTATGGCTAGCAAATAGAATTAATTGTATAGACAATGCAAGGGGAAAACTTGGGGAACTACCATGTAATTACCATGCAAATGTACCTTGGTAAGAGTTGAGACAAGCGGGCAAATGTGAATTTTGTCTTCTTTAGCCTGAGACCGCCACGTGCTAAATGCACCCAATGAAGACCAAAATCAAATGTAGGTCCAGCAGTGAGGAAGGAGCAGGTCCGTTACTGTTCTGAGAAGATTCTGGTGTTAGTTTTATAGCCGTAAAACAAATGCATTCTTTCTTTTGCACCAGCTTCAGTAAAGGGTCTTAGCAATGCTTGTTGTGTCTCTGTACAGCCACTTGTGGAATGATTTTGTGTGAATCTGGCAGGACTGGAAAGGAGATCAGAGACATGCTCTGAGCCAGTACAATGAAGGGTGTGTGGCATTGCCTGCTCTCAGTGACTGGTTCTCACAGTGACTTCACTCATAAAACCATACCGTGTTATGAGCCCAAGCTTGGGAACATTCAAGTTGCCTTAGGGTTAAACAAACTGGTCGAGCAACTAACTTATTTTTCTTTCAATTGTTCTTGTTTTTAACATTGAACTGTTTACACCGTCATTCAGCTTTTTCCTTAAATGAATCATGACATTCACAAACTAAATCTTCAAAAACAACAGGTAAGGGCTCTGACTGGGGTTTCAGTCATAGGTCACTTGAGTCTCTGAGCACACAAACTGGATTTCAAAGACCACTGCTTTCAAACTGAATGTCTGAAATCTTACCACATATTAATCCTTACTTCAGTCACTTACTTTAAACTCCATGTGTTATTTTACTACGAGCAGGTATTTCAAAATGTATCAATGCAAGAGCAGCACATTTCTAGGATAAATTGCATCCATTATCGAACCATGCTTTAGGTGTTGGATAGCGTTGCACCTATCACAGTAAAACGTGTTTCAAGACGACAGCAATATCTTCTAATGTAAAATATATTAAAACTGCATTCAAATAAATATTCAATTAGCCTCAAATAAATCACAGAGCTTACAAAACACCAGAAAAGAGGATTGGGTGTAGTCTTCAAAGGCATGTGAGAAGAGGCTACGCATCTCTCTTCTACTCTGGCCCCAGTCCCAGTCCCATGGCACATTTACAGGACTGCATGAGAAGATTCCACCAGCAGTTTTCCTATGATGCCCTGTGCACGGCTGTAGCAGTTTTCATGTGATGCCCTGTGCACGGCTGTAGCAGTTTTCATGTGATGCCCTGTGCACGGCTGTAGCAGTTTTCATGTGATGCCCTGTGTACGGCTGTTGCAGTTTTCATGTGATGCCCTGTGCACGGTTGTAGCAGTTTTCATGTGATGCCCTGTGCACGGCTGTAACAGTTTTCATGTGATGCCCTGTGCACGGCTGTAGCAGCTTTCTTTTTCCCTTTCCTCATACCCAGGTTGAATTAAAGAATCGAAGGCCTGGTTGGAACAAGGTTCTGTGCTGTTTGATTCAACACTTACAGGATGTGGTCAGAACAAGGTCCTGGAGTGACAGACACACCATTGAGTACCACGGACTTAGATTCAGTATGGACCTCTGCAACCGCAGATGGGCTGAATGGCCTCCTCTCGTTTGTAAACTTTCTTATGTTCTTATGTTCCTCTTATGTAGAGCAAGGGAAACGAGACGGCTGCAGAAATAGAGAAAGGAAAGCCCCGTCCAGCCTCATTAGCAGAGTATGAAAATGTCTTTATATAGATTTATTATAGAATAACGACTTTAGAGGTTCTGTAGAGCCATGCAATAGAGTACAAAAAAACACCTTGCTAGTGAAAGCATGCCAGAATGGCTACTGGGGATTTCTACACAAACTTTATGCAAACCACTTCTGGAGTTTTCTTTTAATCACTTTTCTTTAAAAAACAATTGTTTTAAATATACCCTCATAAAAGTTTCCAATGTAAAAGCATAGCAAAGTGTAATAAAGCATGGTTAAAGCATAGTGAAAGTATGGTAAGGCACAGGTAAGCATTGTAGAATAGCGAGGTATGGGAAAGTATATTAAAAATAACATGGCAAACCAGGGTAAACTATGGTAAATGCGTAGTGTACGCATGGGAAAAGCATGGAAAACTGCAAAAATACCATGCAAAAAAAACCTATTATAAGGGTATCTACAATGCATCTTTCTCAGAATCTCGAGAAATGTTTGTCTGATTTTAGATACAGTGTTATCTTGATGAATTATTTGCAACAGTGGGTGACTTTCGTTATCACAGTCTGTGGTTTTCATGTTGGTTTTCTTCTAACCTAATCAGTAATCTTAACGTTAAAACTTGAACCATGTGTAACACTGAAATGTGTGTTCACTTGAGCAGACACAGAATCATTTCTCAGTTACTCTTAATTGATCTGGGATTATGGAGCTAGAACTCCTTTAGGAAACCATAATGCGATGTTTAATAAGCTTTGCCAGTTTGCTTTGGAGTGTTTGTATGGTTCATATTATTACGCAATGTGGTGGGTATTCAGATAGTTTAGCGATCCAGAACAGACCAGTTCTGTCACCTGTTTGTATACATTTAGTATGAAGACATTAGCTGTAAGGCTTTTGGTTACTACAGAATCCAATTCGGTTAAAGGTTAAATAGATTAAACCTGAATGGGATGGTATATCTCTGAGTGTTTTTATAAATATCTGTTGCGTACTAATATCGTCTTTCAACAAGGGGGGCTGCTTCTAGAAAGAGTTGTAAAAGATGCTTTTCTGGAGCGAGATGGGTTCAGAAATGACCACTCTGGTGAGTCCCGACCCCTCCACAACTGTACCAATCGGAAATATCTCTATACAGAAATCACAGTTACAAGGAGATGGAAACTGAAGATGAACAACACAGGCTTCAATTTTCGAAGCACCTCACTTCAGACAGCCAGCTTTTAGGAGTCCTTTCAGTAGCAGACCCGGCGACTGTAAAGGGACATTTTGGTTGTTAATATGCAAGGGGAAATATAGAATGATGGAGGACACACATATCAGGATTTTAAGCAGGAAATAAATTAAGTATACTTATAAGTTATAAGTTCCGAATATAAGTTTACCCTGAGTGTAACCATTAATCTGTCCACATACACATTTGCTCTATATTTAAAATGTAAGAATTGGCATAAAATGTGTATTTTTGCTATATTTCAGAGATATGGTATGTAATTGATATAGAATGTCCTAGAATGTTTCATTTTCTACATAAGGGTATATTCACAGTCATAAACATCAGTAGTTATCCTTGTCAAACAAGTTCTGAAACCCCAGAAGGCACAAGGAGGGAGTGTATAAACATGTGAAAAAAGAGAAGGATCAGCTTCCAAGATGGGTTTGACCCTCTCTGCATATGCCACTCCAGGCCTTACCAGAACATGTTTAATCACACAGCAAATCACTTACTGTAAAACAAAACCGGTTTGGTTGCGCACACATTTAAATGCAAAGCGTATCCGAAACAGACGAGTGAAGAAAGGGTTCATTTCACACTTTGATGCATTAAAGCAACGCTGTGATGCACTTTTAATCACAAAGCATGATACTGTTTGCACAGTACAGGACGGGAATTTCCATATCGGACTCGAATGGCTTTAAATACAGGAGCTCGTCAGAATTATTCCCCTCAGCTGAAAGATTCTACTGACTGCTGGACAGATGCTCAGAGGCCAGTAAACCGAGAGCTGTAAATAGTTCCTTGTAAAATAATATGCATTTCAAATTATGAAAGCGAATAAATCCACCCCTTAGAAATAGATCCTTACACCAAACCGAAGTTTGCACCATTGTTTTATGAAATTAAAATAAAACTGTTAATATAACAAAACTATTAAAAAAGGGGGGTATAATTTAAAGAAGTGTTTGTTAATAGATTTATTTTCCTTTTTGCAAAAAAAAAGGAACAAACTCTTATTTGGTGATTTGTGGTTGGCCAAGAGGTAAAAAAAACACATGGTTCCAACAAAATAGCTCAAAATCAGCCTTTTTCTTCATTACCGCATAACGATGTAACCTTGGTTACCTGAAAGAGAAGATGACCGCCAAAACAATACTTTTGTGATATGCCTGCTTGTCAGGTATTTACTGAGCATTTTATATCAAAGCTGCCGATGTCCTCGGCCCCGCCTCTCGAAGTAATAAGTAGTCACTGGACGGAGACGTCAGTCTCTTTTGCATTGAACCCGCAAATTGCGAGTGATGCGACCTCGCAAGGTTGTTGGTTGTCTTCTCTTTCAGGGAACCGGGGTTACATCCGTAACCTATCGTTCCCTTTCAATTCGAAGATGACGCCAAATTGAATACTTTTGGGAAAGTATGCCAGAGCCTGAGGGAGAATGAGCGGACAGCATCTGAGGGACACCTCGCTACCGCCATCTAGTGTTGGTGGTGTGAGCGTGCAACCTCAAGGACCCTAGAGCCTATTGAAGACATAGAGAGATCTAAGACATTAAGACGGTTGAACCTGGAAATGTATGCGGAGTAGCCCAGCTAGCCGCATTTCAAATATCGCTCTAAAGAGGGCCCATGACGTAGCCACGCCTCTGGTATTGTTTTTGTTATTGACATGCTGTGGCGCTAAGCACCGTGGCATGGAGCGTCTCAGCACCGAGGGCGCAGAAGCACCGAGAGGTGCCTAGCCTTAACCACATTTGCGTAGCATTAGCTCAGTCTTCAGCTGCCGAGTTTCTGATTCTGGGGAAGTGGCGAGCCGACTTCTAGCAATGAAATTGCAAGGGAACTACAGATGAACTCGATAGAGAGAGCTCTTAAGAGTCAATCACACAACTGGAGAAGGTTAGTTTATACTTAACTTGTTTACTCACCTGAAATGAAAGGCAAAAGAGACTGAAGTCTCTGTGCAGTGACTATTTATTACCTCGGGGGGCGAGACCGAAGACGTCGCTCCACGGAGGCGCCTATCGGCAGCTTTGATATAAAATGCTCAGTAAATTCCTGACAAGCAGGCATATCCCAAAAGTATTGCTTTGGCGGTCATCTTCGAATTGAAAAGGAACCCCATTTACAGGCCCTGTTATGATGGAAATGACTATTGTGTTGCACAGTTGCCAGATTAGTGCTGTCTATTTTTTTTAGAATCCCTGTGGATGTTCTTTTAACCACCTTACGTCACCCTTTATCAGGGTTCAGATGAGACTCTCAGCTCCGCTCTCCCCTCTCGTTCAGCCACCCCACCCTCCCTGCTTGTAAGCCTATCTTGCCCATTCCACCTTGCATTAAAAGCCAGCTCAGCAGTTGTTCCATGATGCCTGCTTGGCTTGTGGATGACCTCAGGCCTTCTGAGCAGGAACTGCAATACAAGGCGTATGATGCCCTGTGTCAGGAATGTGTCGAAAGCTAAAACAAAATGGCTTACCCATCGCGCTATCTTCATTTTATACATCGACCCCTCTCGGCAGCTGTTGAAGCGATTGACAAGTGATGTCATCAGCCAGGAACCTGTGTACAGCTCAGCTTTCATACACAGCTATCGCTGCTTCAATTCTTTAAGCCACCACAGTTAGAAAAACACATTGCCAGCCCTCTGATTAGAACGCATCAGAGCTCGATAGAAATTGAATTTGTGTGATGCATTTAGCATCGCCTGTGGGCCTTGTTCAAGGCCAAGCTTTCTATATTAAAATTGAAATCAGCTTCCATTGAAGCCAACAGGACTGGAGAGTTATACTGTACATCATTACCTTGCATTGCTGGCGCTCGTTGTGATTGGTTAGTAGGGGTGTGCAGAAACTCCTACTCGTAATTGCCTTTAAGTATTTATTGGCAGATATTCAATAAATCCATTGGCAATTAACTTCCACCCTGATTGTTTTAAAAGCTGATTGGAAGATTATTTTACCCTCATCTGGGGCGTTGACATATTTACTGTCACACTGGCGTACCGTGACTGTCACATGACAATGAAAATCTTCCAAACGGCTTTTAAAAGTGAATTGCCATTGACTGGTGCTCAGTTATAAATGTGAGGAAGGACAGCTTTTCTTGTTTTGAAATCAGCACGTTAGTAAATTGATTTATCGAATACCTGCCGATTTAAATACTTCTTAAAGACAATTCTGAGTACGAGTAACATGTTTTTGCTCACCCCTATTGGTTGGAATATTGAAACGTGACTCTAGTATCTTGAAAAATGGTTTAGAAATGCAGCTTTCCATTCTAGGGACTAGTGTTTAAAAACCTAGCGGGTCTCAGGTCTGTCTTTGTTTAAATAAACCGCTTTTAACTCCTCTGCTCTCATTACTGGTGCTCAGAGAGATTGAGAGGCATCAGGTTTAATTGGGAGACAATTGAACCTGGGGTCTGGATGCTGTGAGCCACAGGTTCAAAAACAGTATTGGCCAGAATCTGAAAGCACTTATCACTGAAACAAAAATATAAACAAACTTCAGGAAAAAAGACAATAAACTAAAGAAAGAACAGTCACATAATGAGTACTATCACCTCCCTCCAGGGCCCCATAAACGGATCGCTTTAAAACATTTGCTTGCATTTAAAACCTCTCCTTGTTTACTACGTGCAGTATTTTTAAAACCATATCCAGTGACAAAAGATACAGGACACTGCTTCATATATTACGAAGGGTTGTGGTGTGGGGAGGGGAGGGGGTCAGCTCATGGATACCGAATGAACATCCTTACGTACTGCATGAGCAGGGATTTTAATTGGCTGCAGCAGTCTCTGCTGTAGACCAATCAGGCTTCCCTTTCTGTCCCCAGGTTACCAGTATCCTAGTAACGAAACATGATTCCCTAGGTTTACATCATGGACTATATTTCAGAAAGTTACAGAATATGAAAGATATTATTACCTAAGTGTGCTGCTGAGGCAGCCTTTTCTAATCTAACAACACCTGCTGTTTGAAAGGTTTGTGCGCAGCGCTCAGCTAAAATATGCGCTATTAAAAGCCTTTCCTCCATTTGATATACAATATAATTATAGAGCCTTCACTTGCAAGGAGATATGTTATTAAACAGATCAATGTGTCTTATTAACAATTAGTTGTCTTTCGCCATTATTGTAAGATACTTGTGTAATGATAGAATTTTGACCAAATTCACATGCCTAACACCTACTTAATACAGACCATACCAAACTGTGATAATTGTGGAATTGAATCTGGCTTCACATGTGAAAGGTGTTTGGGTTTGAATCTGGCTTCACATGTGACAGGTGTTTTGGTTTGAATCTGGCTTCACATGTGAAAGGTATTGGGGGTTGAATCTGGTTCACATGTGAAAGGTGTTTGGGTATGAATCTGGTTCACATGTGAAAGGTGTTTGGGTTTGAATCTGGTTCACATGTGACAGGTGTTTGGGTTTAAATCTGGTTTCACATGTGAAAGGTATTGGGGGTTGAATCTGGTTCACATGTGAAAGGTGTCTAAGTTTGAATCTAGTTCACATGTGAAAGGTGTTTGGGTTTGAATCTGGTTCACATGTGAAAGGTGTTTGGGTTTGAATCTGGTTCACAAGAGAAAGGTGTTGACTGGTCTCAGACATGTTTGTGCTGTGAGGATACTTCGGGAGAACTTCACTCTGCAGACCCGTTCAGGGTCAATAATACCCCTGTGTCTCTTCCTGCTTCTGAAAATGATTCAGGGTTTCTCACCTGCCTCGTATCCTATGAATACAGGCTGTGGGCAATGCTCAACACTTACTGTATGATTACAGGTTCTCGGTTGCAGTATGCTTGTCAAACATTAGTCATTCATATTTGTATTTACTGCCAGTATTGAGAAAGCAAGTTTTTGGTGCCCTCAGGGTACAGAGCTGGTTTAAACTGGCCCCCTTCATACAGCTTCCAACTCCTACTGCCCCCGGGGGCAGCCACATAGTGATGCCTACTACTCTTTCACAATCTCCAATTTCTCGGAATGAAGGTATGTTTGGGTTTTTTGTGGAAATTTTTGGTTAATTGACAAGATTTCATTCTAAAACACTCCTGGTTTTTGGGTACAAAGTCCCAGTAGAAGATCCCAGTCAGGCCAGTTCAGTCCATGTCTTTATTCCACTGTGATTCTACATGATTTGACTGAACCTCCCAAGAATGTAGGAGCTGGTTAAAGGAAAGACCTGGACTGGAATAGGCCTTGAGGAACAGTGTTACAAGTATAACAAAGTGTAGCAGTTTCACAGGAAAAGGATGGTATAGTAAAAGAAGGAAAGGGCTTGCTCTTTATTTTCCAAAGCAAAACCCAAATTGAAAATGTACAAATCTAGTGTGTGCAAAGAGGAACTCCCTGCTGTGTTTTTTATTATTGTTCTCAGCTCTCTGTACTGACAAGAGCAAAGGTTTAATAAGCTGGCCATTGCAAAATGTTGATTCTGTGGTCAATTAACCATTTCTTTGTGGATTTTGATGTGTGCTTGGGGTCATTGTCTTGCTGGAAGATCCACTTGCAGCCAAGTTTCAGCCTCCTGGCAAAGGCAACCAGGTTTTTGGCTAAAATGTCCTGGCACTGGGTAGAGTTCATGATGCCGTTGACCTCAACAAGGGCCCCAGGACCAGTGGAAGCAAAACAGCCCCATAACATCAAAGATCCACCACCATATTTTACAGTAGGTATGAGGTTCTTTTCTGCACACGCATCCTTCTTTCGACGCCAAACCCACCGCTGGTGTGCGTGGCCAAAGAGCTCTATTTTCGTCTCATCGGACCTTAGCACCCGGTTCCAATCGAAGTGCCAATGCCGTTTAGCAAACTCCAGGCGCTTACGTTTGTTGGTTGCTCTCAAAAAAGGCTTTTTTCTGGCAACCCTTCCAAATAGCCTAATATCATGGAAGTGGTGTTTAATTGTAGATTTAGAGACTTGGTGACCCCAAGATGCAACCAAGTTCTGTAATTCTCCAACTGTGGCCCTTGGATTTCTCTTTGCCTCCTGAACCATCTGCCTCACTGTGCGTGGGGGCAAGATACATGTGCGTCCTCTACCAGGCAAGTTTACCGCTGTTCCAGTGGTTTTGAACTTCTTAATTATTGCCCTAATAGTGGTAAGTGGTATATTTCGTTTTTTAGCTATTGTTTTGTACCCATCGCCTGATTTATGAAGGTCAACAACCATTTGTCTCTTTTCATGTGTGAGTTCTTTGCTTTTCCCCATGGTGATGGATGACAAATGGATTTCATATTACCTCATTTTTATACCCCAGTGAAACAGGAAGCCATGGAAGGCAACAATACAGTTCCTTAAGACTGAGATGAACTTAAAGAAGTAGAATGTTAATGCAGGTTTAATTTTGTTTGATTTTATTTATAAGAATCTTTAGGGGTGCCAATAATTCTGACACCTTTTTGAGAAAAAATGTTATTACTTGTTAATAAAAAACTTTTATTAGCAATTGTATTAGAATAAAAGAATATGGTTTTCCCATATATTTGAGCATAAAATATAGCTCATTACCTGTGTTGTTTATTTTATACAGCCTTTTTTGCTCATCTTTATCAAGGGTGCCAATAATTTTGGAGGTGACTGTATGTTGTATATTGTGATGTTTTGATTGCAAAGATGTTTTTACAGTAACCGGTACTTCTTGAAAGAGGCCTCAACAGCTTAACAAATGCTCCATGCCTGTTTACTTCAAACCACAAAAATGCTGATTCCCACCGAAAGCTGTCAAACGGGACTCATTTGTTCAGGCTGATCATCTGCACAACAATATCGAAGCCATCCTCCCTTCATTTGGCATGTTGCAAAGCCACCTGTACCAGTGGAATACATTTTAAGTAATTGGTGTGTGACATTACTCATCAGTGGAAATTACTGTGGCAAAAGTGAATAAATCAATACTGCTTAACCCGTTCAGTCCTGAATTATTTTTTGTTGAGCTGAAGAATGCAAAATTAAGTTAAAAAAGGGAACTCCTTTATTGAGTATACAGTACGTGAGAACAGGACAACATTTATTTATTTTTTACGTGTATTTCTGCACTACCTCAGACTGGGACCTAGGAGTCCTGTGAGGTTCCAATATGATTTCCAACAGCATATGTTAACATACAGCGCTAAGATAAGGACTGAAAGGGTTAGGACGTGAGACAAATAATACAACAAACTGATTTTAGCATCTCTTCGTGAAGCAGCTGCCAAGCTGGGTGCTGATCGCAAGTGAGCTGGGTGAACGTTCTGGCTGCTGGTACAGCAAGAAAGTTTAGCCAGCTAGTTTTTACACCGCGAAAAACTGGAATAACAGACTAAGCCTTTTGGGGATCCTTGTGATGTAACGAGCAAACGCTTATATGCAAATTTGATGAAGAAAAAAGTGCCTAAAGGTAACTGGGCAACAGTTATGTCTACAATTACGTCTCACCCAAAAGACGGAGCACAAGGAGGTTAAATGACTTGCTCAGGGTTACACAATGAGTCAGTGACTGAGGGGGGATTTGAACTGGGGACTTCCTGGTTAGAAGCCCATTTCTTTAACAACTGGACCATTAGGGGGGGATCAGAAATGTCTTCTCAGTGTGGTGTGATAATCCCTGTGCTTCTGTTTGCTCATTCCCAGGATTTTCCATTGGGCTGGATCAATAGGATGGTTTGAGTAAAGGAATAAAAGGCCGGAGGTCCTGGGTTTGAATAGAGTTAATACAATTGTCTTGTATTATAAACAATTAAAGTAATTTAGCAAGCAGCTAAAACAGAAATTGAGGGGACACCCTTTTAACTTCTAACATTGATGTTCAACCTTTGGTCTCATCATCAGACTATTTTAACGATATAAAACTAGCAACTCCCATAAACTGCATGTACTGCAACTGCAATTAAATGGTCTCTTTCTTCCATTGTATTCCAATCAGAAAAATATGCCTCTCTTTAAAACAGGGCAAACCCTTTGCAGGTGGAAAACATGAGTCGTGATGCAATGATAACTGATGTGGATTAAAAAGAGTCAGAACTGAATAGCGCCATCAAACCACAAAAATGCTGTTCCCTCCAGAAGTTCTCAAGCTAGACATGTGTCAATGAATCTGTGCTTTTGTACGTTCATTTCTTTATCAAGAAGACAAATACAATATCGCTGGAGCTACTGTTATTGTGTACATGACAAAATATCAATAAAGAAATCTATGTAGCCCCCTATACAGTGAAACAGAGATGGACCTGGGGAAATAATATAAAACGGCCACACACCAAACTGACAATCTTAAAGAGCACGGTAAATAGCTTCACATGTCATTTTATGACACATTTATGGTGTTCACACAGCGGTTCCGAGTTCAGTTGCTCCTCCAGTTTTGAATTTTAATCATTTTTCTTGGTATCAGAATCCACCTGACATCTGTTCCTGTAGAATCCTAGTTGCCAGCTCCTTTCGAGTACTTTTGAGCACAGTGGCCTTTCAGCTTTGCCAGCCCCACCTCACAATTATTGCCAGGGCCAGCAGAGTTCACAGGTCACAACACTGAGTGATTTCTTTGGAATCAGGAAGTACTGCACCCAAAGGGTGTCAGCAGTTAGGATTTTACAGGCCCAAATAGCACCTCTCAAAATTCAGCACTGGAGCAACATAACTCACAACCAGCACATCTGAGAAGCTAAAGTTTCAGAGGTTGTGGGTGTTGTGATTTGTCCGCACTGTGCGCGGTGCAGATTTCAATCACAGATTTCGGTCCTGGCTGGCTGCAGCCCTGAGTTATGGATTTGAGAGGCACCGCTGTGCGGTAAAGTGCCAGCGAGTGTTGGAGATCTTGAAGGCTGGCACTGACCACATGGGTGTGCCCACATTGGCAGGAGCCTCCTTGCCTGAAGAAAGGGCAGACCCGGTCTGGAACTGCTCAGAGACAGTCACACCCATCAGGCTTTGAAATGCACTTCTCTGGTCCAGTGCCATCCACCTAGACCATAACGACCACTCCTTTTCCTCTTTAGTGCGCACCGCTCTGAGGGGCAAACAGCTATCGAGGCCTAATCACTACAGCTTGTGCTGTAAGAATCATTCCTGGCCGTGACAGATGAACGGGCTATAATTCATAGTGCACTGTCCACAACACCTCATCATGTTTTTACTTTTTTTTTTAAGAAGATTAACATTTTAATGTCTGAGTCATTTCTGTTCTTTTCTGTACATGCATTAGACAGAGCACTTTTCTCATAATGGAGCACACTGTGAACACGCCTAGATAAGTCTGTGCTGTGCAGGTGATACACTGTTAAAACAGCCTCGAGTTCACTCGAGAACACAGGGAAACGATTATTTATTTATCCTTGGTGGAGCTGCAAGCCTATTCTTTGCTCCATTGATCTTTCAGAAAACATTTTGTTCTGAACTTACAAAAACACTGTTTTCTAGCTGGCAGTTTATTGAAGGTTCTTTTCAATATAATGTAGTCAAAAAAAGTGTGATGTTTAGGTGGAGCCATCTATTGTTTTGATTTATTAACCAGGTTATTCCCGTTTTTTGATGTCTTTCAGTCTTAGCAAGACACAACACTGCATCAGCACAGTCCTTTATTAAAACTCATACATACAGTCTTTCTATAAGGCTTGAAGGAATGCTGCTAACATCCAGGTGCCTAGTGAGCTCAGACAGGCACCTGCAGGGCTGGTCTTTGTCCCCCAGAGGCTGGTAGCTCACTGACATCTGCTCTCGAGTTCCTGGGTGTAAAAGAGGAAGCTGGCTTGGTCGTGGGATCAGAGGAAACCCACTGAGCCTTCAGTTCTCCTGAGCTTTGTGGGGAATTACTGCGGTGAGGGTGAAAAAAATAATTGGGGGTAAAATAACCGCTTTAAGGTCGAGAAAAGGAGACATAATAATGAAACGCTTCTAAAAGGTCTGTGAAAGCAGTCATTAAAAGAAAATGTTACGACCCAATTAAAGGGATTAAGCATTCACATCCAATAATTATGGTACTGTGTCATCTTATATTTTAGTATTTATCTATTGTTTTACCTATTAAACATTTTTTTGGTTATTTTTATCTGTAAAGTGCTTTGAGGAGGTTTATCACGAAAGGTGCTCTATAAGAAATATTGACCGCTTGAATATATTAAACACCAGAAATACATCCCAGCCTGCTCACACAGACATAATTGAACAACGCCATACAGATCACGCTGGCAGTGTATGGAGCTACAGTATCTCAGCCTCTGCTTTATCAGCTGCCCCTCCATCTGCTCAGAGGTATTCCATGAGTAAACTCGGGGCCATTAATACCCACCCCCCAAAAGGGTATCTTGAATGCACACAGGAAGATGGGCGAATAAAACTGAATTAAAGAGGATATACAGCTGAGTTAAGTTACAGCAGTTGACAGTCACTGCTTCTATTTACATTATACTGTTAAGTGCCAATACAAATGCAGATTAATAGAGGCTTTGACTTGCTTGTCGCGGTGAAGTGTTAAGAGTTATGAGGAAAGCACAGTCACTGTTCACTTATTCAGACGGAACTTGGTTACTCAACGCCCCACTGCATCAGCGTTGGCTGTTGTGATGCTAATCATGATATCATCGTGAGAGCTGGACACAGTTGCATCCACATTTGTGTCTGTACCTTTGCTCATTGGAATGGCCTGTGAGTATCTGGGATATTCGTCCATGTGGGAAATATTAATTTATTTTTCTCAAATGGAGTGTTGTCTGCCTATACAGGGAGGGAGAGGAGGTAACTGAAACAGCTTTAATTCCCTGTTGGTGTTAGTGTGCTTTATTATTTTACCCCACATTTGATTTTCTCCCCAATTTCAGTCAGGAAACTCATGCGATAGATTATTTATTAAGACACACTAGCCTTCCATTGCCGACCATGGACAGGAGCTCCCAGGGGCGCACAATTGGCCAAGTGCCGGGGCTTTGGTTGGCCAGGGTGTCCTCGGCTCACCGTGCACCAGCGACCCCTGTAGACTGGCCGGGCGCCTGCGGGCCTTCCTGTAAGCTGCCCAGAGCTGCGTTGTCCTCAGATGCTGTAGCTCTAGGCTCCCTGCATGCCGGCCCTGCAGAGTGAAAAGAAGTGGTCGGCTGATGGTACACGTTTCGGGGGACAGCGTGTGTTCGTCTTCGCCGCTCCCAAGTCAGCGCAGGGGTGGTAGCAGTGAGCTGAGCCTAAAATACAATTGGATATTTCAACTTGGGAGAAAAACGGGGTAAAATCAATTGCTGACTACTAAATTTATTTTTAAAAAAACAAACCAGACAGCACTACTACATTACACATATTTTACAATACATTCTTCACCTTTCGAGGTACCTCTGCTCATAAATTAGCTTGCAGATAAGTGGAGAGGCTGACCTGAGGGAATGGGCTGGGAGGCAAGACAGCTGCCCTCCCCATTAGACAAAGCCAAAAAGCGGGCTCTATCAGTGCATTATACAGCCTCGTCATAACATTTCTTGGTTTGTACTGTTCCCACTTTGGTAGACAATGTAATGACCCGGTGCATTTCTGTCTGTAAAAACACCAGGGAGGGTCTGATTGAATGATTGAAGCAAGGGAAGTATTAAGATCTGCCACCATTTGAATTCACCATAGCTTCATCTTATTCTGCGACATGATTATTACATTTCACGTATTGGGTGATTCACTTTATAAAAGTTACACTCTGGCATCTCCTGCCTTGAAGTGAAAAACAAAGTGGCACAAATTGGGATGCATTAAGGTTACACTTAATCCACACAGTAGAGTTTCAATTGGACTCAGTTCAGGACCGCAGTTTTGAAAGGGATTTACAATTCGCAGATGTTAGTAACTGTTAGTATCTGTCTGGGCGTGGGCTGAGGGGTGTCAGTTTAAAATAACTTTCCACTGCTTTGGCACGTAGAGAGAGAGAGAGAGAGAGAATTTTTCCACATGACATTTTCCTCCTAAATTCCCAACAAAAAAAGACTGTCCTGGGCCCACTCTGAGCTCATGGAGTTGGCATCTTTTGCTGACATCACAAGCGTTCAGGTGCATTGTGGGTAGATGAGTAGTGGGTTAACCCCCCCCCCCCTCATCTTTCCATTTCTGCTTGATAGTACAACTCTCGAGGACAGGGATTGTGTTCCATAGATACACGGCTTCTATTTTTTCATCCCCTTTTACTGGCCTCTGTTTTATTTTAGCTCCCTGATTCATGCACCATTCATTCCTGAAAACCACAAAACTGGTCTAAGTTTACAGCTGGTACTATTTGGGTGGGAGAGAAAGAGTGATGGTTGAATGCATGTGTTGGGTAAAGGAGGGGAGAAGGGGGAGGTGGGGGTATTAAGAATACTCTAGTATTCAGAGACAGGTTGCCGGTATTGGACTACCAGCACTTCAGTCTGCTACTGTTTATGCCAGTCTGTCAAGAAGACATTCACTTTATTCACTTGCTAATTACATTAGAAGCGATTGGTGGAATTGCAGTGGGGAGACAGAAATAAACCAGTGTCTCCACTCCACCATCATCAGAGAGACAGCTTTTACACCTGTGGTAACTTCTTCTTCCAAGGAGGACTGTAAATGCGAGGATCCTCTGCATCATTACACAAAATATGCTTGCCACTAGTAGCCATTTCTGAAGCAACAAGGTAGGTAAAGATTATAATTCTTTGCACACAAGGAAATCCCCACCCCCCCCTCCCCCTGAAAATTTCTGAGTCTTGTTTTAACCTCTACAGCAGTGGCTGTTTAAAAATAACCAGTGCATCAAAAGAGACAGACAGAAACCCCCCTGGGCATTTTTATTGGACACATCTGCCCCCAGATTCTCCAGAAGTGATCCATCAGCCACACAGCAAGACAGGAGGGCTCATCTGAAGCACGGGGGTGGCTACTGACAACAGAACTGTTGCGATTAAACAGTGATGCAAGAGCTGAGCCAGCCAATGAGGACAGAGAGCTGAGATCAAGTTCCAGAGTGAGACAAACAAACAAGTGGAAAATGTGCTTGATTTACATCCTGAATTCTTTCTTAAGATGCAAAAGATGTTCAGTTGGCATGCCCAGCTGTGGCTCTTATACCCAAGCCCTCTGCTCATTCTGATTGGTCAGGCTGAGGAATTGGCCCCGCCTATTTACTCCTGTGAAAAAATAACAAAAACAAAAGAAAACTCAAATCGCCTTTCACTCCTTTGCACTTGACCATCCAGCACTTTAGACAGATAGTTTTGTTTTTGTTTTTGTTTATTTATTTCTGTGGGGTTTTTTTAACTCTTTGTTTCATTTATTATTATTGTTTGAATTGCTATTTTAGTTTGGAAGACAAGGAAGAACAGTAGTACAGCATGAATTTTGAACATCCACCTTACACTTTACAGTACTGTCCTGAGCACCACTTTCAGCGGTAAGTAACTAAGTTGCTTCACTGATGCAAATATTTTGTACGTAAAAATAGACCTTTGGCATTTGCTCAGCTGTCATAATTACAACAGAACCATGAGGATCAGTAGATGGTACCAGTTTTGTCCATTTTCATTGCTCAATTAAATGATCTTGGGGGAGTTTTATTTAATCTAATCTCATGTATTTAAAGCAGCTGGTTTTTATGTATAACACAAAGTTCTTTCATCAGATGAAGACTATGCTTTGAATGCTACACCATGTCTGTGTGCCAGTTTTCAATATCACTATGTATGTAAAAAATAACAGTGCCTAGATATGCAGTAAAACTCTGTCTAGTTCTACTACAGATGTTGCATGTGTAGGGTATTTAGAAGTGCGGCATACTAATGACAACAATGCGAGGGTAGCGCAAGCAAAGAAGCATATCTGTAGTGTAGCTATGGGAGCAATTAAGTAGGTTCAAATTCACAGATGGTTTTTTAAAGGAAATTATGAAGACCAATCGTGGTCTGATCCTCATTGACAATATCGACTTTTTGAGTGTTTGTCTGTACTGCTTGTCCAAATCCAATCAAAAGATTCTTTCTTAAGGTTTGGCTTACAACTGGTTAGTGCTACTTCTGAGCCACATTGATTTCCATATTGTTCAATGCTGATGGACAACATTGGCTTACAGCCTTCATTAATAAATGCATATTCGTGTGTGTAGTGATATTTTTCTGGTACATGTTTTAAATATAAGCAAGTCTACAGTGCACAATATAAGTATTCAAAACACAAACACAAAGGACCCTAGCAGGCACCTTTGTGATGTGAGTCAATGAGAAAGACTCCATGTCGAATCGTTTGTCTACAGGACTATATTTCATGATTGGTGGATAGATATATAGATACATGGCTGATTCCATCCAATAATTAAGAAAGAAACAGCTGGAAATGGACGGAGGCCAGTCTTCGTAGCTCGTTCAGGCTTGACTATCCATCAAGACGCTGGAGTCTATTCAATTGATCCAAACGCTGGCTTAATCAATGAATATAGGACCCGAGGGTGTGAATATCAAACATCCACCCTGCAAATCCCTGTGCTTTATTTTTGTCAGTAATAATATGGAACAAAACCTCAAGAAAGCTTCATATTTTAATAATCTAAATGATGGTGGTATTTAGACCACCACTGTTTAGATCAAAACGCCTCTGTCTGGGAAATAATATTCCAATCAGAGCCAAATTCCAGTATCTTTCTAGTGTAGGGGTCCAGCACCCAGGAGTCGTTTAATTGAGGAATATTGCTGCACAAGCGCTTGCCATGTTCCAGATTTTATTTTTTCTAAAATAATTGGTCCATGAAAATGTTCTTTACTGTTTTTTCAGAGCACAACTTGGACATTTCAAAAGATGAACAAACAGTACTAATATAAAGCCCAAGGGATCTCTAAGCATCCACAATACAAAAGATGGACAGTACTAATATAAAAACCAAGGGAGCTCTAAACATCCACAATAGGCCTTTCTCATGCTAGCTCTGTTTTTATGCTCAGCATAACGGTTCTGAAACCATTTGTGCTTAAAAAGAGGGTGAAAATATAAACAAGAGCGCATAGCACACGACACAGCTCTGTTAAGCTGCCGCAGTCAGTTTAGGAAACTGAGAAATGAAATCCTGGACACTAGCAGAAGGCGTCACAACACAGACTGCTGTGTACATCATAGGAACAATAACACGTACACTTCTAGAGTATTACCCTTTCATTTACCAGATGAGAAATTCAGTTGATCAAACAAATGATTGTTCACCATCAGGTTGGAAAACAATCCCTCAGATGTGCACTATCCTCCTAGACAGCGAGCAATTAGTGCTCAGTATTGATGTTATCTGTATCAATAAACCAGGCTCCCATGATATTCAGTGTGATAACAGAGTCTTTTCCAGCATGGCCCTTCCATTCCCCACTTTCATTGTACACAGCTGATTATTCTGTGTCAGTCTTAAGCTTGTTGTGTTTTTTGGAAGATGGGGACCAGCCTAAATGATCCATGACCTGCTTTCATGTGTTCGGTTTTGTTTAATTTCTATTTACTTTACATGAGCTCCCATCTGATACCATCCTGTTGATACTGT
Source organism: Acipenser oxyrinchus oxyrinchus (assembly GCA_030684275.1). Classification (NCBI taxonomy): domain Eukaryota; kingdom Metazoa; phylum Chordata; class Actinopteri; order Acipenseriformes; family Acipenseridae; genus Acipenser; species Acipenser oxyrinchus. Next base: position 1,959,495 of record CM060262.1, read on the forward strand.
ATGGGCGCTTGGCACCGTTTCCCCCACCATTATGAAGCTGTATACAAATTTTCAAATTACTCCAACAAGACATTCACAAGCCTCACAAGTTAATAATGACATGTCCAGGCATTTTACAAACCCTAACATTTGCTTTACAGCAACAACACAGCAAGGACAGTTCCCATGTAGCATGTCTCATTAAAATGATAATATAATGAAACCCATTCTGATAAAATAAATAAATTAACTGAGGGTTATATGCTTAGAAAGGGTAGAAGTGTGTTATTATTTTTCAAAGCACTGTTTAACCTAATAGAATGTTTAAAGATACTTACAGTTGTGAATAGGGCTGAAGAATTCATAAAGTAAGTAAGCAGGTTTTGGTTGGTTAAATAAAACTAGGGGCTGTATTCACAAAACTTTAAACCAGGAGTTTTTTAAAGAATGTTTTTTTAAAGTCTGTTTTATGAATAAAATAAAGTTTGATATTTCTAAAGCTGTTTATTGCTGTTGTTAGTCTCATAAATATCAATCATTATTTTATTCGCAAAAACATTCTCATGAATTAAAGCTTTGTGAACAGAGCTATGTCTTTCATTCATCAAAACATTCTGTAAATAACTTGAGTTAAAGCCTGATGTTTGTAATTTGACTCTCTTTTACGTCAAACACTGCAAGGTTCAAATCACTTTTGCAATCTGCCAAAGAATTTTAAAATGCTGGAATGCAATTCTTTGCCCTGCTATGACCTAATAACAACATTTGTTAGCGGCCTTTAGATTTTTCTGAGTAAAATTAGCAACAGGGGATTTCAGCGCTGCCCTGTAGGTCTGCTAACTCAATGTCTCTCTCCATCGCTTTGCTCGCATGTCTTCAGTGTAATAAACATGAATAGCTGAGAAGTTTATTAACAAGCTCTTATTTCGTGCAACGTAGACAACCTAACGTGCGAGCAATAGTACCTAGACTGGGATTGACAGAGGCTTCATATGAATTCCAAAGGAAATCATGCTCTCGTCATGCTTACATGCATCGGAATCTTGACATTAAAAAGCATTACCGGAGCGTCTTTTACAGTCCCTGAAGCGTCGTCTGTGTAGATTGCGGGGGCAGAAAGGGTTTTGTAAAGTATTGTAACGGCTCCCTTGAAGTCTTTCACTACAACGGTTGTTTTCTTTAGCTGACAGAGGCGTCTCTATCCTTCTGTAACAGTCTCCTGTTTGCAATCACTGTTGTTTGATGTTATTGATGTACTATTTGATTGAAACAAAGTGTTACATAAACTGTGGACTAGGTCCCGTAGGCGGATATGTTATTCACTCTGAGTCACCGACAAAAATAACCATTTCTCGAACTGACCATTTTAAAATGAAAGGTTATTTGGGTCTTTGAGCACATTATTTTGCTCAAATTGCGAAATGGAAAATACCAAACAAGCAAAGAACGAAACAGGAAAGAAGAGACGGCTTCTTCGGTCTTGAGTAAAGCGATGAAATCAAATTGCGAAATGTGCTTTGAGGAAATGCACAATTCCCAAACAGATTTTGATAATGCTGCTCAATCTGCGAATCCTGACTCTGAGTGTACCATACACCAAATCTACTGTAGTAATAAAAAGCAAAGTGTTTCAGTATCATCAGTTTAGAAATAGAAATGATGCAAACTCAGCACTAGAGTAAATATGCATACTTAGTTACTACCAGGCAAGTAAACGTTAATAAAGCACCATAGTGATACTGCATATAAACATTCTTTGCTTAATAATACTTTATCAATAATATTAACATACAAACTCCATGCTATTTGCCAACATGTCCTATTCACAGAACATGGCTGTTTTAAAGACTTATATACATTCTCTAAGGTTAAACATGACTTTTTTCATGAACTGCAAGCAAGGTTGCATCAACAAAACTATCATCAATAGTGATCCAGTTCAATATGCAGCAGCTAAACTAAAGTGAGGCCCTGGTATCTCTATAATAAGCACTGTGCTTAGCAGAGGTTTTCAGTATTTAATTGAATCTTTTTTTAAAAAAGGTTTTCAGTATTTAATTGAATCTTTTTAAAATCTGAACCAGTCTTAAGCTAGTCTTCATCAAGAGGTTCTAAGGGTTTTGCATTGCATTTTAATGGACTCTGTATTGAGGAGGCTATCGAAACGGAGATGAGACGTGTATCTGTTCATTCACAGCTTAAAATGAATGTGATTATGGCTTAAACAAACATTGACACAGTAACTCAAACCTCAATTACTCCATTTCCAGTATTCTAGTCAACCTTTAGGCTAGTTGGGGTAATGAACAGAAGAGCACTGAGCTTAGAGGTTGGGCTACTTCAGATATTATGGAGCGTATCCCTCTGAAAGCTGATGAGAATATTTCAGTAGGCCTGACCTTTACTGTTAGCACAATGCTATGCCATCTTGTGTAACCTGAGACTGAGGCCTGACTATTCAAGCAGAGAGGCGTCATTAAATATGCTTTAGTCATCTTCATCCATTCCTTACCAGTCTGTGTGGGGCTATAAAATATCAGCTTTAGTCTTTAACAATAAAAATAACAACAAAAATGATAACTACTACAACTACGACTAAGAAGAAGAAGAAGAATCTTCATGACCATTTGAGCAGCACGTGTAGAATTCAAATCAGCCTAAAGGAGGCCACACACACAGTACAGTTTTTCCACTTACTAGGCGTCTGGTTTCTGTGTTGAAGCACCTCCTCTGGAGACTTAGGTGGGGTCCTAGTGTTCTGCTAAGGCTGTTTGCATTAGTGCTCCTGTTTTAAAAGGGATTATTCAGGCCAGTACGCCATCCATGTTGATTCAGTGTGGCGTCTACACCTGCTTTCATTTGCTCTTTTGTTCCACCTTAGACAGAAAGAAAGAAAGAAAGAAAGAAAGAAAGAAAGAAAGAAAGAGTGTATAAATTATGACACTGTTAGTGGCGCTGAAAATATAAAAGAAAATATCACAGGCCAGCCTTATTTGAAAACCTGATCAACAGACGATTTTTGCGTTGAAATAACAGCATGGTTTCCATGAAGTATACCATTGTACAGAATATTATTTTTGACACCGTACTAAAGTTTTGTGACCTGGGGATAAGTAGCATAGTTACTTTTTTTGCTTGGTAAAAATAAAACCTGTCTAAAACTACAAATGCAACACCTGCAACAAATGTGTTTTTTATGTTAATGTTTGCTTTTACATTCAGAACAGGGGAGCAAAGTAGCTTTAAAAAGAGTCCCCGGATCCATAGTGCCTAATTCTGGGGGGTGAATGTTAATCTAGCAAATCAAAGACACAACAGAGAACAGTGACAGTGTCGGGTAACACTTTAAAATAAGTGTCTGTAATTCCAATGTAAAGAACACATGATTTCCTACTGATTTCAAATGAAATTCCTATTGAATTCAAAACTCACATGCATGAGTTCATTACATACTTTTCATGACTTAATAACATTTCCCTTAATTCACGTGAAATAATCATGAACAGACACTTATTTTAAAGTTTTACCCAGTGTCGTACTAGCAGTGCTGTAACACTAATGAACTGGCCCTCAGGCTCTCAGTCGTTCTCTCCACGCTGCCTTTCATGTCTCTCAAAGTACCCACGTGGCAGGAGGGCAAAGCCTTGTGCTCTCCAAAAACAAAGAATAATGTAGAGAGTAAAAGGTGCAGACTGGCTTCAATGCTGGTACTGTAGCATGCTATCCCACAAAGCTGTCAGATTATACATGGCAAGCAGTGAACTGGAGCCAGTAATCACAAGCTTACATTGGGCCAGTTTAGCCAGCCTTGTTTGCCTCTCATTCATTTAAGGATCTTGCCACCTCCATTTTACGCCCGCTGAACTGCAAGTATGCAGACCCAAAAATATGCCTGAAACGCCAGACTTGCAATTTAGTTCAGGGTGATCTATGGGTTTTGAATAAGATTACAGGCGAGAGTGACAGAACCTGCCCGGGGCCTCACTTCACATTCACTGTGTTAACTTGCTTTGACCTCAGCTCCACATTTATCAGCACCTTTCACCTGCCTCTGAGCTACATATCCCTTAGCAGATAGGAAACAATGATCCCTGAACACTCTAGACAGGCATTCTATCACACACCAGACATTCACCTCGCCCAGTACTGATTGGAGCGTAGAGTAGGTGTAATTCACTTTGAACTAAATACATTTCAATGATTACACCTTTCACTAGAGGCCATTGATTATAGTAATAAGTTGGACATATTTTGGAATAAATTGCAATAAATAGTTTTTACATAGTTCTAACAGAATTTAAGGTGTTTCAAGGTATTCATATTTAAAACATTATAATTATTATTAATTACTCATTTAGCAGATGCTTTTATCCAGAGCAACTTGCAGAGACTGGAGGTGAACTATGCATCACAATTGCTGCTGCAGAGTCACTTGCAATAGGACCTCGGTTTGACATCTCATCCGAAGGACAGAGCACAAGGTTAAGTGAGTCAGTGGCTGAGCTGGGAACCTCCTGGTAACAAGCCCCTTTCTCTACCCACTGAACCACCAAGCCTTGCATTGTTTACAATGCATCCAAAAGATCCTATAAGACTCATTACATTATTGTTTCAGTTGATCAGATTACTGTGATGAATCAATGCTTTGGTTTATCCTGCTCGCCGGTAAAGTCTTAAGAGCATTGTGACTTGCAACACTTATTCATTCCTGTAGTAAATGAAACATGAACCACTTGGATGCTTCCTAGTAGCAGCACTACACTCTTCCAATCTCATGGTGTGTGTGTGCTGCCTGTCAGTCCCCTTGTTTCTGACACAGCTAGACCCAAAAACAGTCCCTTCTCCAAACCAACGTCCCTCTCTGTCTCCTTCCCTCATTACACAGGACTGTGCCCGTCCTGGGCGGTGATGTCATTATCCTCGGCTTTCACTCCGCCTATCCGATCTCCAGCGGTGAATTCGGAGTATGTGTGTACTGCATGACCTGAGTTAGCAGCCACTCAGCACCTGCCAGGAGCCTATATAACCCAAATGTTCTCACCAGCCTGAAATGTTTATTATATTAAGTATAAAAACAAATAAAACTCCAGGGCACTCGATACCTCTTCTAATGAGCCCTGCCCTTACAGAGCATCTCAGTACGCAATAGCATGATCTAACCCCCCAGCTACTTCACTCGGCTGGATCGGATTCAGCCCTTTAAATGGCTATGAACGGTTGTCGGGTAACGCTGAAAAAACATCACCAATACTTTAAAACAACATTAGCTGACGAGATTTTTTCAAATGGTTTGGAATTACTTTTTTTATTAATTAACATTTTTTTGGCTCTCGATTTTCTCCCCAATTTGGAATGTCCAACCCTTTTTTCCGCTCATCGTAGCAATTCCCTACACAGCTCAGGAGAACTGAAGGCTCAGTGGGAATCCTCTGATCCTACGACCGAGCCAACTTCCTCTTTTACAGCCAGGAACTCAAGAGCTACTGACCTCTGGAGGACCCAGCCCTGCATGCAGCGGTCCAGCTAAACTGCATACCTGCCATTTTTACGCCTGACAAAATCCGAAATATGCACTAAATTTTTATTTAATGTGTAAAAATAAGCATAGCAATTTTGTTGCACAGCTTGTCTTGTCTCCCCTAAAACTTCCACCAACAACTACATCTCCCAGAATAGAATGTCTTCAGTTATAGGAAACTGTACACAAGAAAAATCAACCCAGCAAATATTATCCAATATCTGGCTGGTCCTGTTGTCTTTACAGCCAATCACAGTAAGAATAGGAAAAATTTGAAGCTACACGGGTTGAAGTGTAAACACCCCAGTCCAGCTAGAAATCCAACTGGAACCATCGTTAGAGGCAACCTCTAAAAAAAGGTGCCTATAATATTAAACAATATTATATATATAACTTATTAATGCATTTCCCTGTTGTATTTATCTGTATGGCTTTATATTGAAATTGTAACATGTTCGCTGAGTTTAAGAATTTAATGTTAAAATATAACGTAATTCATTGGAGTCAGTGTGATACCTCGTAGAACACACGTGTGGTTGTACAGCAGTTCAAAGTAACATGGAAGGTTCTTTTGTAATGTCTATTTCATTACCATTAAAGATTGTACAGTATTTTTCATTTTATTATTATTATTATTATTATTATTATTATTTATTTCTTAGCAGACACCCTTATCCAGGGCGACTTACAATCGTAAGCAAATACATTTCAATTGTTCATTTAACCTTTATTTTACCAGATAAAAAGATTGACAACAAATTCTCATTTACAACGACGATCTGGTCAAGAGGCAAACATCACAACAGCACAAAGCAAACAAATACAACATAGAAACAATAAATTAATAAATAACACATTAACAAGTACATACACATGCATCAGACAATAGCGAATTCAGATTCTGATTAAAAACATCCTCCGAAACAAAACTATTTAGTTTTAATTTGATTTGAAATTCATCCCAGTCATAAGCAACCGCAAACTGAAATGAATCGCACCCCAAAACAGTAGACACTCTGGGAAGAACCAATCTAATAAATGAATCTGATCTTAAATTGTAAACGGAAGCAGAGAACTATAACAGGTTGCACAGATATAGTGGGGTTTTCCCAGGGTTCTATAAACTAACCTAAGCCAATGATCCAATCGCCAAGTGTGCAATGAAGGTCATTCAAACATAATATAAAGATCATTGTGATGAGTAAGATGTAGAACATGATTTATTGTGAATGAGAAAACCAATTCTAGATTTAGCTTTAGATTGAACTTTATCAATATGGGTTTTAAAAGACAAAGCGCTGTCCTGTCAAATACCTCAATATTTATAAACTGCTACTGCTAATTTTGCAAACACTGTCAAGAGAACGTCGTATTTTTTCTGTTAAAATGCATACGTTTAGTTTTATCAATGTTCAGCAAAAGACGCAAGTCATAGAAGGCCTGTTGAACTGTGGTCCAGTGGTTAAAGAAAAGGGCTTGTAACCAGGAGGTCCCCGGTTCAAATCCCACCTCAGCCACTGATTCGTTGTGTGACCCTGAACGAGACTCTTAACCTCCTTGTGCTCCGTCTTTCGAGTGAGACGTAGTTGTAAGTGACTCTGCAGCTGATGCATAGTTCACACACCCTAGTCTCTGTAAATCGCCTTGGATAAAGGTGTCTGCTAAATAAACAAATAAAAAAGCTATGTTGCAAATCATTATTCCCAGACCCCAAACCTTATCTGGAGCGCTGCCTGCAAGTGTCCGCTTTTGAGCTTCCTGGGCGCCTGGCCAGCAGGGTTCAGTGTAATGCGATGAGGAGAAACAGTCCCTGAAGGCCGCACAGCCAGGATGTGAACCTACGCTGTATGACTCACCCTGCACACCACACAGCTGTGCTTTAACCAGGCAAGCCCCCTGGTTTTTAAATTACTCACAAAGTTGCTTCACACTCAGGCTTTCCTAACACAATACTTGCTTTCTTGGAAATATGATTGAGTTACAGAAGTGTGTAACTTTGTCAATACTGCTGGTCTATTGTCCCCTCTTCCCTTCTCCAGCCTCAGTGGTATTAGCCACCTTTTAGAGAGGCTTTACTATCCCCCCAGGTAAGTTCCACTAAGCTAACAGAAGGGGGGGAGGGGAGGAGGGGGTTGCGCATTCAGTGACGTAAACTGGGAAAACAGTCCGAAATCTTATAATCTCTGAGGTGTGCACCTATACAGCAGATCCTTCCCTTTCTTCCAGTCACAAACAGAAATAATCCATTTCAGAAGCTTTTAGGAGAAAACAAAACCAACAAAAAAAAAAAAAACTTGAGTTTCCAGGAAAAAGAAAAGGTGTGGCTTAAATGGAATTTTGCCAGTCCCTGGGTCTGCTGGGATTGTAGTTACTCTGTGACAGTTGTTACGATTCAATCTCTTTAATGAGAGGCCTGGGATGAAGAGATTTAACTGAAAGCCTGGTATTTTTTCTGCAGAACTGATCAAAGGTACCTGAAATTCAACACCTGTTATCAACTCAGACTAAGTGTTTCGAAGTCAGATAAATACCTGGCGTTTCAAAATCATAACGCCATGAGAAACCTGGTTCATTAACTATCAGTTTTTTAAAAGCGCATCTGTAGCCTGCAGCTAAGCCTTTTCCTTGGGATTGGAGGGGCTTGGTTGACAGGGCCGCTGATCCTCGCTCAGTATTACTCCAGTTTATTTAATTGTGTCTGACTAGGTCCCAGTATAGAGGAATCGACAGAATGATCTTTCTGGAATTTTCAAATGTTGCACCTGTTTATACAAAAAGTAAAAAAAAAACAACACACACACACATTATGGCGCAAGATTAATTACGAAAAGAGTTTAATTACAAAGTATTTACAAACCATAAAAAATAGCTACTTTAAAAAATATACATCTATATATAGCAAATAACAGGTCGGCAAGAAAGATGTATGAATTGAAAAGCATCACTGAAAAACCCTTATTCATAGATAATGACTGATTATAATGTACGAAAAAGCCTGACGAGAATGTAAAAACCTGATTAGTCTATAGCTGTTTGTATTCTGTGGTGGGTTCAGAGAGCATTGCTCTGCGCTTTCCTGTTGGCTGGTATCTCCTTGGACAAAGTGCTGGGGGGGGGGGGTGTGTGCAAGTCAGCCTGTTTTAAACAAAGAGCTGGACCATTAATTACACTTACAAGCCCACAACTGCATGCCCAAATAGGGACCAGCATCAGCCCTGGCTGCTGGGAAACTTGAGAAACCACGGTGCACTAAAAGGCTGTAATGTCGCAATGTTTCACCAGGTAAATGATGATTCAGCGGCTAATTATGGGACAATGTAACTGTCCCAGCCGCTATTTAATTTCAGTATACTAGTGTTTTATGTCTCTGTTGACATTATTACTTAAACTCAATACAGTTAATATTGTCCAATATTCTAATCCAGGTGTAGCCAAAGTTGGTCCTTCCAGTCCTGGTCTTTGTACCAACCCTGTTCTAACTTATTTAACTGAACCAATGAAACCTTCACCCAGACCCTGAGGCTGTGTGGTCCAGTAGTTAAAGAAAAGGGCTTGTAACCAGAAGGTCCCTGGTTCAAATCCCACCTCAGCCACTGACTCATTGTGTGACTCTGAGCAAGTCACTTAACATACTTGTGCTCCGTCTTTTGGGTGAGACGTAATTGTAAGTGACTCTGCAGCTGATGCATAGTTCACACACCCTAGTCTCTGTAAGTCGCCTTGGATAAAGGCGTCTGCTAAATAAACAAATAATAGTTAATTATATCTTTTTACCTGTTAAACCTGGAGTGGAATAGCTCTCCAGGACCGTGATTGGCCACCTCTGTTCTAAGCTTTTGCGTCAGTGTTTAAAAAAGCAATTTAATGGGAATTCAAGATCTACACTGAACCAAGCTGCATCTTTCTGGTTTATTTTCCTGTTACAAATGAATGGTGCATGCTGGAAGAACACATTTTAGATAAATCTGGGTCAAAATCAAAAGCACAATATCAATCCATATCAATTAGTTCTCCTTTCTGTGTATAGCAGTAGCTAGGTAGGGGTACACTTTCTGATGACTCACCTGCAAAACTGAGACAATTTCAATTACACACTGCAGCACTTTAACAGAGAACTGCCAATTCTGTCACAATGGAGATTAATTGTTACAGGTACCGGAAATGGAAGATCATGGGAAAACACTACCATTAAAAACACTAAAGGGATCATCGCCATATAGCATTTCATAAGCACTCAGTCCTCCTACACTTTCTATTTGTAATGTTTTAATTCAGCTGCAGACCTTAATGCACTGAAACAAGGCAGGTACAGGTGGCTACCCTGCATCAATGAGAAGAAAAATTCCTTCTCATTGATAATCTTACGGTCAGGTTGTTTGTACTTATGTCATTTTTTTTTCTGTTTTAGTCACGACAATAAAAAGAAAACAATTAATTGTTAAGATCTGCAATTACACACCCGACGTTTAACTTTTAAATCACAGTCCGATTTCTTGACAGACAACTTTGTCTGTGACACGATTCAGTTTATATTAACAAGGTACCCAGACTGGTTTGTTGGTTTGTTTGTTTCAATTTGAAATGTAAGGCCACTTTTAATTGGATAATTTATTACACATACTGTTTTCTTTAAATTAACTGGCTCATTATTTCATTTTCAGTGATGTCATTGGCCAAATTAACAAGTGTTACATTGCAACACATAGGCTACTAAATTCAAATTGGAACGCGCACTATATATTTTAAAGTTACATGTACTAAATAACGCGTGTTTGACCCGAATGACCTTCCATAGTTATCCGCCACATTTTTTAAAAGTCATTGCTAAAAGACAGAGCTTGTGTTTGTTTCCTCATCCTTACTAGTACCAGCGATATAGTACATAAAAAAAACAACATGTGGTTTTAGCTTCGTTTGGTCATATGATTATAACATCCGGGTGAGAGGTCGCTGGTTGCATGTCAGGACCAGTTTAGAAAACCAAAGTAAGCGCGAAGCAGTCTCGGTCAGGTAGCGTATAACGTAAAATAAAATAAGAAGTTCAATTCAAAAACAGTTCAAGAAAATACGCCAGTATTTTCCAACAAAGTATCTAATCTGCAGTGCAAGTGAGTGGAGTTTTATTGTAACAATGATAGTGGTCGTTGAATTGTTGTGTTAGTTTTGTTCTGTTGTACTATAATATTTCCTAATCACATTGCGTGTTAATATTAAGGGTGGGTGAATGGAGCTTGGATCGTGTTCAGTTATATATGGGAAGGATTGTGTGAGCTGCAGCATTTTTCAAATCGATGTAAAATTATTTTAGTAATCATCAATCGAAAAAAAAAATATTTAAGAATGTTTGAGTAGTTTTAAAGAGCTGTAAAATCACTACGTATCGCAAGAGACAACGAAACATGTTGTGTTCATCGTAATAATTTCTGAAAATAATATTTAAAGCTCACAAAATATAATTCTTTGGATTGTACAATTCACCTAGATTACATTCGGCACAAAAAAGCATACTTTTCTAAGTGGAGTTTATTGTATAGACTTAGCTGCGGTGTCTGAGGCACACTCAGTTTCGTTTGCAGGTTACTTATGTAAAAAAAAAACAAAAAAAAACTTATACTACACACACAAACGCCATTAAAATTAACTTAATAGATTTTAATCTTTATGAATCTCAGTTTTCACAAAAGTTTAAATATTTTTTGGCCGAACAAGTGAGTCATATGTATATATTGGGCCGGTATTTCGAAAATGAAACGAAATTCCAAAATCTTAAAAAACTATATAATTGGTTAGTGCAATGTGTCCGGAAGACACACCTGTTTGAATTATTACCATATAAAGCGTGTTATGGAAAGCTATTTAGGTTGGATAAGTGACGAGCTTCAGTTTTTCCAGGCGTCAACTCAAAGTTGCCTCCCTCTGACACAATGGCAACAGCAGGTGATGCTGCTGTGAGTGTAGAAGTGCGCGAAACAGTGATAAGGGGAAACAGCATTCATTTAATTATTTGTTTATTTAGCAGACGCCTTTATCCAAGGCGACTTACAGAGACTAGGGTGTGTGAACTATGCATGAGCTGCAGAGTCACTTACAATTACGTCTCACCTGAAAGACGGAGCACAAGGAGGTTAAGTGACTTGCTCAGGGTCACACAATGAGTCAGTGGCTGAGGTGGGATTTGAACCAGGGACCCCCTGGTTACAAGCCCTTTTCTTTAACCACTGGACCACACAGCCTCCTTTATCTGCAAAATCTGACTTGTCATTAACAAATGGGGTGATGCGTGAGATATAGACATTTGCCAGAAGTAGTAACGAGACAGAACGATAATCATATAAATCCTAAATAACATGATGTGTGTGTAGAAACTCCACTAAGACTCGAATACGCGGGATACATTTAAAAGGCACGTTTTTACTTGCAAGCAGGCGGGTGATTGACAGCAGTGACATAGATAGAACATAAAGTTTACAAACGAGGAGGCCATTCGGCCCATCTTGCTCATTTGGTTGTTAGTAGCTTATTGATCCCAGAATCTCCTCAAGCAGCTTTTTGAAGGATCCCAGGGTGTCAGCTTCAACAACATTATACTGGGGAGTTGGTTCCAGACCCTCACAATTCTCTGTGTAAGAAAGTGCCTCCTATTTTCTGTTCTGAATGCCCCTTTATCTAATCTCAATTTGTAATCTCCTTGTTTCTTTTTACAGGTTGTAAAAGTCCCCTGGGTCGACATTGTCTATACCTTTTAGGATTTTGAATGCTTGAATCAGATCACCGCTTAGTCTTCTTTGTTCAAGACTGAATAGATTAAATTCTTGACTGGTCAAACATCGCAAGGCAGCTCAGATAATGCAGACACAGGGCTAGGAGTAGTAGCATCGATACAATTCACGTTGGATCTGATTCAGCAAATATGCTAGACCATTTAAATATATGGATTTGAAATGTAGAAAGGAAGTTCAAACGTGGAAGACATGACTTTGCAATGCATAGATTTAGTTTAAATTAGGTTACATTTATAACATATAAAAAATAAATGCTTCATATTAATTATATATATTCACATTACCTGCTTTTCAGTGGCAAATGTGTTAAATTATTAATGTATAAAACGTTATGACTTTTTGACCTCTAAGAAATGCTACTAAAAATAGTGCGTAATGGGTATAATAATGATTTTGTAACAGACAAATTAAATGCCATTTAGAACGTGCTATAATATGTTACGTTTCTGTATATTAGAAACAAAACCCATGCATTTAAAAATGACGCCTATGCATATTTTTGCAGTCTGTCTTGGTGCCATGTCCACCTGACAGTCTTGGCAGAGTGACGTGTTTTTAGGGGTACAAAAAAAAAAAAAGATCTTTCAATTTAAAATCACAATCTGGCTTGGAATGAATTTTTCCAATGAAAAGTTTTAATATTTTAGTGACAAATCTTTTTTTTTTTAATTCTAAAAGCTAAAGTCAATAGAGCAAAACTTAGGCCCTGTTCACACTATGAAGAACCGGACCACCTCAGGAGGGAGTCTCGAGTCCGGTTCTAATTAGATCGCATAAGGTAGTGCGGTTTATCAGAAGTGTGAACGCTGTAATACCAAATTACATTTTTTTGTGTATCCTCCAATATCCCAAAATGCTTTGTGGTATGTTTGGCAAAATACTCAGAACAGGCGCCAGAAGGACTTGCTATCAGTGTGCACTCATCACTAGGTATTCATTTTTATGCTTCATAAAATCAGGACATCTCTGTTAAACTAGTGGGGAAAATAACAAAAACACAACGTTAAATTAGGCGACTGCAAAAATGAAATGAGAGTTAAAAGTAGGATCGGGGATGAACAGATTACCTAATTTGTCAGCTCTGTTTGAATTAAAATTAAGAGGACCAGAATTAGGCTCAGGCAAGATATGAAGGTAAAAACAAACTTTTTTTCCGAGTTTAATTATAAAACAGAATCAGCTCAATTTGTTTAAAGGGACTTCACCTCATTAAAAATAAAACCTGAAAACTTGAAGCCCTACTTGTGTGTGTGTGTGTTCGGATTTACTTTTTCCACAATACTTATTTATTTTATTTATGAATATGGACCTCTGTTAATATGGGGATATGGGGCATAACATATTATTTTAAAATAAAATACAGTGCATGGTGGGATACTATCGTATTAATTTCCACGGTTCGTTTTGCTGCTGGGAATTGTAACTGAACTATTCTAATGGTGTGTGGACGCATTAAGCCTGACTAAACATGAAACGGTACTTCAGTGTGGACGCTTTGAGCTGGATTAATTAGAGCGGTTTCGAGTACGGTTCTCAAGATCGGTTATGTAGTGTGAACAGGGCCTTAAATTCAAGATGGCCACCGGATAGGAACTGTAGTCGAATTTGGTGTGTAAAAAAGCATTTTTAAATGTTTACATTTTAAATTTTAATTTCAGAATTGTTTAATTAAAAACTATTAATATCAACCTATTTGGGGGGTTTGTTTGTTGAAATCTAACCTGTTTGCCTACCCTGCTAGTAGTAAATGTATTACTTTTGCAATGCACAACATTGGTCTTTTAACTTTGCTGTGGAGTTCAATCTGTTTTTAGAAGATCTCTTGATTTTCGTTGTATTTTGTGTGCTTTGCTATTTAAGTGCACACTAGTTTAATTGTCTATTTGTGCCATGATAACCAACAATAGCTTACTGTATGTACACATTCAGGAAGTCATGTTTCAAGTTAAAACTGTGTAAGGATAACAGGGGGACACTATGATAGTCCCCTTCATGCGAAGAACACGTGTTCGACTGTAAGCATTTTGAAGCTTGATTATTAGCAGCGCTGGCAAAATTTGTGGTAATCCCTTCACCTAGCAATACAAATCTGTGGTGGGTTTTCTTCTTAGGTGGATAAATCTTCACTACAAAAGTCACTTTAAAACAAAAGTAACTTATTTTTTATTTATTACAGTCCCATGATTGTTCAGGGTTGCTCAGGAGTTTAGATTGACGTTAGTGGTAAGTATGGGTTTTCTGCTTTCAAAGCATAATCGCTCCACAATTGCTTTTCCATGCACACTGCCTCCAGAAACTACCATCCTATCCTGAGAACATTTGTTTGAATAAGTCTGGCTGATTTCTTCAGCCGTCTGAGGTAATCCTAGTTTGATTAAAGCAACATCAGCAGTTTACAAAACATTGGGTTAACCAAGCACCCAGGGCAACAAAAACAGCTCTTTAATTACCAATGGAAGCCATAAACCTGCTGGGTGCAGCGGTCATGTGATTATCAACACAGGGATTCATCTTTGAATCCCGTGGCAGGTGTTCCTATACAAAGGTGTTTTCAAAATAGAAATGAAACACACTTGTCCTGGTCCCTCACTTCATATTTCTCAGGCTTAGGGATCACGCTAATGGAGAAGGGGATGCACTGTGCTTTGTCTTTGTTCTTAGTTTGTGGCAGCTACATGCATTATGGTTTTTTGTTTTTTTGTTTTTTTTCCCGGTTCTGTCTTGGGAACACTAAAAGTATACAGTACTAATACTATACTAACAATACATAGCTTCGGCTTCTGTCAACATGCCACTGGCTTCCCAGCTCTGTGCGGATGTATTGTTTTGGTGAGACAGAAAAGGGGGGGATGCTTGCATCGTCTGAATGTGCAGTCCATTTACAGCCATTCATGCTGCACTAATGAAAGCAAACAAAAGCCGGTGAATGAGGGAATGGGGCAGGTGTCTGTGCAGCGAGCTTTCACTGGCCCCACAGCACCATTGCTCATTCTGAGCACAGATTAATGAAAGGGGTTCCTGCTCAGGGTGTACGATCGGTTTCCCTGCTCCCCTTTTCTTGTGCAGAGGAACTTTTCACTTTGAATGGGTTTTAGTTACTGGAAGAGGAGGGGGTTGGCCAGTCACAGGACCTGTGTTTATTTGTTTTTAAAAAATGTTGTGACCACCTCCTTTACCTTTCTGTCCTGGGTTTGAGGAAGGGAGCTGTGCAGCCTCCCCTGCTCCTGCTCCTGCTCTGTGCAGCACCTGTAATTCCTAACAGGTGAAATCTGGGGCTGCCGAACAGCAGGTTCCTCCACAGCCTGAGCCTGTCTGTACCTGCTGCAGGTTCAGCAGCACCTTACACTGGAGTTACTCCGAGGGATATCTCAAGATCCCATCTCTCATGAGGAGGGTAACAGTAACCCACGAGCCAGGGCTTACAATGTATTTGAATTGGAGCCCCCATCCTGGCCCCAGTCTCCTACTGTAGCACTAACACTAGACTGCATTCAAATACGGCTCTAAGTCTGTAATAGACTGGCACTGTATTTTGTTTTACATTTGCATATACAGTATTCAGTTGCAGTGGGTTACAATGTATGGACACAAATGACAGAAGTCAGAAGAAAAATCTAAATTGGGGGGTGGAGGAAGCCTTTTTAAATTTTTGAAGTACTGTGCTCTTAGTATTATATTACAACCTGAGAATGCACTGACAATCCTTGCTACTACAGGTATATACAGACAACCTGAGAATGCACTGACAATCCTTGCTACATGTATATACAGAAGTAGGCTTCCTTGCAATGTCTTTAATTCTCTTTAGGGGCCATTACCTTTAAGAAAGGAAAGCTAAAAATAATAATTGGTGACTTTCTGCATAAGAGTTTTTGGCGTGACTACGCTGTCGTCCTTGCCAAGTGACCACGAGTGTCTTGATCTTGTCGTTGACCCCGTTACAGCATGGTGTCTCTGTGTGTGCTGGGGTCTTGTAAACCCATAAACACTGGATTATAATTGGGGCTTCTGATCAAACACCCCTGATTTGTGTATAGCCAGAGAAAAACGGAAAAAACCCTTTCCCATTAAAAAAACAAAAAAAACAAACAAAATACATTTCTCAGTGCAGCTGTCCCTCCTTCCTGCCTTGCATCTATCATGGATTTGTTCTGAATACTTTAAACCAACCCCAACTATTGAGTGGCAGCACATTCCTACAGTTCTATTGGAGACTCTGCTTGCAAATTTCAGATGAGATTACAATTAGGAATGGAGGCTTGTTAGCAGGATCTAAAGCGTTATTACAGTTAAGGTACAGAGGATTTAAAACAGAATTGCAAATTGTGGCGAAATGTAAAAAAAATGCCTACATACAAAACCCCAGAAGAATGTGACGGTACAACTTAGGTGTGCAAGTACTGTCGAGTTACTACTATACATATTGTGACAGAAAAAAAACCAAGCATTGTGGAAAGTAACTAAAACAATAATTTCATACAGTATATACAAAGCGAAAGCACCTGCCAAAAAGTAGCTAAAAAAAAGCACCAAAAAATGAAATGACTAAATTATAGTCAGTGCTTTTCTTGACACTTGCCAGCTCCCTGTAAAAAGCACTGTTTCCTCGCTGGTAGCTTTTTAAAAAAAAATTTTATACATTAATTTGATCTCTTATTCTCTTCATTTTAAGAAATTGGTGTGGATTATAAAATTTATTTTATATTGAAAATTAGCTTTTTTTGTCTACCTATTACAGAGGCTATTGGACTGTGTTATTCTGCGTTCTACTTTTAAAAGTTAGGATAACTAACTGATTTGGTAAGAGCTGCTGGGTTATCAAAGTAAAACATGACACAGTGGCATCGTTCAGATTTTTTTGTTTTTATTATAAAGCAAGCTTCTGAAATGCTGTGGTTGTGCTTCATTAAAGATGTTTATGTTGGAGTCGGGTATTAATATCTCTCTTAGAGAGAGTCTGGGGGAATTCCGACTGCAGTTTAGCGCCAGCTCCTGACTGCCAAACCCCACCTTCCAGCTTCTATACAGCTGTACATCAACACATACCAAGAGTCTGCAAAGCCCTGCAGAATAATCAGGTAGCACGGGGAATTCCACTCTCCAGACAGACACAGGGTCCGGGTTTGTTAGTGGAACAAGCCAGCTTTACACTGCAAACAGCATTTCACGTACCCAGGAATGTGACTCGGATTTCCTAGGATTTTGAAACTTTTAACTAAAAAATGAATTTAAAATGGCTTCTGTGGTCCCCCTTTCAATGTGCTGATGATTCTATGCATGGTTATTTTCTTTTTAACTAATTCAGGATATGCATCTATAGTGTTGTACTGTATTATACATATTTGCATATCTCACAGTATAGAAAAAACACAAGGGGAGGGGGTCCAGTGATAATGTTAATAATGCTGGTTAGAGGGGTGCCAGTGATAATGTTAATAATGCTGGTTAGAGGGGTGCCAGTGATAATGTTAATAATGACGGTTAGAGATAGGATTTTAAAATCTTTTTGAGAAGTCCTTTTAAGTACTAGTGATTTCGATTTACACAAAGCTTCAGTGTCATGATGTATGGGCAGTTTAAGATATTTTTACGTGTGCCTAGGGTGGATATAGAGTAGTCATAAAGGTGCTTATTATGTTAATGATAGCTTGCATTTACAGCTGTGGAGTTGGATATACAGGTAGTGGACAAAAAAATGGAAACACATGGGTAAATGAGGGACACCAAGTATATTGTAAGCAAGGGCTTCCACACAGGTGTTAATTAATGCAACATCCAAGCATGCTTAGGGTATGTATAAAAATGCTGGACAGGCCTGGTGGCCTATAATTCTGGCTAGCATGGCTGAAAGAGGAGACCTCAGTGACTTTGAAAGAGGGGTGATTGTTGGGGCGCGTTTGGCAGGAGCTTCAGTGACCAAGACAGCTCAACTTGCTGATGTTTCATGAGCAACGGTGTCTAAGGTGATGTCAGCGTGGAACTCCGAGGGAAAGACATCATCAACAAAGGGCAACAGCGGGCGGAAGCGCATATTCCAGGATCGTGATATCCGTGCATTAATTTGAAGTGTAAGGCAAAATAGGCGAGCAACTGTAGATCAACTGACTGCAAATTTCAACCTGGGACGCGAGCAGCCAGTTTCATCAAAAGCGGTCCGCCGAGAACTCCACAGAGCGGGATACCATAGTGGCCCAACGCCCTATTAAGTGACTTTACATTGGGGTTTTCATTCTTTTGTTCACTACCTGTATGTTACTTACATAGTTGTTTTATAAAGCTTTTCTTACTCCTTAAACCAACCTGGTCAAACCTTGCAGTAGCACTAGCTCTGTTTTATTTTATACTGTAGCTGCTGCTGGCCATTTAGTGTTCCTGGTCACTAAATTATTACCATGTGAGTGAAGCTTGCACGGTCTCCATGCTTGAAAAACAGGAGGAGCATTTTGCAACAAGGGTTATAAATCTGTTCGGAAATTTCTGGTTTGCTTCACTTTGTAAAACTCCAAGCCCCTTTGATCCTGCCAGATCCCTGCAGGTGAGACAGCTGAAGCTGTAGGTGTATATTCTCACAACATACCTTGGAACAGAAACTCCTCCAAACGGTTTTATTTCAGCCTGCCAGAAAGACATTTTCATATATATATTAAAAAAAAAAAAAAAAAAACGGTTTTCAGATCATTTCATTTGGCATGTTTATGACAAGTCTGATTATCAGTGAGTGTTCCTCAAACATGGTTTATTTTTTAAAAGGCAAAACTTCAAACAATCTTAAACATCTGTCTAAAACACATAGATTTAAAGTCCTACATGCCAGCATTGTATTATTTTTGAAGGCAAATCAAATGGTTCATCAACTTGTAAGAAATAAACTTTTATTGATAATTTTAATGGCTCCTGTAAGTACCAAGTATTACTAGAGCTGAAGCAAAAGCTTATGTTGGATGTGCTGGTAAAACTAAAAAAGCTAACCTGCCTTGTGGGTCTAATTTAATAAGATTCGTGTCTGAGAAGGGTTGGGCTTTATTCTCATGTTTCAAAACACTGATAAAGACAAAACAGTATTTAAATAAAGCGCAAGTGAAAGATACTTCACAGCATTGTCCTAATATATAATGTGTGTGTGTGTGGTGTATGATCCTCTATTGTTTCTGCTTACTTACTGTTCCAGCAACAAATTGTATGAAAAATGAGGTGACACTGATTGTTGCAAACCCCTATAGAGGTTTCCCATAGTAAAGCATAGTGAAAACATGGGAAAGCGCAGGAAAGTTTTAAGACCCAACTTGACCAAGTTGTGAGATCAATCAGCAGATAGAAATCGGACGAGCTCAGATGGCCCAAATGGCCTCCTCTCGTTTGTACATTTTCATGTAAAGCCCAAAGAGGTTTGGTGAAGCAAATTTAAAAAAAAAAATGTCAAACTATGGTGAAAGCATAGTATAACCATGGGAAATGCATGGCAAAACAGCAAAATCACAATGAAAATGTACTGTGGATAACTTTTGTAAGGGATGGGTCCAGTGAACAGTGCTTCAGTATAGTTAGTAAGCATAGAAAAAAAGAACTAAGCAGAACCATTAGATAATCATACAGAACACACATAATGGGATATAGAGATGTAATAGCAGGACGATGATAATGAAAAATCACTTGAAGTTCTGGAAACTGAAATCTTCTGCAAGTGAAGCAGTCATACAATACAGTGCATGTTTTGTATTTCCAGCTCCCTAAGGCTTTTAAAAACTGGATTGCTACCCACCCTACGTTTATTTTACTCAGCGGTTTAATTGGTCTTGCGTGCTAATTTTCTTGAAAGAAATCTTTTCACAAGGCAAAAGAAAGACTGCAGTGTACACAAACCTGCAAGCTGTTGTAATCTGAGCTCTGAGTGCATGCGGCAGCCAGACTCTGTTAGATTTGTACTAGTCCTTTTAACTGCGTGCAACTTTCGGGATATTGCAACTGACTGCCTTGCAACACTCCTTGAAGTGCCACATACAGAGCCAGTTACCCCACTCCAGGTCAAAGTATGGTCTCTACTTTGATCTTGTGATGTGGAGGCTGACCTCTACAGGCAAAAGAAGGTACTCCTGGCACACTGCAGATGGAGCCCATGACTTCTACAGTTGTTCTTGGGGGAATGATGCTGGATTGGATGGAAATACTGTTTTTGTGATTTGTATAATTATCTCTTACCTCGAAATAGTGGAGCTTCACAGCTAGGTGTGTTCTGTACTTTCTTCATTCAAGTCAGTGTTTTGCAGCAAATGGGTTTGATACACTAGCAAAATAGTACCTTTGAAAACAAATGTTAACGTTATAAAATGAGGACAAATAGTTACACAATTTCTGAAATCTCAGCTGTGCTTAATATTATATATATGTCTAGTTTTTTTTTTGTTTTTTTAGATTGATGAACCAGTCATCAGGGGTATACCGTTCTGCAATGTCACAGTCTCCGCACACAAGTCAAGTCTTTAACCAGCTACTGGGAATGCTGGACCAGTGAGTATAATACCAGTTCTCCATGCACATCTCCGTTACAGTATGTATCGCAGATGGAGTTAAGATTCCAGTTCCATAGCCGTTTCAGCCATCCCACATTTTAATGAGCCCAATTTCCGTACTGGTTTTGCTAAAAAAAAATAAGTAAACAGTTTTTGAGTAAATGTTGAGTTAAAAAAATTGCAAATCAAATTTATTTGTTCCTCATTGAAGTAGGAGCCTCTTTCAGTCCAACCAGGTTCTTGAACATTGAATTAAAATATAGAATAGCACTGGAATGGACTTAAAGAGACACAACCAAGACAATAACCGAAAGACCTTAAGTGATAATTACGGCAATATATCTTACAAGAGGTAAGAACATGGATTTTCAAAGCTTGGTTATCGTCACTCGTAATTGTGAATTCTGCAATGATTCAAATCCCGTTGTTTTGCTGTCCCCTGTTTCTCAGAACCTCCTTTCACTCAGTTCAACCGATCGAGCTGGACTTCAGTGAGACTCCTGAGAGTGACTATCCCGGGAACACGATTCAGATCAGCATGGACTGCATCACCATGCAGGACCGGGAGGAGGCAGACCCCCTGTGGGTGAGTGAGCACCGCAGCACCAGCCTGCCCCAAACACGGTGTCATTTAGAGACCGAACATTAATGTTGGGGATGGGGATCTATACACACTGTACCCGGCTCCGAGACCCTTTCCAACAAGTGGCACTCAAGTTAAATGTAAAATTATATATTTTCATACTTTACTGTTTGGTTTAAAAAATAAAAACAAACACACACACACCACTGTTTGTAATTTGATAGTGTTGCATGGTTGTTGTTGTCAATTTGGATGTGTGCAATAAGCTGTATAAACTGATGCAACAGGTTGAGGTGTTGTTGCACCATCATGGAACAGAAGAGTTGGTTTCTTCAGCACTAATATGCCTTCTGTGGATTAGTGTTCTGCGGTATATCGATACCTACGGTATATCACGATACCTAATATCGGGGTAAAATAAAAATATTGAAGTGAAACAGTTTTTTGATAACTTGGCTTTTAAAACAAAACTCTAATTGTGTGCTTTAACAATATGAACAGCGTACTCATTTCCACTTAGTGAAAGTGACCAGCTACACTGCGCGCTCTGGGAAAATTTATATTACTGCAGCAGTCATGGCGAATGCCTGAGAGAAGCTTGATGTGGAACTATTTTGGATTTCAGCCAGATGACAACAGCAATCTGGTTTCAAAAAAGTGAAAAGCAAAAGGAGGAAATGCCACCAATTAATTGAAGTATAGCGGTTTTATTTGAATTTTATAGTATAGCAGTTTTATTTGAATTTTATAGTCGGCGACAGCGACCTTTGGAATACACTGGAACTTTGTGTGTGTGTATCTCTTATTTAAACAGCAAGCATTCCACCATGCTGTAGTGTATTAGCCTCTTATGCACTTTGCACTTGCAAAAAAGGAATTTGGCAGCCATTTAACATGTAATGGCCATAAGATCCAAAGTGTCGAGATAGTGTTGAATATCATGAACACTACTGTGGATACAGTATCATTTTACATGACAAAATTCAAGCATGTGACTGCTCTATCTAGTTTGCAAACATTACTTAGATGCCACCCCACCCACTGCATCTGAACCTCTTGCTTAGAATCATTTGCCTTTTAGTTAGAACCCTTTCTGTTTTTAACCATAGCCGGTACATTTAAAGGGGATTCACTTTTCGAATACAAACCAAACATGTTGGTAAGTCCCTGAAGATAAAGTGTCCGTTGGAATTTCATAGATAAGCTTCACAGTTCTGCAGTGCAGATCGTGGGGTTCCCCTGTTCATGCATTCACTCAGCCAGCCCAGGTGCCTTTCCTATTGTCGTTACCACCGTCACCTGCTGTGCTTCAGACCAATGAGAGCTTGAACGTTGTTACATCTTTCCGAATTAAAGCTTTTTCCAGAAACACTACAAACAAGTTGCTGAAAGAGGAAGAGGCTTTCATAAATAGATGAATTGAAAGGCGACCAGTTTGGGTCATGATGCTAACATCTCGCAGCCTTCAGCAATGGTGAGAGAAAGGAAGAAACAGTAGAAACACACTCAGGAGCCCTGGATAGACTGGAGCTTATTTGAGCCCTCATCTCCTTACAAGTCATACATCTTCTGGAGGCAATACAACTGAAGTATAACGTTTGGCTTGGAGATATTGGAATGGTTTGGGGACCTGCAATAGAAAAGGAGATGGGATTTGTCGATGTAAGTTTTACTTTGTCTTTTTCTCAAAGGTAACAAGTCAATTCTTAGAATTTCTATTCTATAAACTGCAGTGGTTAGTGTACAGGGGAAGTGTCTGCAGTTTTTAAACAGAGGTTTAGATAGAGGAATGTGTCTTCTGCATATATCTAAGAACTAAACCGCGAGGGGAGCACAAAATAAGAATTAGCCATTTCTGTAAACTAGCATTTTCCTTAACAGCATCCTGTTGATTTAAGACTTAACAAGTTGTCGGCCCTGTCCTGCAGTGGAGTTAGCACGGCTTTGTGATTGATGTGACACTTCATCTACTGGGTGTTGTAGGATTTTAAAAATGATTTTGTTCAATGTGGAGCATATCTGATGTAGTTTGAAGGTTATTACCCTGTGAGCCCAATGAGAATATATGTAGGCATTTCCTGTAAAGCATAATTGATTTGAACACCATGTGGAAAATAGCTTGTTTAGCAAGGGCAGACCCGGGAGCTGAAAATGAGGGCCCTGTACATTACAGGAATGTGCGCAGAAGTAAAACTGGAAGCGTGCGGGAAACACAGTAACCGATTCTACTTTCTGATTTTCTGCCAATCTCAGTGGCAGCTAAAATAGAAGTAAAATCTTGCTGCAGGCTTAAAACAGTATCTTTTGTCATGCATTAGTCTTGGACAAATGAAGAATCTGAAAAGTCTAGGATCATGGAATCAACTATGGAAAGGGCTGTACTGTAAATGAGGCACCATTAAGTACAGTAAACCCTTATAGATGAGGCAAACAACCACTGATCGAAGCTAGATTTGAAGCATTCTCCCTGCAGGCGAGGCATATCGGTATGATGAAGCCGACCCATTAATCCACTCCGCCCCCACCCTCTCTCCTACCCTCCAGCACTAAGACGTGATCCAGGGAGCATGTCAGCAGCAGCAGCAGCAGCAGGAGCAGGAGCAGGAGCAAGCACAGTAACTGAGTTGGCTGTTGGCAATTGCAGAAACAGCCTTGCTTTCACAGTATGATTATTACAGCACTTGAGCTGATGAGCATCCTTTTGAACAAACCTTTAACTGGGCATAGCCCTTTTTTCTTTCTTTTTTTTTCCCCATAGGCGTGCCTCTTTATTGCTCATTAGAATACAGCTTGCAATTCAGTGCCACGGGCGACATGTTTGTATTGTGTAGGGTTTATGTTTAATCTGAAATATCTTCTCTTGTTTTTCATGGCCGCGGGGCAGCAATTTAAAGCAGCACCTGCCGCCCTGCTGGAATTTCAGCGCTCGTCTGTCAGTGGGTGTCTGCTTACTGGAGGAGGAGGAGAGGTGCACAGGGCAGAATAACATGAAGGAATTTAGCAGAAACGATGGCAGGGGAAACATAATATCTTCTACAAACAGCTGATTTTATAGGAAGATAAAGAGCAGATCAGCTGAGCGTGGGGCTCAGAGAATGCAGGGAAGTTGTTCGACCCTCTGTTAGTGAGCCTGTTACTGGCCTTTCAAATAGTTTCATAGCTGAGATTGTGCTTTTCACTGACAAAGTGAAGATGCAGTTATCTCGGGCTGCAATTCTACTTGAGATTGGAATCTCCCCTCCCAGTACACACGCACTGCCCTCCAGCAGTGATTACGACACCCGTAAAGCTTATATACCCTATAATGTTACCTTACGAAAACACCATAGGTATTTAATGTAGGTGCTGTGATCATTTTTAGAATCTTAAAGTGATACATTTTTTTTTGTCCTCCTTTAGGAAGCAATCATGCTGATAACACTGGAGAAAAAGCTTCGACAGGTTACCCGCAGGTCCCAGAACTCTTCCTGTGCTGTTTGTCTCGTTTACATTTTTAGGGAAGTCTGTGACAATGAGCTGTGGCTTGGTACACTATTCTCATAGACATAGTTGCGTGTGATCAATTATGAATTGGGTTTTTGAACCAATAAAATATAGTGCCGGCTATGCAAAAAAAATATATACCAGAACAGTAAAGAACAAATGAACTGTACTGTAAATAACTAGAGTGGAGATTTGGAAATGGTTTGTAATAAGCTTGCCCAGTTGCAATCAGGCACTATGACTGGGGGAGCCTCATTGCTTATGGCTGTTAATGCTTCTGTGTGTTCTGGAGTGTTGTGAACACTTTGAATTGCACTGACAAGCCTAACGTGGGTGTCGTGTGTGTGTTGTAGCTTTCCTTCTTGGCAAACAGCTTTCAATAAACAGGTCCCCCTTTCTGGGGCTGCTGCTCTGACCAGTTACTTGTTGCTTTGCACTGGTTTTGCATTTCTAGTGAAGTCCCGTGTGCTTGTAGTGCTTAATAAGAGGGGCACGCTTCTTGTGTGAGCAGGTTGTAATAGAAACAGACCTGCATGGGTTCAGGTGGGGCTCCTGTTTTCAGGAGAGGTGAAAGGCTTAACTCTTTCAGCACTAATAACCCTAAGAAAAAAAATTCAGCAGTTTCAGTGGAAAACAAATGTAGACAGGCACGCGCCACATTCGTTTATTGGCCTGCTGACCTGAGTGCAGCTATCTGTCTACCTGTAGCCAGGTCTGTAGAGTTCAAAGAGTAGATGTTGCCTTCTAAAAAGATTCATACTTTTTTTTTTTTTTTTTTAAACTGTGTTTGCAGCCCGGTTCATTGAAGAAGTCATCGCAGAGCTACCTCTCAATAACAGCCAGGGAAAAAAGCTTTTGTTTCCCCTAACCAGTTTCCTGGTTCAGTGTTGTGAGAAATGTCAGGTTATGTTGCAAGGTAATATCTCTCCCCATAAGTTTAAAACCCCTATGACTGTCCGAGAACTGTCAGCATTCGGCTGAACAGGGACCTCCCCGGACACGGGGGGGGTTAAAGAAAACTGAGAAACAGGTGGAACCGCTTCATATCCAGTGTCTGGGGCCATGGAGCTTGTGTTATTCACAGCATTTCAAAGTGCTGCAGTTCAGTGGGCCATAGTTTCAGTGCATTTTCTCCTTTCTTTCATTAACTAGATTACACTAACATGTATGTATGTATTTTATTTTTTATTTTTTTAAAAGGAGAACTTGGATTATACTCTTACTTGTAAAATCAACCAATGTTTTACCCCTTTTCAAAAAATAGGCGTTAATTAAAGAATGTTGTGAAGGCTTTAAAAAAATATGGCCCAGTATGTTTTAATAAAAGTTAAACAATCTAAACGATGCGTTTCAATGGAATGTTGGGGTTTCGACAATTATTGTCAACCTGCATTTTACTGAGCTTTTATTTTTTATTTTTTTTGGGTGGCATTTTCACAAACTAAATGATCACATTTTGTATATATTTGTATTTCAACCCAAAATGCAGTTCAGCTAGTGTTTAGAATTGATTATAAGGTACTCTGTCTGTGTGTGTGTGTGTTTTTTTTTTTTGGGAAGTCTTCTACCCTGTTATTTCAGATCATGGAGATACTGTAGTTAGTTACAGCAGGCTTTTAGTGGCTTAAACATAGTAATGAGGAGAAAGATGGCTCATTTGCCTGTCTAAAAAAGCAATCGAAATAAATAAATACTTTCATTAGTCTGGGCAGGTGGAACTGTTACCATAACATCAAACAATCAATTACAAATCTGAATACATTTAAAGAAACACCAAGACCAGTTTTTCTTTAGTCTTTCATTACCTCTTTTTTTTAACTGCATTCTAATAGCTTTATTATTTCTTAAGCATTCTAAAATGTCTTTGTTTTTCATTTCATTATTAACATAATTGTTTGTATATTTAAATACAGTATGTATTTCCGTATATACTCTTCATCTACTTCAGAGTTGACGAGTTACTGGTGAGTGGATCACACATTGGAAAGATACATTCTTTTCTAAACCTATGTCTACTGCATCCTTGAACAAAGGATACCATTCCAGCATTGGCTATCCGTTCAGAATGCTGCAGCTAGTTTGTCCTTTTCTTGCTGCGCTCCTCACTCGCTGTACTTTTCAATGCAGGTGTTCCTGAAACCCCCAAGTACAGTCCCCTGCAATAAACTCAGCCAGTATAATGCCAGCGGTTTGTTCAGGTGCAGCGTGCAGAGAACCACTTGTTGATGTGATTTTAATTATTGCATAACAAGTAATCCACTTGTTGGATCGCCATCAGTTTTTCTCTCTCGTCGCCCTATTGATTGGGGTGTCCTTGCTGAGCAAGGAAATCTGATACCATGTCGTTAGGGATCAAATGCAGTTTTCAGATGGGTGGGTGTTGAAGACATGTGAAAAGGATTTCTGGTGGTCTTAAACCTGTATCCATTCCACACAACTAAAACCACTGTGTCAGCTTTCTCAGACTCGACTCCTTTAACTATGATCATCTCTCGAGTTACGCCAAGGACTGGACACATCTCTTATCAGTGTAAAGACATACAAACAAGCGCCTCCATTATACGTTGCTGGCAGTGATGTGCATCCCTTTTGAGGGATAACAGTGTTCAAGTAATGACTATTTATTGTTTCCTTTTGAAGTTTAAAAAACTGAGCTGAGATCATATTTAATTACCCGTCCTGTCATTGTATATCATACATGACAAAGCCTTGCCCTTCGTTTAGTGTTTCTTACTTTTGAGTATGAAATAGAGTTGGGCTTTGAGACTGGTTTGGCTTTTTACCAACTCAACGGCTTACCTGAGAGCTGCAGTAATGGGGTTGTAGTCAAACTCCCAACATATAGTTTACTGTTATTTTGAAATAGTAGCCTGGGTTTAATGTTTGCATTATTCTCATATATATGTTTCCTAGACCGATCCTAATCCATGCTCTTGCAGCTTGACATTTTAGTAAATGATCATCCGTCAAATTTTCACAAATCTGCCCATGTGATTACCATGAATTGGCACAGTTGCCGGGTATAAAATGGTCAAACACGGGACAAAATTACAATGAGTTATCTGTTTTAACCCTGTAATGCCCAAGTAGTTTAGCATGGAGAAAATCTTCTGTATATGTTGGCTTTTGAGTCGGGATTTATAAACACAGTATTCTGCAGTATTGTGTCTTACTGTGATAGACCAATGTGAATTAGTGTTCACTGGTTCCGCGCAGCTTTGGGTGAGCATTGACACCTTTATCCAAGCACTGTTGAACACACGAGAATGTTTGTAAACACTTTTTGGAAAAATTGATGTAATGCAATGGGCACAGTATTGCGTTGTTTTAATTTTACATTCCAAAACAAGTGAAAAGGGTTAAAATAATAAAGGTGCAGTTGGCTCATTTTAGGCTGTGTTTAATTCCTTGTGTGCGAATATCATGATTGCTGCTGTCCTGAAGTTAAGGAATGTGTGTGAAACCCTGTTTATGTGCCAGTGCTGGATTTTCTCAGGGATGGCGTTGTTTTTAAAGAGAAGTGTACCATGGGACTGCCACCTGTAGCGTTTTAGGCCAGGCTTGTTCACACAGTGCTTTCTGCCAGTTGCCCTCCAGCAACTCTTGATAGCATCACTAAACCTTAAACAAAAGTTCTCACCAGGGAAACCGTTGACAGAAGTTCAACTTGCCAATTTAACTTTTTTTAAGAATTTTTGCTGCATTCGCTGTTGCATAACACAATATGAGAACCTGGTGTTTGGCAAACCCACAACCTGTAATTTGTTTGATTTACCTGCAGTGTTTTATTATTTAGTCAATCACTCCATTCATTTGAAATATAATCACCTGCCAATTCGAGTGCTGCGTTTCCTGCAGGAGAACTTTATGCTGTGGTAATCAGTGACCCCGGACCTGTCTGCACATATGGGACCAGCAGCAGGTACTGCAGATAGCATCGTGTCTCTCAAAACCAAGAAGCAGCTATCAGTAAAGTTGCAAATGCATGTTCAAAGTATTTGTAGCTTCTGTCAGTGCTGGCGGAAGCTCCTGTGGCTGTAGGAAGTGGTTTTCAAGCTTGAGTAGCACGAATCGGGATCGCAGTCTAGGGTGAGTGTCGTCACGGGGGTGTGTGGAGCGCTGGGGAAAGAAAGACCCAACCATTCAGAGCTGAGGAAAGGGAACCAGTGGATCCTAATGTCACTGTGACACTCTGCAGGCGTAAGATGAAATCGCTGATAGCGTATCAATATTGGGGTGTGGTGCCCCCTTTATAGTCACATGCTGACGATGTCCTGCTCGTTGTGTTTTATCCACGATGTAGAAATCTTCATGGCTTCATTGAAGCAGCACAACAATGAAAGCAAAGGCACCTCGTTTTCAATGTTGTTTGGCACTTTTTCCGACACTTCAGAACACAGAGACGGGGAGGAAAACAAAAACACCTTTGTGAATGTGACCCCTGTGTGTCTGTGTGTGCATCTGCACAGTCTGAGCCACATGCCACCAGAGAGGATTCTGGAACTCTGCCAACAGGTGTGCCATTGTGGCCAGGTTTATTGGGCTTTGTTGATACGATGCCATAGTATTGCACCGGTGAATTGATATAGAGGACATTGTGATGCATTTGGAACGGATTGACTTGATCTGGTTTGTTTGCAATTTATGAAATCAACTCATTTTATTAAATTAGAAATAATGTGTTTCATGAAAAGCTTCATTACAGCTACCTGTTTTAGAAAAATGTGTGTGTTTTGTACCTAAAATAAAAAAAGTGGCTTTATAAAACGTAATATACACATCTCTGAAATATATATGAGAATTGTTTATTAAACTATATACATTCAATACTATGTGCATTCAGTTATCTAAACCTTTGTTTTTGCATGCACACAAAGACAAGTGCCTGTGGGGCTTAATGTTTGTCTCTCTCTGGCATGGCTCAAAAGAGCTTAAGTAATGCTCCTTGGAATTGATTAATGGAGAAACCAAAAGAATCACATTATTAGCATGTATTGAAAGCCTTTGGAGAGGAGGAAGCAGCATTCTGTTTTTATAAGTCCTTTCATTATCCTTTTAAGGGTCATGCCTCAGTCCTTCCTCTGTTCAGCTGCTGTATATTATAAAGCAGATGGCCAAAAAAAAAACTGGTTTTGGGAACACATACCCCGAGGAGTAGGGTGTGGTGTGCTGGGGGATTGAGGTTTGTGACTCCTGGCCTCAGGATATCCAGGCTTTAATGGCTTGTTTGTTTGGTCTTCCAGGTGATGCACGTTCTTATGGGGACTTTTGTCGTTTCTTTTATTGTGCTTCACCCACCTGCCTGCTAACGCGGCCATATCAGCAAATCCACTGTGTTGTGGCTACAGCCCAGTTCTCTCTATATTGGTTGACACAGCGAATCTCTGGTTTGGTTTAACGCCACACTTTTCTCTATAATGTGTGTGTGTGTGTGTGTGTGTGTGTGTGTGTGTGTGTGTGTGTGTGTGTGTGTGTGTGTGTGTTAAACATGCTGCAGCTCTAGCGTCAGCAATGCCCTGGGCCCCTTCAGTGTGTGCCACTGTTTAGATAACTGGGCTGAACGCTCTACTGACACCTCTGAAAAACTGCCTGCTGCCTCGGTGAAAGAGGAGAGGTTATTTTAGACCCGAGACGGTATTAACCCTCCAGTGACAGCAGCCTGAGACAGCTCGGCAGATCTGAAAAAGGAGTGGTTCTGTTTCCACTCTCTCTTTCTCTGTTTCTTCAGCTCTAACTGAGGTATTGGGAGGGGGGAGATATTAACTCTTATTAAGCCCTGAGGGTCGCTGTATAGACACAAGGCTTAACACACATGGATCTGGCGTGTGTACACATTCTACAGGGGTCACAGGTCAGGCAGGGAGGGAGCCTCGCCTGGTTGAAGGCACACTTCTTCGCAGGGCGGGGTGCGTCTCCAGGCTCCTGTGAAACTCAAACGCTGGGCTTCAGACTCTCCAGGACACCTGGCAGGGCCAGAGCTCAGCAAGCACACACCACAGTGTGGAATCTGAGATGCAATTAATGTTTTGAACTGGATTGTTTTGTCCAGAGGAACTCTATTTGCGTTAGCAAAGCCATGAATGTCACCCCACCTTCCTACTTCGTCTAACTCTTTCCGTCTTGGGATAAAAATAAAAACAAACGTATGTTTAAAGAAGCACACACTGGAATGTCGAGGTTTTTCATTTGATTAAACTAAGTAAATGTGTACTTTGATGGATAAAGCCCATTTAGTTGTCTTTTTTTGGGTGTGTTTTATTGGTTGCAATATCAATCTATAAAACGTTTCAATAAAATTCTTCATAATCAACTAATTATATTCATTATTAGCAACTTTTCAGAAAAACTACAAGGGCCTGCTAAACTGCTAATCCTTTATTTTTGTATTTTTTTGCATCTCCAAAGTTGTAAAAAACTGTATTGCTACAACCCACAATAAGGTTTAAGCACCCTTATATATATCGGGGGTACTGTATGTTAAGTATGTAAAGCCGGACTGGTCTTCATGGGTTCTCTCCTTGGCAGGTGGTCGCCGAGGAAGGCGGCATTAAAATATGTGAAAGAGATGCTTGTTTAGTTTGTTGATGGTAAGACCATCAGTTAAGAAAGGTGAAGCCGGCAGATAAACTTGATGCCCTGGGGAATGGTGTTTCAGCAAGGAGGCATCTGGGGAGGAAAAGAATGTTATCTGTAGCCTGTGTCGTGCTTAGAGAGGGCAAGATGCTGTTCCTGCATAGCCGCTGCATGAGGAATGCTGCTAAGATCCGCTGTGGGAGGGGGTGTTAGTACTTTTACTCTAATATTTTAAAGGTCATTTAAGGTCGTATAACCAGTTCATAATCTTCCAAGTGCCTTTGCGATAGGAGAAGGATCGTCTTTCGAAGCAAAAGCATGTTTTCTGAGAACAAGAATTTTTTTTTTTTTGCTGCAAGGAAGGAGCACTTGAGTTGTTGTTCTGAGTTCTTTCTAGGTAGTTGATTGTTCGCATATTTCCACTGCGCTCACTTGATTCAAAACAGAGCCCTTGAAACATATTTGTTAGGTTTGTGTGTGTTTTGCTTCTATTTATTTACTGGACTCAATCACAGAGACCTCTTCATT
Source organism: Acipenser oxyrinchus oxyrinchus (assembly GCA_030684275.1). Lineage (NCBI taxonomy): Eukaryota > Metazoa > Chordata > Actinopteri > Acipenseriformes > Acipenseridae > Acipenser > Acipenser oxyrinchus. The sequence continues at coordinate 1,991,448 of CM060262.1, forward strand.
GAAACAAACAGGCTGAGGCGTTCAGACGGAAAGTTGCTCTCAATTTCTTCCCTTGATTTTTATAAGCAAATATTTGATAAATAAGAAAGTATTGTTATTTAAGAGTTAGGGTCCTATAAAAGTTTAAAAACATAGCAAAGTGTAATAAAGCATAGGTAAGCTGTATAGCAGAGATGTACAGTAAAACAGATTAATAAACATGGTAAACTATGGAACATGCATAGTGTAAGCACAGGAAAAGCATGAGAACTGCAAAAGGACCATGCAAAAATACTGTGTAAACTTGTATTCGTGACCAGATCTTTTAAACCTTGCTAGAAGAAAAAAGTACAGCAAGTGAAACCAGATGCTCCATTACGATAGGTTATAAATGCGTTTAAGAGCATATTTAAAATGCTGGCGATCTAAAATAACAGCTGGTATTGAACTTTATAATTGAATATAGTTTGGAATGGTTCGTCATGTGATCCTCACTGGAGACGCCTGTCCCAGTAGAGGCATGTGACCGTGTGTACACTCCTGTGTTTTATGAATATGCAGTGAATTAGGTATGAGTGATCTGCTTTCTTCTTCATGATGCTCGTGGCCCTCATTTTCTGTTTGTCCGGGAGATGCATGTTACATATTTGCTTCACTTTTTATATGTATAAATAAGTTATTCAGGTATTGTTAACCTACCGGTATTTCATTCTGCTGCATTCCAATATCTATAAATTTGAATTTCTTTAGATGTGTATGGATATATGCTTACAATCTGAAATGTTAAACTTACTTATGTGTAGGTTTTTCTGTTTTTTTGTTTTTGTTTGTTTGTTTGTTTATCATAATCACAATCATAGTACCAATGTATAGAATTAACTAGGCTTAATGTAAATATATATATATATATATTTCCATTGAACCTATTTATTGGGTTTCATGCACCTTGTAAGAAAATGAAGGTGTTTTGCATAACAATGTGTTATGCACTTTCAAGAAAAACAAGTGTAGGTAAACTTGTTGGGTGAAAATCCATCTTCAGTTCAGTTTTGTACCCAAAAGAGGTGCCCTTCCTGAGTGATGCATCCAAAGGAAAACCTTTGTTTTTCGTATGTGTATTCTAATGAATTTGTTTTTACTACGAAAAGTATTGATTGCAAGAATCAGGCAAGATGTATTTGTTACAGTTCAGCTTCATGAACTTCAATCCAGGCGAGCATTGCATTGGAAAACTGTAACCTCTTTGGATTAGAAAGGTAAATGGTAGAACTGTAGCTGTTCACAGCTTTGAACCACTGTTCAAAGCATATTCATATTGCTTATGGAGAAAAACTGGGAGGTGGGAAATAGGGGCAAATATTGCAGTGGTGTTTTTTAGTGGCAGAACATTCTAAGCTTTTAACAGGGATGGGAGAGGCCTAAGGTGCAGTGAGGAGGCAGGTGAGAGATTGGACAGGTAAAGAAGAGCTAGTCCCTCCCCTTACCTTATATAAAGGAATCTCTTTTAAATGCTCTATAGAAGCACTTTGCTAGTTCCATTGCACCTCTGTAGATCACACACCCAGAGACACTGATATAACTTGATAAACGGGACTGGAGGAACTGAACCCTGGAGCCAGAGGAGCAAACAGCAGCTGCCCTGCTCAACCTAAGAGCTAACATGTTGTACCTGGAAAACTCCGCTCCGACGCAGTATAGCGAGGTAAGAAAAGGGGTTCAGCGCTGCTCCAAGTGGGGGATATGACACAGTGTTCCTGGGGATTGTACTTGTTCCCAATGTGGATTGTGACTCTGAAGCTGGATGGAATTTGCAAGTAAAGCTGAGGCCCTACTATGAAGATTAGACTCTCAAAACTGGTTGAGATATTAGAATTTTATCTGAAAGTGTATTGCGTTGTGTGTAACTGTGTGTGTGTGTGTGTGTAATATAATATAATATTATATATTATATATATATATATAACGTGTGTGTGGCTTTACAAGCATCAGCCTCATAATCTAACTGTGTACATGCTTTTGTGAAAATTCTGAAGCAATGTGTGGAGAACATCTCCATTTAATGTGTCTTAAATGTGTGTAAAAGAAACCTAACGCTAGAAGTATGTGCTTTTATAAGTAACACAGCAGTTCAAATACAGACGTATTGCTTGGGACTGTACAGATATTGCATGTAAAAGTATGTTATGCGTTTGTAGAGGCATTACCTTTTAATAACGCTCTCTTGTGTAGACCAGATGTAAACACCTGGAATGGAACGGCGTCCGTATACACCAGTCCCCAATGGCCTGTGTCATTGAATCAGATAGGCAATCTGCAGAAGAAATCAAAGCTATTGACAATAAACAATAGTGATCAGAATCTTCTGGAAAAATGTGTAACTCCAGGGCAGACCTGGCAAGCTGAGGGCAATTACAGTAGAGCCCATCACCAAACTGGTGACGTGCTCAGCAAAACATCTGACAAAGAAAAGCTATCTGGTCTTGAAATGGAGGCTAGGCATTAACATGAAGCTCTTGCTGGAGAACCCAACAGCTGTTGCTTCATTCTATTTGTCTGTTTGTTTTATTGCAATTTTATTGCAAGTGTTGACATCATATTCGTTATTGGTATTTTGAATGTACTACTTGTTGATTTTATTGTACTGTGTGGTTTGATGTATTTATTTTTTTCTTTATGCAGTTTTGGCTTCACTTAATATATTATATCCTATATTCTATAATAATATATACATATTTTATATTGGGTGGGTTCTTTGTGTTCTGGTCTCTTTCGATCGTAGTAGTTTTTGATGCCAGAATGCCTTGGATTCAGACCTAGAGTAGCTGTGACTGCTATATAAAGTGGATCTGAAACGTCGGAAGTAAACTTTAGAGTTGGAAGACTTTGAGAGATGCGCTGTGCTTTTTTTTCAGGTTGTTTGGACCCTAATATATTGTTACTGTATTTGATTGTAAAGTGGCATACAGGCAGGCAAATATTGCGGTTTCAGAGATCACTGAAGATGCTATTTGCATGTTGGAATGAATAGCTAGATCTGCCAGCGAGGACAGACGCGGAAGTGCCCTGCTGTGATTTTTTTTTTTTTCTGTGATAGCAGGGAGAATTGGAAGAGCAAAAAAATACAAATTTTAAAAAAATTCAGAATGTAAGGCAATAGCAGCAGTTGAGATGCAGTTCTTCAGTGAGCTGCTGTGTTGTCAGGACAGGGCTTGTGTTTTTAATATGAATGAGGACTGGGGATCATTTGCTTTCAAGGTAATATTTTATTTTTTCCTGGCCCTACCACTTTTACTATAGGTTACTTTTTTTTTTTTTTTCTTCCCAAACCTTAGCTTCTGAATAGCTTTCCGAAATGAAATATCGCTTGAACACTAAACATAGGTCAAATGTTTGTGTACATGTTTGTCGTGTTGACAAGTTAGAAATAGCCCTAAGCGTCTAATCAGGATCAAAGCCATGTCTTTTACCTTGAGAAGGCGGGGGAGGGGAGGGGAGGGGCAACCTGTCTCCCACATTTTGGTCTGAAAGGGTAGGGTAGTTTGGTTGTCATTGAACTGTGTCCTAAAGTAGCAGAAATCTGTCGCAATTCTTCCAGCATACTGGTCTAGTTTGACTTTACTTGACACTACATTTGATGACCAAAGTGATTGGAGAGTGATGAAGGCCAATATTGTAGGTTTGTGGTGTTTTAATCATCTAGGTTCTCTTAACTAGGTTGTTTTTGAGCTGTGAAATAACTATACAATGTTGTGAAATGCATGTTGACAGAATGCATGCAGTGCATTCTGGGAACTGCTCATTCCAAAATGTCAGGTTACGATGAGTGAACCTCTGTTTGAGGAGCAGCTGGGCGTAGACCTGGGTTTTGAGTGTAGGATGAGTCCCACCCTCTGCAGTAAATTGCAGAGAACTGGTAGCTGTAAAAAGCAATGGAAATGTACCATTGTGTGTGTGTGTTTTTTTAAATTTATTTTTACAAAGACCTGTATAGGAACCCTCTGTTTTAGAATGGGCACCATTTTACTTTGAGATGGCACCCTTAAAAGTGATATTGTAGAGGCTTCCTGAATTTATAGTGGCCCTTATGAGGGATGCAAGGCTGTAATCGGAGCACAACGTCATCATTACCGAGGCTGTGTGGTCCAGTGGTTAAAGAAAAGGGCTTGAGCGAATGCTTTCGCTCAGCATTTAATGAATAAACAGAACAGAAAAATAAACGGTTGTAACAAAAACACAGGACACGGCACTTTCGCCAAAATAAACAGACATAAACAAAACGAACTAACACAAAACAAGCGGTGCACGGAGACAAACAAAACACGGTGAGTGACAACACTTATTCTTCTTCTTATATTTATATTTTATACCTCCTCTCCACACCCGTTCTCCACTCACGAACACACCACCCGAGTGAGTGAAAACATGCTGTTTTTATGCAGTTGTACCGAGACTTCGATTGCTAGTCAATCATTCAATTGGAATCTCGGTACAACTGCACGTGAATTAATTAAGTGCACTCCGTGACCACACATTACATTTTAACTAGCACGTGAAGTGATTTGTGCCCTCCGTGCCTAAATATAAATCTACATTTTTAAATCACAAGTGAAACACAGACCCGTTTATATCCCGTGTACCGATGACTATACACCAACATTTACACACAACACGTAACACAAAATACACACGGGGGCACTTTGCCACATATACCCCCTTGTGCAAAGCACACATGGCCTCAATGGCCACCTCCCCCTCAGTCCCAAAGTCCCGGAAGAGGGGAAGCAAGTTGTTTCTGGGGGTGGCCATGGTGAAATGTCTGGCACCCCCAATTCTTCGTGGCTGGCAGCTCCCTCTTCGGGGCTTCAGCCACACTATCTCCTGCCGCGAAAGTGCAGCTGGGGAGCTGGTCTCCTGACCTCCCCCTTCTTCATGGCCGGCAGTTCCCCTCCGTGGGGCTCCGACCACACAACCTCCGGCAGCGAAACTGCTGCGGGGAAGCTGGTCTCCTGACCTCCCCCTTCTTCATGGCGGCAGTTCCCCTCCGTGGGCGCCGGCCACCCATTCCGGCAGCGAAACTGCTGCGAGGGAGCGGGTCTCCTGACCTCCCCCTCGCCGTGGCCGCTAGCTCCCCTCCGTGGGGCTCTGGCCACCGTGTTTCCTGCCACGGAAATGCGGCTGGGGAGCTGGTCTCCTGACCTCCCCCTTTCTTCATGGCCGACAGCTCCCCTTCATGGGGTTCTGGCCATAGTGTAGCGACCCCAGGCGAAGCAGGACCCTCGACTACCCCAGGCGAAGCAGGATCCCTGGCGACCCCAGGCGGCGGCAGCGGACCCTCGGGAGGCGGCGGCAGCAGCAGCGGACCCTCGGGAGGCGGCGGCAGCAGCAGCGGACCCTCGGGAGGCGGCGGCAGCAGCAGCGGACCCTCGGGAGGCGAACTTCGGGAGGAGCCCCTGGCCATAGAGGCGGCAGCGGGAGCTCCACTTCTCCCTCGTACCCTGTACCCTGTGTGGAGCAAAGGCAGCCCCAGGCGATGCGGGCGACAGGCAGCCCAGGCGTCGCGGGCGGCTGGCAACCCCAGGCGTCGCGGGCGGCTGGCAACCCCAGGCGATCGCGGAGCGGCTGGCAACCCCAAGCGATGCGGGCGGCTGGCAACCCAGGCGATGCGGGCGGCTGGCAACCCAAGCGATGCGAGGCAGGCATCCTTAGGCGATGCGAGGCAGGCATCCTTGGGCGGCGAGGCAGGCATCCTTGGGCGGCGAGGCAGGCATCCTTGGGCGGCGAGGCAGGCATCCTTGGGCGGCGAGGCAGGCATCCTTGGGCGGCGGGCAGGCAGTCAGGACAAGCTGGGGTGCGGGTGTTGGCCCTCTTCTCGGCCTCTGTGGCGGGCGGTTCTTCCCGTGCTTCCCTCAGCAGCCTATGCAAGGGCTGCTGAGGACCGCCAACATCTAGTCCTGGTCCTTCTGGTGAAGGGAGAGGCAGCTCCTGCTCCTCTCCTCGTGACGGTGGGGAAATGATACCAGCAGGCATTCATCCTCTGCTGGTGGGGAAGTGATACCAGCAGGCATTTATCCTCTGCTGGTGGGGAAAGTGTTACCAGCAGGCATTCATCCTCTGCTGGTGGGGAAGTAATACCAGCAGGCATTCCTCCTCTGCTGGTGGGGAAGTGATACCAGCAGGCATTCATCCTCTGCTGGTGGGGAAGTGTTACCAGCAGGCATTCCTCCTCTGCTGGTGGGGAAGTGATACCAGCAGGGATTCATCCTCTGCTGGTGGGGAAGTGTTACCAGCAGGCATTCATCCTCTGCTGGTGGGGTTGGCGGAGGCAGAGGCAGCTCCTGCTGCTCTGCTCCTGCCGATGGAGGTGGCGGAGGCAGAGGCAGCTCCTGCTGCTCTGCTCCTGCCGATGGAGGTGGCGGAGGCAGAGGCAGCTCCTGCTGCTCTGCCGATGGAAGTGGCGGAGGCAGAGGCAGCTCCTGCTGCTCTGCTCCTGCCGATGGAGGTGGCGGAGGCAGAGGCAGCTCCTGCCGCTCTGCTCCTGCCGATGGAGGTGGCGGAGGCAGAGGCAGCTCCTGCTGCTCTGCCGATGGAAGTGGCGGAGGCAGAGGCAGCTCCTGCTGCTCTGCTCCTGCCGGTGGAGGTGGCGGAGGCAGAGGCAGCTCCTGCTGCTCTGCCGATGGAAGTGGCGGGACCAGCAGGAATTCACCCTCTGCTGGTGGAGGTGGGAGCTGCAAGCAGTCCTCCCATGGCAATGGAGGTGGACCCAGCAGGAATTCACCCTCTGCTGGTGGAGACTGGGGCTGTGGGCGCTCTACCTTCCCCTTCTTGGGCCGTGGGCGCACCGACTCCTCCCTCTTGGGCTGTGGGCGCACCGACTCCTCCCTTTTGGGCTGTGGGCGCACCGACTCCTCCCTTTTGGGCTGTGGGCGCACCGACTCCTCCCTTTTGGGCTGTGGGCGCACCGACTCCTCCCATTCAGGCGTGGGACGTTCGGGCTCCTCCCACTCAGGCGTGGGACGTTCGGGCTCCTCCCACTCAGGCGTGGGACGTTCGGGCTCCTCCCACTCAGGCGTGGGACGTTCGGGCTCCTCCCACTCAGGCGTGGGACGTTCGGGCTCCTCCCACTCAGGCGTGGGACGTTCGGGCTCCTCCCACTCAGGCGTGGGGCGTTCGGGCTCCTCCTGCTTGGGCTGTGGACACTCAGGCTCCTCCCACTTGGGCTGTGGACACTCAGGCTCCTCCTCATAACTGCGGAAGGGACAGGCGGCAAAGTAATGCTGCTGGTTACAGAGGCAGCACAACAGTGGTGACCTACAGCTCCTCGGGTGCCTGGCCCTGATGTACGCCTCCTCCTCCCTGTCCCTCGCTTCCCGGTCCTTTTTCCACCTCATCCTGTCTTCCATTTTTTGTTGTTGTTGTTTTTTTTTTTTTTAAACCCCAAATTGCGGTTCCTGCTCTGGCCTGAGTCCCGGGCGCTGTAGATCCCGGTTCTGACACCACGTGTGACAAAGGCGACTGGCGGTGGCGTCACGTCAGAAGCAGGAACAATAAACGACAGAGAGAGGTGGAGTTTGGTGGAGCTGGCGAATGCTTTCGCTCAGCATTTAATGAATAAACAGAACAGAAAAATAAGCGGTTGTAACAAAAACACAGGACACGGCACTTTCGCCAAAATAAACAGACATAAACAAAGCGAACTAACACAAAACAAACGGTGCACGGAGACAAACAAAACACGGTGAGTGACAACACTTATTCTTCTTCTTATATTTATATTTTATACCTCCTCTCCACACCCGTTCTCCACTCACCGAACACACCACCCGAGTGAGTGAAAACATGCTGTTTTATGCAGTTGTACCGAGACTTCGATTGCTAGTCAATCATTCAATTGGAATCTCGGTACAACTGCACGTGAATTAATTAAGTGCACTCCGTGACCACACATTACATTTTAACTAGCACGTGAAGTGATTTGTGCCCTCCGTGCCTAAATATAAATCTACATTTTTAAATCACAAGTGAAACACAGACCCGTTTATATCCGTGTACCGATGACTATACACCAACATTTACACACAACACGTAACACAAAATACACACGGGGGCACTTTGCCACACACCCTTAAAAGTGATATTGTAGAGGCTTCCTGAATTTATAGTGGCCCTTATGAGGGATGCAAGGCTGTAATCGGAGCACAACGTCATCATTACCGAGGCTGTGTGGTCCAGTGGTTAAAGAAAAGGGCTTGTAACCAGGAGGTCCCCGGTTCAAATCCCACCTCAGCCACTGACTCACTGTGTGACCCTGAGCAAGTCACTTACCCTCCTTGTGCTCCGCCGTTCGTAGTTGTAAGTGACTCTGCAGCTGATGCATAGTTCACACACCCTAGTCTGTAAGGCCTTGGATAAAGGTGTCTGCTAAACAAATAATAATAATATCGGTGGACAGTACTGTATCCAGAACAGTGCCCGTCGTGCTGTTTTAAAAGAAGAGAGTGACGGGCAAGCACAAGAAGTTTGAACCTTTTTAAAAATCATTTACACTGCCATAATGCAGATGGTCTAATCATGGGCCTGGATCCAGGCATTCTTACCACACCCCTGGGAAAAGTAAACTGTTGTGAACTTGCTAATTACTACCTTCACTGTTTCTTATTACGATCTGCATTTTTTCTCAGCCATTTAAACAGGTGAGGATCTGGGCTCTGATTGACTTCAATAAGAGGGCGTGATCATTTTAACACACAGTAGGGTTTTTAAAAATAAAAAAAAATTCTGTGAGACTTGATAGGAGCCATGAGCAGTCACTTCACTTTATTCAGTTTTAAGGCATTGCCTATCATGTTTCATGATGTCTGATCAAACTATCCAAGAACAAGAAGAGTTACAAGCAGACACACAGGATCAAACTCTCCTCAGTGTTGAGCACTGTTCAGTGAAATGCACCGTTCTTTATTACAGCTAGCTACAGTTAGTCTCCTGCTTTCCAGAACACCCCCCAGTAACTGCAGAGCGAGGTCGGCACACTGGGGTAGGTGAGCCAGTCAGTGGAGCAGAGAGAGATCCGAACGCACCACATGTGTGTTTCCCCAACGTCAATTACTCACTTTATTAGTTTGCAGACTAGTAATGCAGTCTTGATAACCAGCCTTTTTAAAAAGCTGATTTTATTTATGATAAACCTCCCGATTCGATTGTGTGTAAAGTAAAAAGGGACAGATCTGGTTTAGGTTCATCTGAAAAGCATTTTTTGATTCAGCAGAGTCTTATTACAAAACTCCAAAGGTGTTGTGTTTTAAGTAATTTAATAGTGATCAGATCAAGTTTTGATGTAAAACTGTAAGTAGCGTGAAGCCAACGAAGGCATTTGATTTTTCCTTTGTTCTGCAATCTTGACTGGATATGATGTTTTAGGTAATGGACCTTATTTGTAGTTTTGGTTACTAATGCTGCTGATCCATCGAAACCCACCACACACACACACACACACAGACACAGCACACACACACACACACACACACACACACACACACACACATCCCCCAGGGTCTTGCACAGTTCCAGATGGTCTTGCAGTCTTGCAGTAACTGCTTTTAAGAGCTTGGAAAAGTTTGATGTAGAATTTTTTTTTTTTTTGCCATTTTAAAACCACTTGTTAGTCTGTACCTGAAATATTAAATATACAAATAAGTAAACAAATGCAGTGTGTTCTACTGTAGTGTGTCCATGATTTAATTTGCACATTTTCTATTTGCACAAATGTAATTATTGGTAGTAAGGTGCTATGAATATCTACAGTCCCTCGCCCAGCAGTGTACATTTCCCTCAGTTCAGTGGGGATAATTATTTGTCTTTGTGTCACCGTTTTTCTTGATACAAGTGGAATCGGACTATAAGGAAGCAAATTGATGTTTAATGTAATTTCCATATGTGTTTTATACCATTTCAAAGAAATGAGAAATGAAAATTGGCTGTTCTTTCCTGCCTTTCCCCTCCAGCGTTTACATTCTTTCCATATGATTCTGCTGGAAAAGGTGTGGGTTATTCCAAGAACTCCATACAAATTATTTCCCATAGCAGCTGTTCAGTGTAGTTTCATTTGCATTTTATTAGTAGTTTTAGTATTACATACCGGTACTGTAATTGTTGCCCTGCCAAGGAAAATGAAATAAATAACATCCCCTTAATTACAAATGAAACCTAGCCCCCAGCCTGGGGAGCATGTGGTGGGTTTATGTGCTTCACTAGGGTGGGCTAATCTACTGTACAAGGTATTACATGGAAACGTAGTTTTACTACAGCAGGAGAAACAGGCCAAGCTCACCTTCATTATAACCAACCCTCAGCTATAATGAACCTGGCCGTTGGACCCCAACTAAAAATAAATAAATAAATTATAAAAAAAGATAATATAAACACCCACTGTCAACATGCCGGTCTGTAAGCACGCGATGCCACCTCCGCAGTGAAGTCTCTCTTTCTTCTTAATAAGAAGCGTGCTGTGTCACTGTGCCTCCGAACCAAAAATCATTTCATGTTGCAACAAAGCAAATTATATTGATCTGTCGTGAATATAGGTTGTTTTTTGGCTTGTTCAACAACCATGCGGCAAAGCAAAATTTGATTTAAAAAAAAACAAAAAACAAAAAAAAAACCTTGATGATCTCATTAACTTTTCATGTCAAACTTTTTTTTATTGATTTGGAATAAAAACTAAGTTTGTGATTCTCACATGTTGGATTAAGATTTGGTGCACTTTGAAGCGATTCATGTCAGATTTGATTTTGATTAAAAGGTCTGCTTCAGTTCAGGATTTTTGCTTTTTGTACTGCATTTTAATCATTTAAAGAATAGAATAAAGCAAAGGCAGAATACTGCATACATGAGAGGAACAGGGTACATGTAATTCTACTTCAAAATCTCATTTTTTTAAATTTACTCCAACAGTCTCTTGTTCATTTTGATTGTCCTTTCGCTATAACAAACCCTTCCATATAACAAATACTTGTATATATATATATATGTGTGTGTGTGTGTATATATACAATAAGCAGTTTAATACACAGGTATAACTTGCTTTACCTGTATATTACATTGCTAATCCCAAAGAGTTGACAATCCCATCAACTCCTTGACAACAGAATAATGATGACAATGCTCGTACTGTTCACATTTTCAGTACCTGTTAAAATACATGCATACTGTATTCTTTGCTTTTGTTTCTTTGGCGCAGAGGACAGTGCATGATCCTAGCACCGGCACAGCACGGAGTGGAGCGGAGGGAACCCATCAGGCTATTAAACTGCCATGCTTCTGTGAAGAGAATGTTGCTACGTTCCATGATAAGATTGAACTTCCTGTGCAGGGATTAAAAGTATCTTACTTTTGGTCTGAGCATAAGAAGCGCTGGTACTCTGTACAAGTAGCCTTTACATTTTTATTTTATTTGCATTGTACGCAGAATTGGTTTGCGTTGCCTGAGCGGGACCCCCCATGCTCCACCATAGAAGTGAAACACGCACACATTCACTCTTCTGTAGACATGATAAAGCTGCCTGTCACACTCTGGGGACTCTCTTTGAAACCATGCAAAATACATAAAGGCATGTGCCTTCTCCAGTGACAGCCACAAGGCACAGGCCCACAGACAAAAGAAATTCCAATGCCTTTCTGAAGTGCCCAATTGTTCCCCTAATTGAGACATTGTCTTGGAGCTTGTGCCTCTGAAAGAATGATCTTCCGACTGGAAGCGGGCCGTGAGAGTGGATGTGCTGGTGCAGGGATTGTATCTCTTCAATGGTGTGCGCGCACACGCACACAGCACGTACCCACACTGCATTGTTTCCGATTCCTATTGTGCCTTTGTTCAAGGAGTGGGGGTGTGAGGGGGCTGGCTCTTGGCTCTTGGTGCACACACACACACACTCGCTGACCCTAATCTCCAAAGAATACTGGGGCTGCAAGCCTCTGGCATTGCCTTGGTAGTGGTGGGTTTCTAGACACTCAGGTGTGTCCGTGTCACCTGGCAGAGTCAGCACCTGACCTGGGGGTGGCCTGGACAGCTGCAGGCTGTCGGTGCTGAACCGAGGCTGAAGAGCAGGGCACCGAGTTCAGGAATGCGTTCTTAGACATGGAATGGAATGACTGGTACCAGGGGTGCTGCTCTGGGCGGACGTCCACATGCTTGGCTCCTCTGCTGAAGTGGTTGGCGTCTTCGTTAACGGCTCTTGTTCCTTTTGAATTTGTTATACAAGACAAATTGGTGGAATCGCTGGATGGATTCTGTAGACTCGACAAGGTTTCACCTCGTTCTGAATGTCACAAGTTAAACGTCAGCCAGATTGTGTCACAAAGCGCTACTGGTAACTTGAAAGAATTCACAAACGGCGTTAAGGCGGCTTAAGTTGGCAACCTTAAGTTTGCTGTCGACACAAAGAACATTTAATTTGAGCATACTTGAACAGTTATTGGTTATGCAGGAAACTTTGCAAAGAAAAATCATTGCGCAAAAAACATTATCGAATCAGAAGCAAGATTAGAGTCTGTGTTAGGCTTATTTATAGAAACGTCAAGAGACCATAATTGAAGATTTGATTATGTGCTGTCACAGTGTGTGGCCATGTGTCAGCAATTCAAAGGGAATGGGTTCACTGTACTGTATGTATTTGATAGGAGATACTGCACTGTAGCTATATGCCTTTGTGAATTAGGTGACCTTTACTCCAGATTGGTATTAATAAACCTGAAAGAATCCATTGGGGTTGGCTTTCTCATCTTGTAGAGAACTTTATTACTTTATTACTAGAGCGTATAGCTCTAGTAATGTATTTAATGTCTCTTTAGCTTTCCATTACAAAAACAAGTGTTAAGTTGCAGGTACCTTTTTTTGTGGAATATCTTTTTGCGGAATATCTTGAAAGTTGATCACCCAGTTTTGTTTATGATTTTAATCTGTTCTGGACCTGAGCCTAATATTTTAAATACCATGAAACGTGAGTTGGGTTGATTTCCCTGAATGTATCCCTGTTTACAGTCAGGATGTATATAAACACATTTAAGAGGTCTTCCTTATCTTCATAATCATTACTCAAGGTTCCTCAATGGAAACCGATGGAGCTTTAAACTCGAAGAGCTTACTGCAAGCTCCTGTCCTTCCGCAAGGCAGCGCTGAAGTGTCACCTGACATAAAATAACTGGTACTGATACCAGAGCGAGATTAAGAAAAGCGCACGTGCCTGTGATGAGCGCTACTGTGAAACCGCCAGTCTTAGATTGATGGCTTATGCAAATTTGATGCAGCTACTGTAGGTGTTGCTCCTCCTAGCCAGTTTAGTCACTTCCTCTTTTTCATTGTGATCGAATCCCACTGGTTCTTAATCAGTCCTGTCTCTCTCTCTCTCTCTCTCTCTCTCTCTCTCTCTCTCTCTCTCTCTCTCTCTCTCATGTTGGCGCGCCAGTCGCAGTACACAAACCTGGGGCTCCTAAACAGCATGGACCAGCAGATGCAGAACGGGGGCTCCTCCTCCACCAGCCCCTACAACAACGAGCACGCCCAGAATAACGTGACGGCCCCCTCTCCCTACGCCCAGCCCAGCTCCACCTTCGACACGCTCTCCCCGTCACCAGCCATCCCCTCCAACACAGACTACCCCGGGCCACACACCTTCGACGTGTCCTTCCAGCAGTCCAGCACCGCCAAGTCCGCCACCTGGACGGTAAGTGCACAAGCCAAGCTTGACTACTATATTATTATTATTTTTATTATTATTATTATTATTCAATTGGCTTTATTAAACAGGAGCCTGAGAGACCTCACTCGTGTATGTTTACAGCCTAGAACGAGAGCACTGCAGCAACGCATAGTGGGGTTATTTATACATGTGAAAGTCTGTGGTCTTCGCCAGGGCTGAGACTTGTTCATTCTACTCGTTGAGCTGGCATGTTGGTTTAAAGGAGGGAGTGCTCCAGTGGCCTCGATTTAAAACATTTTTCTATAGCATCGTTTGCACTGATGAATTTAGGGATATTTCCGTAGACTTCACAAATACAAATTGCAGCTGAAATGCGTTGCTCTTGTGTTGGTTGATTTTGATTGATCTGGGAACCAAAGGAAGCAGAGAGATAACTGCGTGCACTTAAGTAATTAAAAACTAAATCGTGTAGGATGTCTTTGCGCTACAGTGCCCCCTACTGTTAAAGGTAGACTCGGCGTTGTTACTGAGGCTGCAAAGCAATCTACTGGTCGGAGCTCACAACTTTGAAAATTCAGCCTGTTTAGTGGGTGGGGATTATTATTATTATTATTATTATTATTATTATTATTATTATTATTATTATTATTACTGTTGTCCTGTGTTTTTTTTGTTTATTCATGGGAAATGCATTTTAAATCATTAGATTTCCGATTTTAATCTCCTGTAATTGTTCCGAAAGCTACTGTTGACAGAGCCCTCTGTGTATAGCACAAATGAAAGCACTAAGATAATGCACGCTGAATGAACAGAGGGATTAGATGAGACAGGAGGAAGTTTAGGGCGATATTGCAATCATCGTCAGTGCTCAGTGTGGGATAGTGACATTCACCCAATTCCCACACACACACACACACACACACACACATACTCCCATCCTTTCGTTTTTACTTCCAAAAAACAAAGTGCTGTCAAACCTGTGATTGTTTCCAGAAGAGGTGTGAGCAGCCACGCCTGGCTGGTCTTGGGTGCGCTATCCCTTTTCTGAAGCCTTGCTAGGGGTTTGTTTGTGTCACTGAACTGTATAATGACAATGAAAGCATTGCTGGATACACCCAGGTTCAGTACAGGTGGTGCTTTGTTTTTATTATATTAACCTTATAGCTGTGTGTGTGGTGTTTTTTTTTTGTTGTAACATTGTATTGGTTATACAGTATTTTTTAGTATGTTTGTTTTTCATTTAAAAAAATAATAATGGGAGATGGAAAATCCAGTGTGATCCTAGATTCCCAACATGCTAAAAATAAACATTCCTTTTGAGCTGGCAGAATTTCTGTCTTGGAATAAAACATGTATATTATTATTATTATTATTATTATTATTATTATTATTATTATTATTATTATTATTACAGGGAGATTCAAAAGGTCACTGGACAAGCAAGTAAGTTACAGTATCTGTAACTTTTACATTATCCATTTAATAGGTGTCCTGTGATTTCTGAATCAACTAGCATGTAAGTTAGTGGCTGGTTCCTTACTGGTGCTCTGTTTAGGGCGATGTCACTTCCTCAGCTCTGATGATGAAAGAGCAGCAAGGCTGTAGAGCTCCTCTGATGGTTCTTGGTAATGGGAGCTGGAATAGGTGCTCTTCTCCTTGTTTTTTCTGTTTGAATCTAATCCTTCTCCCACTTCTACCTTCTCCAGTGTGAGGCTGTCACAGCAGACTGACCGTACCCACAGGGCCTACTCCCCTGTCCAATTGCATTCAAAAAGAAAGAAATCCTAGGGTTTAAAATAGTAAATATAGAGAGCACGCATTGGCAACAAGTCAGTGTAGAAGAGGTTTCATATTACCCGCCTTGCAGTTTGCTTTTGAACGGCTGTTTTAAAAACTGGTTGCGTCCCCTTTCTGCTGCGGTAAGAGACGCTTGGTTTTAAACTAGGGTTTCTACCATGAAGTGAAATGCTGTTCTACTAGACTTGCACTAAAATAGATTGTATCGTGTCCTGATTGTGTGCACCATTCTTATTTAGGGCCCTTCCAACAGAAAAAAGTAAATTAAATAGAATTGACCACTAAAGTGTTTTTTTTTGGGATGGGAGGGAGATAGGGTGGGGGGTGGTTAAACAGACAATAATTGGTCAGATGCATTGCCTGTTCTGAAACGGTCTGCATTTTGCAACTGCGTGCTGTTAATGGGTTAAGTGTAAGAGAATCCATGGTGGATTCCACCGCAGGCGCAGTGGGTGGAATGATGTGTTTGGAGACGAATGTTCTTGCAAGAGGCAAGACAGAGCTTGCATGTGAACATCTGCACCCATCCCATTCCGCACGAGATGGGGCTGAGACTTGTTTGTGTCAAGAAGCCTGTCCCAGCTTGTCAGCCGCAGAAGAATGAGCTCAATCGACGCAGTCGCAGGAAGAGCTCCACGAGATCTGCCGCACTGAAAAGCCAGTTTACAAACCGGTTATTATAAACCTGAAACTTTTTTAATGGGCAAGATGTACTGATGCTGCACTACTGAAGAGCTCAAAATAGCTTGGGATATAATAAAAAAAAAAAAAAGTGATTCATTTATATAAACAGACTATAATGTCTTAAATGTCTCTGCTTCCAAGCAGAGACATTTAAGAACTAATTAACCCTTATTTTATAGGGTGTGCTGTGTTTTTCTTCGGTATATGAAACCGCTCTTGCCGTTGTCATTTTGCAACTTATTTTTGGGTTGTGTGTGTGTGTGTGTGTGTGTGTGTGTGTGTGTGTGTGTGTGTGTGTTTTGTTTTTTTTTTGGTTAAATAGCGTGCATTTTTAATACAATGATCGCAATCAATGAGGACACTGTTGATCCTATTTCAGATTCCCAAGATAGTGTGTGGCGCTACGTTCCATTACAATGCAGAAAAAGAATGAGGCTGTTATTCTGCATAAATAAATACCGTGCTGAATGTATAGCAGCTGATGCGGTATCTCCTGAGTAGTTTTAATGTTTAGTAGTAGAACACTAGACAGAAGAGTCTATGGGTTCAAACGAGACTCCCTTCGAAGAATACAGCCAGAAAAGAGCAGCCAGATAGAGCCCTTGTGTGTTGAGGAATGGTGGTGAAATCCACCCTAACAGACATTCACCGTGCAGTGAATCCACTTCAACCCACAGTGCACCTTGCCCTTGTGATGTCATCATTACAGGATTTGAAGCGGGTTGAAGGGGAGGAGAGGATTAAGATATATTGTACTCTACAACTTCTGCGCATCCATTTTATTTATTTTTATTGTTTTTTCATTATTATTATTATTATTATTATTATTATTATTATTATTATTATTATTATTATTATTATTATTATTATTCCCACTCATCAATGCAGTTCCACGTCGGAAACCGCTATGCAGGAATTGTCCTGTTTTGGCTTGCCTCGTGTTCGAATGCAGAATGTGTTCAAGCCGTAGCTTGTGAAACGCTGCCGTACCATGCTTGAAGTGCGCGCTATCGGTTCTCTAGGAGATCTTGTCAAGTGCACTACTATGGGTGGTTTTTGGGGGTGGGGCCATCTATCAAGTCTCTTGCTGAGCAGATTGTCCGCTCAATGTACCGCAGGAGTGGGTACCCCACCTTACCTAGATCTTTCAGGGGGTCCTACAGTGGAAACACTTCATGTACAGTACTTTTGTTTTGTTTTTTTCTTTTCTTTCAGTTACAGATACCTTAAAAATAAGATTACCTGGAAACGTCCAAATAAGGTGCTTGTCGTGTGGTTTTTAATGTCAGTAGGCAGGTGTGTGGGTTTTTTTGTTTTGTTGTTGAAAAAAAACAAACCACACAGACCCACTTTTGTGTGTGGCAGATGAAAGATGATTTCGGAGAGGCTGTAGACGTGACACTACTTGTAAGGTATCAACAAGACAAGACCAGAGGCGCCACAATGAGCTTGCTTAATGCCTGGGCTGCTGTTGGGACTTGCCTGGGCCCAGTGCCCGCAGCGTTCGTCTGGAAAAAGGAAATGCTGCAACTCGTTCCAAAACTCCGCAAGAGCAGACCTGTCTGGGGGGGGAGGCGGGGGGGGAGCGTTTGATGTAAACAGGAAAATTACTCACCTTAATGATGTGTTTTACTGGCAGTCACTGAGCTTTGATAATCTGATCAGGTACGCTGAGGTGTCTACACACACCCTTTCACTGGGAAAGAGGGGAGGGGGAAGGACATCAGCTTTACATCTTAGATCTTATCACCTGAAAATTCAGGATATTCCATGTCTCCGGGGTATATAGAAAGTTTTTATTAAAATGTCTTTTAATAAGCCTATGAAAATGATCTTTTGTTTTTTGACTTCTGGGCAGAACTTTTAAAATGGCTCAGTACAGCGGCCTCTAGTGATTGGGATACTCTCCTGCCTCTTCCAGCCTGTGGCATGAGTTTGGTGTCTCAGGCAGGTGTGCTGCCTCTTTAGGCAATGACAATAAATCATATAAAGCTACAGAAGCCAGTATTATAGTTCCCTTTGTTTTTGATGGATGCTTTTCAAATCTGGAACCAGGTGGGACCAGTAACTGGGTGTTGAGCTGACATCTCCACATTATTCCAGTCATTACACTGGTTGTGTGAGTAGCTCAGTGGTTGGTGTTTCTGACCTGAGGGACACAAGATCAAGGCCAGACATTGGAATTAGCTTTATTTTTAATACAGCGGTTTCTGAAAGTAATTTGGTTGATCTGATGGTTGGCTTGTGAATATGATCTCTTTTTGTTCAGCGGAAGTCTTTTCTATAATAAACGTACAGATAAGACTTGGAGTCTGCCTGATTTTACCTGATATACTGTCATACCAGCATGCAATGAATCAATTCTGCCTGTTACATCAAGCATGTCTTCTTACGCTGAGAAATCGACTGTTCTGCTCACCAGTGCAATTAACAAGCATTTGCAATTTGCACCCCGACATGCGCTTCAATCCCAGCTCTGCTGAGCCTTTTCTTTTAGCCAGATTAATATCATTAGATCTGAATCTAAACTAAATGCCTGCATTTACTGCTGGGTGAGGCTGTGGAGAAAATCATAATAAAAAGCATGCATCCTAGATAAGACCTTTTTTTTTTACGGTTCTCTTGAGATTAACTTAATTATTATGTCTGTTCATTCATGAGCCTTCACAAGTCTTATTTGCTTGTCAAGGTGGAATTGTTCAAACCCTGCAGGTATTGTCTGCTGTGTTGTCTTGCAAATCAATACAGAAATACAAAGCAGGACTCCGGAAGGAGCGTTTTGTGTGCTACTTTTAACAAGAGAACTGTTGCAATTAGACTCGCAATATGTTATTGAATCTCGTTGAGGTACAAAGGATAAGGTGTTATGCGTCTTAAAAACATTTATCCGAGTAACTGCCTCTACGTCAGACGGCCTAATTTCAGGTTAGATCAGCCCGACCTTTCATTCGCAGCTTTGGTCCAGGTCACGGCACTTTTGTTACAGATAAAAATACAAAAAAAACCATTGGTTTTGGCTGCAATACTCGACTCAAAACTAAACATTTTCACAAAGAAGTTATTAAAAGAAAGGTACCCCCCGCCCTTCCCCAATCAAACTAGCCCCAAGTGTCACCCATTGCCTTTCAGAGTTCTTTCCATTGAGATTTCCAGCATGCAGACAAGACTCCATGAATGCCTAGTGTTTGAGAGTTTTTAGCCTCAGGGCTGGGATGAGTGCTGTTAAAGTGCTCTGTGTTTTGTGTGTGTGTGCACGTGCGTGTGTGTGTTTAATTCTCTTTATATCTGTGTAAATTGAACTGTTTGACTAGAGGTGAAGGTGGAGACGATGTCAGCATTCTTGATTAGCTCAGGCAGCGTGGCTGGAACGTGGCCCGAAGCCTCTAGGCGTGACACAAGTCGCAGTGGCACGATTGCAGTTAACTCTGTGTGTGCCTGTAATAGCTGTCTCTGTTTTCCAACCCTAATGGGGAATGAACTACAGGGATATGTGCAAGCATGTGTCTAACACTAGCTAGATCACAGACCTCTCAATGTGAAGGCTAGGCTCCCACCAAGGGGAGAGACTGAACCAAGGCATAGTCGACTCACGTAGCCAAGCATCAGATTGTCAGTGTTGTCTTTTACACAGCTGCTAGTACCTCAAGGAACTAGAAGCCTACCTGTGGACTAAACCACTTCTAACGCTACACAAATTCACCATTGCAGGGTTAGGTTCTTTTCTAGTTCTAAGCTAAGCACTTCGCTGAAAACAACAAGGATTTGATACCCGAGCTGAATATGCTGTTTCAGCACTGCAGTGACATTGCAGGAGCCTAAATAGTCCTGAACTAAAGGAGTCCACTTTCTGTTGGAAGATTGTAACCCAGATAGCTTGGTGAAAAAGAAAACGTGCCTTGGAGGCAGAAATATTTAGTTGCAGTGAATTGGCCGATCCCTACCTCTTTGCTGGGCGCAGCTGCTTTTCTGAGCGGTATTATGAGTGTTTTAAGGATGTGTCAGTCCCGAGGGCGTGGAGAATTACTGTGACACATTCTTTGTTTCTTTCTGCACGTTTTTAAAGCGGAATTGTAAATGCTCCCATCCTGTCTGGAGAGGGACCCCAGGCCCACATGCTTGCTCTCCTGCCCTTTATTGGGTTATTCATCCAGTTTATAGTTGATAGCAGATTGGCTCTGTGTGTGTGTGTATGTGTAAGGGGGTGAATTAATTCAAATGTTTTGCTCTTAGTTAGGAGTTCCACAGTAAACACAATTTTAAATTCCAAGAAGTGTGGACAAGAAAAAGAAAAAAAAAAAGACCTTCTTGGTTTTAGCCCTTTGGTGTATGAACAACATTTAGCTGCTCGCTGTAAGTTTGCAGTTGAAATACTGGGTTTCCTGTATGACCAAAGTAATTGGACAACAGTCGCCCAGTTGTTTTGGTGATAATTGGTTCAGAGAAACAACAAAATTGTTTGCCAATCCTTGATGGGGAGGGGGTATGGGGTGAGGCAGGTGTTCTGGCTTACAATAGTTGGCACGTGTGTGTTGGTTCAGAGGGTACTACTGAACACTGGGCCAAGCTTATGTAACACTATATCTCCGCATAGGCAGGTGGTTGGAAGGGTAGGGCTCCATTCACTGGAACATTTCAGAAAATGTTCATAGAAATTGAATTTAATGTACCATTGTTCTGGGGAATAGCCCCAAGCACCCTTCACAAAATCTGAAGGTCTGTTTTTTTTTCATTTTAATGAACTGAAAAGAAAGGATTAAATTTAAGTTTTTTTGTGTAGTGGGAAGCTGTGTCTGAATTCTTAAATAAACATGGAACTGATTCCTTGGAAAGCCCCCCCTTTTATTTTTACTCCAAAAAAAAAAATAATAATAATCTGCAGTAGTTTGGAAACCGGTTTAACCTTTTATAGAACCAAAGTCAATTTTACATGAAGTTATTTATCCTCTCCTGCCATACTGTAAGGCTGAAACTTCTCTAGGGTTTTGAGACACTTTATAAAACATGCAGCTTCGAGGGAATTGGTGTCACTGAAAGTGCATCAAAGAGACCCTCTGCACCATCACTCTATATAGTGTGAGATCAGGCAAATCGCTCACGAATTAGATTAAACTCGTATTGGACTTCAAGCAGGGCATAATGAATGTCTTAGTTGCTTTTTTAGTTGCTGATGTGCGTGTGTTTTTTTTTCCTTTCTTGGCTTCTTGCAGTTTGCGAGCTCGGGTGTACCTCTCTGTGTTTTTTAAATGCTTGGCAACGTGTCTGACAGCTCCGGGGTTCGGAAGGTGCAGTTAAATCTGAGCCCTGCAGGCAAGACTGTACCAGAACATGAATCTGTCTCTAGACGCGTTTTTGAAGTGTTATTTTGTGCTGCAGAGGGTGTCCTTTGGGTTTTTAACTGTTAGAAACCCTGTAGGTTTCCAGCTCAGGCACACGTGTACCTGTGCAGAGACGAAGCTCCCTCCGTTGACTCACTCAGCGCTGTTATCCTGTAGGAATCCACAGTGTTCCCTGACGAGTACAGCGGTGTCTGTGGTTAGCATCTGAGTCAAACTGACACATGCTTCAGAACAGTTACCATGACAATGAAAAGTTGGTGAGGTTCATGGCGAATGCGTAACATTTATTCACTTAGTCCAACATCGAAGTGTTGTTGCTGACAATGTTGTACTGCTGTGTTAACTGAGCATTCGTTTCTCACTGCCGCAGCCGGCTTGTGCTCCAGTGATACGGGATGTTTCATTCTGAAATAAAACCGTAGCCATTTTCCTGGGCGAGTCTGGAAGAGCCCACCCTAAGCGAACACAACTAGATACTTCAGTGATGATGTGTCACCATGGGGATATTAGTAACAGGATACATGTATTCGTGAATAGTGAGATGAATAGGACTGCCAGTCCCCTCGGATTTATTGTCTTCACAGGAGAAGCGTGTTCATTATGACTCGTGTCAAATAATAACACTGTAAACCGTATTGATCTGAGCTGATTGGAGCTGCACAAACAGATTATTCATATTGAGCTCGCCGCTGAAGAAACGTGTCGATTGCTGTTCTCCACAGTAAGAAAAGCAATCCACACAAATCCAATAAGCTGTTTCTTCACTTGTTTCACTTTGAATGGTAAATTAACCCAGTGAACACCAATGACCCCCACCTGATTGTCAGCACCTGAGCTAATTGTTATTTCTATTTATTCACCAACTAAATTGCCTGCTATCTGCACTGTACTGTCTTAGTATTTAGTATTGATGTTGTAGGTAGGTGCTTTTTGATTGCTACTTCATGCTGCAGACTGTTAATAACTATCCCCCTGTTGCGTTTCCTCCATGCAGTATTCGACAGATCTGAAGAAACTGTACTGTCAGATTGCCAAGACCTGCCCGATTCAGATCAAGATGATGACCCCTCCTCCGCAGGGCGCTGTGATCCGGGCCATGCCAGTGTACAAGAAGGCGGAGCACGTCACAGAGGTGGTGAAACGCTGTCCCAACCACGAGCTGAGCCGCGAGTTCAACGATGGTGAGGCGCCGCTCGCTGTCAAGCGCACTCATAAAAACACCAACAATACTAAAAGGACACGTGTACATTCTGCATCAAGATCTCTTTACTACCCTCCTTTTGGAAATACTTCATGCCCCTCAGTAGTACATTGACCATTGATTATTAATGGTGGTGGTGGTGGTGGTGGGGGGGGGAGGAATAAACAATTAACACAACCTGTGTCCAGGCTTGTGCAGTTTTTTGTAAAGCGTCCCGGCATTAGCTATGATCAGATTTAATCCACCAGCATCTCCTATTAAGATGATTTGTTATTGCTTGTAATGTATTTCTGGCCTTATTGTCTTCTAGGCCAGGTAGCGCCGCCCAGTCACCTGATCCGAGTGGAAGGAAATAACCACGCCCAGTATGTGGAGGACCCAATCACTGGCCGGCAGAGCGTTCTGGTGCCCTATGAACCCCCCCAGGTAAAAATCGTTGCTCTTTTTTGCTTTTTATTTTGCTATGTGACTCTATAGCATAATTGGGAGTAGTAATTGGGTTTGGAAACGCGAATCGTTTTGTTCCTCTCTTTTCTGTACAGGTGGGCACTGAGTTTACCACCATCCTTTACAACTTCATGTGCAACAGCAGCTGTGTCGGGGGAATGAACCGACGCCCCATCCTCATCATTGTCACACTGGAGACCAGAGAGTAAGTCCCAGAGTAGCACCAGGAATACAGACCCTGTTTTCATATTCACAGCAGTCTGTCATGTACAGACGTGGTGTCGCTGCTCTCAAACCATAGTCCTGGAGAGCCACCATCCTGCAGGGTTTATAGGTGTCTTACGTCATCAATGGCTAAAGCTCTGGAAGACATGTTAATCTTGACTAATTAAGCCAATTGCCTCAATTAAGTAACTGAGAACTCAGCTGAACTGAAGCCCAGAAGAGCCCTGGTCTAAAGCAAGGCAGAAGAAGAATCATAAAAGCTACTAATCCAAACATATTTACTTCTTTGGCATAGGTTAAAAGAATACAGCCGTCCGAATTCCAGGGAAACACTGAATACCGCATTAAGATACTTGACTGCCAGCGGTGCAGCTGAGCCCTGTAAACGTTAAAAGGGATCCGATTTTAGCCGGACCTCTAACCTGCGGTTCGGTTGTGTTGTGTTCTAGTGGTCAGGTCCTGGGTCGCCGCTGCTTCGAGGCCCGAATCTGCGCCTGCCCGGGCCGAGACCGCAAGGCAGACGAGGACAGCATCCGAAAACAGCAGGTCACAGACGGAACAAAAAATGGTGATGGTACGAAACGCCGTAAGTAACTATTGGTGCTGGTGTCGGGACTCTGAGTGCAGGAGCATGGACGCAGCAAGTCACTCACTCGCATGCTTTTTTTATTCGAGGACCTCTGGTCTGGCCTATGCTGCCTTTTCAATATACAGTGTAGTTTTTTCTTTCTTTCTTTCTTTCTTTCTTTCTTTCACATCTTGGATTTCAATTTCTCAAAGCATTCATTTTTGTTTGTTTGTTTTGTAGCTTTCCGTCCAACGTCCCACGGCATACAGATGACGTCGATTAAGAAGAGAAGAAACACGGATGATGAATTATTTTGTCTATCTGTAAGTTTTTTTATCACTGCATTATTTTATTCTTCAGAAAATGAGTCACCTGGTGTAATCCAGTTTGTCTCTTTCAAACTTTAGTGACTTGCAGAACACATTCCAATCAGATATACAACCCTTGTGTTTTTTTTGTTTAATTTTGTGTGTGTGTGTGGTTTATTAGGTTTTAGTTTTTTTAATTAATTCTATCTTTTTTTCTTTGCAGATAAAAGGCCGTGAGATTTATGAGATTTTGGTGAAAATTAAAGAGTCTTTGGAGCTCATGCAGTTCTTGCCACAGCACACAATTGAAACATACAGGCAGCAGCAGCAGCACTTGCTCCAGAAACAGTGAGTATCACTCCACAGCAGCCTGCCAATACAGCGCTAGAGCAGAAGGACAAAACACACCACTCCATCCATCACACATGCACTCGTCCATCGCCATGGCTCAGGCCTATTTGAGCTACAGTTCACAAACTGTGCAGCTGAGCTGATTCTAATAACAATCCCCACCTCATACTGTAATTGTTATAAATTGTTTTACTTTTTTCACATGCATTTTATGGAGGGAGGGGAAAAGTAGGTTGCTGTTAATTGAACACGTGACTAATTGCCAACCATAACTGAGACTACAATCAACCGTGCAGTTCATTCAGTGTAGGTGTAAACAAGGCTCTGATCCCTGAGTTGCACAAGTATGGCTTAACATCACAAACCCATAACAGAAACAGCACACACACACACACACACACAGCTTCTCACAACACACACATACAATCTGTACTTCAGCACTAGCTTATGTAAGCAAAATAAGAAAACGAGAAAGATGCAAATTATAGTTTAGATTTTATGGCAGCGACGCCCTGTAGTAATTATTGTTTTATCTATTGTTTTTAATTAACAAACTGACAGATTTCTGGCAGCGCTATAATGTGTTTGTGTTAAATTGTGCATTTTGCATTAACTTTAGGAACCGTACCAGTTTTTTTTTTTTTTTTTAAAGAAATAATCTTTAATAAAAAATTACTAATAAAAGAAAATTAGAAGGCTTCACCCTTTTTTCCCCTCTTACAGAACGAATTCAAAGCACTGGCTTACGTCATTGTCTAGTCATGTGCAAATAACTAGCTAAAGATGGGCTAGGTAACTCTTATTGAAATGCTTTGTCACCCCTGGGCCATTCCTCCAACCACATCCTTTCAGCTTGACATTTTTCTCCTAAGAAAATATATTGCAAGAGGAGTGGGGTGAAGGGAAGAGGGGGAATTCACGACGGTGTCAGTGTAACAGCATTACCAGGAATCTGGCTGTTTCATTATTAGAAACAAAACTTATATATACATCTCATAATTCACTGTGCTGTTATCATTGTATATCTGCTAAGCAGGAAGAAAAAAATAAAATTAAAAAGATGATGCATCTCAAATAGTTTTTCTAGAATAGCACTCCCTCCACCCCACCTGTTGAGTAGTTATAGAAAGTATCTCCTCTTCTCTCTCGCTCTTTCTGTATGATGCTTTCACTATACTTGCATGCTGTTTGTTCAATCTTGTACCTTCTCTTTTTCTTATCTCTTCTGTTCATTAGATTAGAGCATCTTCCTGCTCATGGATTCTGTATTTTTTTTTT
This sequence comes from Acipenser oxyrinchus oxyrinchus, assembly GCA_030684275.1. Lineage (NCBI taxonomy): Eukaryota > Metazoa > Chordata > Actinopteri > Acipenseriformes > Acipenseridae > Acipenser > Acipenser oxyrinchus. Next base: position 2,017,313 of record CM060262.1, read on the forward strand.
CCTAATCTCTTTGAAGGGACACTGATTAGTTTTACAGAAATAAAAGATCTGGTTTCTTTTAAGGAGATTTGAGTGTTTTTTGTTTTCTTTCTTTTATTCTTTATACACTCCCAAACGTTATTCATTTGTTTGTATCTCCAATTTTACCAGGGGGTTCACATTATTACATTTAAATGCATTGTTTTTCACTTCACCTTTTGTAAATAAAATAAAATAAAATAAATGCACTTTTTATCCCTGCATGGACCTCTCACAACTACATTTACCATCCTCCTCCTGCTCACTGGTAAATCCATCTCAGTTACATGTGTGAGCAGGAGGAGGATGGGAAATGTAGTTCTGAGAAGTCCATGCAGGTATATGGGAAGCCATCTTGAGGCAGGGAATGCAATTTAAAAGTTTGACAAAGTGGTCAAAATGTTAAAAAAAAATAAAACAATACACACATCGTACATAAACAGTTGTAGCAACACATGGGAACATGTAACACAATCAAATAAAAGGTCCTTATAGCCCTTTAAGTGACACCTATAGGAAAGAGGTCAGACTGTAGCTGTTAGTCTGTGTCTGATCCACTAAGGGGCTGTCTAGGAGTCCGTTGCGTCTTCATGCATTAGCTAAAATTTATGTTTCTTGCATAGTTCTTCATTTCTTTTGGTAGATATGAAATGTTAAGATAAAGCATTAACTGAATTCGGAACATGTAGAATATCGGAACTGTTAATCTTGCTGCCCAGACTAACCCACAGTTTGCAAGCAGTTGGGTTTTGCACTGAACCAACACATAAGACACATCACAGTGGCAGCTGCGCTGAATGGCATGTAGCACAGGTGCTCCAGTGTTTAGTGATTTATCTTCTAGCAGAACAACTTATATTTCTCTGAACCTCACTCCTGTCTCCACTGCCCTCGCCGTGGTCATGTCCGTCACCAATGACAGTCCCCCTGCCCTTATCTGCTTTCTTTTTTCTTTGGTTCCTTCTTTACAGTCGGCTTAAGGCCTGCCTCCGAACTGAACTCTTGGAGCCCAAGCATGGCAAGGAGAATCTCTCCAGCACAGACTGAGACCACCTAAAACATTCCTCAGTTAGTTTAAAAGACAAACAACAGTTACCTTTTTCCAGTCCAATTTCCAAAAACATTTACATGGCCGTAGCTGCTGCTTTTACCAGATCTCTACACCAGATTGTGATGATTCTATTGCATGCCTCGTTTTAGAAGTTTGTTTGCAGACCAGGATTCCAAATGGAATTCATATATGGAACAAGAATGTCTGTAATGACTCCTTCATTGAACTAATGTCCCAATACACTTGAAATGTATAGCTCCTTCTGTAAAGTCAAATTCAAAAAGTCTTGGGGGAATCTAAATGAGACGCCCTTTTGTACATGCTTGCTAGTAGCTTGTTGATTGGCAATTAAACGCATTTGAACATTACACTGTTAAAATAGGAACCAACATGATGGTTTGAGGGTCTATATTGCTTGCATTGCACTTTCCCTTTCCAGAGATTACACTGCTGATCTAGTGCAGCGTATTGGCTGGGTGTATTTGTGCACATCTTTTGAACTGATCATGTTTGTAAACTTCTTTTGAAATGCTTGCTTTTATTTTTTTGGTGCTTTCGATTTTACTATGGTGTTTTAAACTTATTTCCTTGGAGCTGGGCTCAATCTGTTTCTGTGATTTCTGTAAGATACAATGTATAGTGATATTATTAATAATAATAATGCTGGTCATGTTAAAATGATTACAAGTTGATTTACAACATACTGCTGGACAGGTTGATTTTTCTAAGGAAACAGCTGGAACAGTTGTTACAATGAATGTGCAATCATACGCAGAGCAACATGATATTTGTAGAATCCGTGTTTGTGTTGAGTCTGTTTCAAACATATATTCTTGTTTAGTTGTTCGAGGCTCTACTTGCACTTTTTTTCTTTTGCTTTGTTCTGTGTGTGTTTTTTTTTGTTTGTTTTCCAATAAATGTCTCATTCTCCTCTGTTTCTGACTGTCTTTCTTTTTCTGTCACTTGCTTTATCTTACCAGAATGTATTTCTTCACTACTCTAGATTACTCTTGAGCTACACCCAGGAACAGGGATACTTCTCACTGATTGGCCCTAGTATAGTTCTGATCTCAGCACTGCCCCCCTACACCGATCTCACTACATTGAAATTGCATGATGCTGCATGTGATAAAAGGTTATGGGAAGAACACATACGGTAACACTTTTAAATGGATAGTCTTACCTAAAATGACTTGGAAGGCACTCCTTCCCTCATGGTACAGTGCACACTATTATAAACGGGTCCGAAGAGGTGGACTGCAGTGCATGCTAAGTATCTTAGCTTTCCAGGGGTACACAGTCATGCCTGTGTCTGTTACTGTACCTCGCTAAAACACCAGATCACCAGCAAACACCAGCATTAGAACCGTGGTAAATAAAGCACACTCGAACACTACAGCACATTGTCCAACACCCATGAATGTTGTGCAGCACAGATTAACCATAGAAATGCATTACCATACCTGGATGCAATTCCCATACAAACTAAATGCAGACACAAATGAGTTCATCTACTTTTCCCAGTGTTTACTCAAGGTGCTATAATTTGTTTTCCAACACAGAATCAAGTTGGATGGATATGTATAAGCTGTAAGGGAGACATTGAGAGGAGCAGTAGCTCCGACCCTGCTGTTGTCTGTGTGCGGAGTGCTGTACGTTGTGACTGATTGATTAAACTGGGCTTTGTGTTGTTGAAGATTCGGTGTCTTCGACGACGAGAGTAACGGCATGTATGCTTTTCCGTGCCCCAGGACCTCCATGCAATCACCATCCTCCTACAGCTCCAGCTCACCCCCACTCAACAAAATGCCCATCATGAACAAACTGCCCTCCGTCAGTCAGCTCATCAACCCCCAGCAGCGCAACACGCTCACCCCCTCCGGCATGTCCGGGGGCCTAGCCGACAGTAAGTACTCCCCACACCTGGCTCAGGCACACTGTGGAGCAACTGGAAGACAGTATGAACCGCAGTGAAACAGCCTGCTTTACCATGCAAGCTCTGTCCGTCAGCACGGTTTACAAACTGCCACATTGTACGAGCGAATTGGGAATAACCACGTACAGAGGTGATCATTAGTATTGACGCCACAAATACCATTGTGCATTTGGTTAAAGAAATGTTACTAGATCTGTAAAGCAGAGAGGTAGCTGGGTCCTGACCATGTGTATTGCATTGAAAAGGAAAGCCCCAGACTATCTTGTATCACAAAGAAACTAATCTAGCGCTTCTGATTTCTTCTATTTGTGTGTTTATTCATACTGTATATTAAATCCTCTATTGGTTGGACGCTGGGAAAGAGTTTGGATCTTGAATGTGTTTTGCTCTGTTTCTTGTGCCCGCAGTGGCTCCGATAATGGGCTCGCACATCCCCATGGGCAGTGATATGAGCGCTCTCAGCCCCACACAGGCTGTGCAGTCCCAGCTGCCCATGCAGCCGCTGTCGTCACACTGCACCCCCCCGCCCCCCTACCCCACCGACAGCAGCATCTCCAGGTGAGCAAGAGCATCTGCATACAGAAGGAGAACCAGTCAGCCAGGGGAGTGTGGCTCCTGTTAGTTTAGACAAGAATCCAGCCACTGCCAAGCCTTCACCGGTTATTACTACTAACCTTGAAAACGTTCCTAGGGTTAGTTCTGTTAGGCATCTGATTTACATATTTAAAATGTGCAAACCACCCTTCCCTGGCTAGTAGTCATCTTTCTACTAAGTGCATTGATATCTGTATTGTACTGTAAGCCACTGATTTTAAGATTAAGATTTTATGCTGCCATGAAAACACAGTAGCAGCCCTACAGCATGGTTTTATTTTTTGTGCAATAACCCTAACGTTCCTGTTGTGTTTCTAGTTTTCTGCTGAGGCTTGGCTGCTCGTCGTGCCTGGACTATTTCACTACCCAGGGGCTCACCAGTATTTACCAGATCGAGCATTACAACATGGAGGTAAGCGCCTTCAGTGTGTTAAACCTCAATGCAATTTAGTAAGCCAACCTGCTGTCTCAGTCTAGTCTTTCCTTCAGTGTTCATTTTAAACATGTGACACTGATACCTTTTAGATAAAGTTTTCCCCTGTAGTGGACACAAGGCTTTGGCAATATCACCACTCAACAGAAAACATGATCTTCATGTTTTAGGTATTGACACAGTAGATCGCATTACGCCTTGTGGGTTCCAGAAATGTTAAGAGATGTCAAACGGAGAGAGCTGTAGTGTGGTTTCCTGACAATGCACGAATTGTTATTTTAAAGTCTTGATTGGACTTGATTGCTGCAGGACCTGTCCCACTTGAAGATCCCGGAGCAGTTCCAGCATGCCATCTGGAAGGGGCTCTCAGATCACCGGCAGACCCTGGAGTACTCCACCTCCCCCTCCCAGCACCTCATGCGCTCCACCAGCGGGGCCTCCACCGTGAGCGTGGGCTCGTCGGAGGCGCGTGGCGAGCGGGTCATCGACGCTGTCCGCTTCACCCTGCGGCAGACCATCTCCTTCCCCCCGCGCGACGACTGGAGCGACTTCTCGTTTGACATGGACTCCCGTCGGAACAAACAGCAGCGCATCAAGGAGGAGGGCGAGTGAGGTCCCCTCGCCGGACACGACTCTCCTGTGACACCCAAGACCCACGACCACGGAGCACACCGACTGGACACGCAACCCGTCTTCATTCCTCAAACTTTTTATTTTATTTGACTTTTGAAAATTGTTTTTTTTTAAACAAAAAAAGAAAAGGGATAAGAGAATGTTGCACTTAATTTTTTTAATTTTTCTTCTCCCTATATCTTGGCCCTGGTTATTGCAGGTTGGTTGGGTGGCGAGTGGTGGTTATAAATTAAGTGCGTTTTTTTGTGACACAGCACTTGCAGTACAAAAAAAAAAAAGAAAAAATTCCTTTAGATTGAAGCTTTGCAGTCTGCTCAGCTGTATTCTTGTTTTAGGATCATCATTAATATATATATTAAAGAAAGGTTCGGGTCCTGCAAACAGACATTGTCGGTGCGGACTCTTATTTGGTTTAAAATGTACTCTGCTCCCTGTACTGTGGGGTTACCGACTGATAAAATCCTCGCTTTTTGGGGTAACCCTTTAAGATACCAAATGTAATTAAACGGTCGGAGTAGCCAAGTGTTCTGCTTTTTTTTTTTTTAATAAAAAAAGAAATAAAAAAAAATTATATATATAAGACTGCCAAAAGAAAGTATTATGCCATCTTTAAAGTTCAATTACTTGAATTGTGTAACATTGGTTTTCCGATCCATAATTACAAGATTAAGTATTGTTTAGTAACAGCCTTGTTTTACCCAGTCCCCTGGCCCTAATCTGCAAGCCCAGTATTGCTTAACTGGGCTGTTACAGTATTGGATTGTACACACAGTAGACTGAACCAATGGAGAGCTGATGTCACAGTATACCCTTTATAACCTTGTACAGCTGTTTTCTTCTTTAATATGTAGTCGCGTCACACTTCTGCAATCTTCAAAGGTCATTTAGCAGTCGTTTTTTTTTTTTTTTGTCCATATAGAAAGTTTTTTTTGTGTTTTTTTATGATTTAAAAGTGTATATATGTTCAAGGCATGTGTTTCATATAAATCTAGATTTCTTCATGTGTATATTGAAGGCATAACATTTTGAAATGTAGACACATATCCACCATATTAAAGATTATATCAAGGTTATATTTTCTTTTCATATGGGTTATTAAATCAGGGATGGAAATAAGAATCCCATTGCATAGCAGTCTGATCCATTCCTGCTTTTACTATGAGTTTAATGACACATTTGAGCTTGTTACCTACACACTGTGGCTAATCTAGCTCGTAGTGAAACCTGGAATGGGTGAAACTGCTATGCAATAGGAGTCTTATTTCAATCCCTGGTTATTAATACAGATGTTGCCTCTATTTTGTCCCTTAGTGTGGCTTGCAATTCTCAGAATTGTGCAACATAAACAGCAGAGCAGTAAAGAAATCTACAATGTATTACTGTATATACAGTACATTTCTATCTAGAAGATAACATTCACATTTGTATTTGCAGCCCAGGAATGTATAACAATATCTCTACCGTATGCTAATGGAAATGCAGTGGGTTGTGATTAAATGATAGAACTTCACACAAGATACTGTGAGAATATGAAGTAACGTGTTCATCCATAACACTCGACCAGAACATAGGAGTCACACTAGTAAAGTCTGAATTATTCTAAAACTGTATGTCTTCTGAGCGACTAAAACTAACAAAGGAACCAAGTCAAGCAGACAAGCTGTGAGTCTCGGCCAATGTCTTCGTCAGTGTTATTGAAGTAAGATTCACTGGGTTACTGTAATTCATGATCGTTGAAGACTCTTTTCTACTGAAACGTTTTAGTGCCTTCCAAAGCCGAGCATGTATTATATTTCCAATCCTGACACCCTTTCGCTGTTTCACTGCCCGGGGCATTGTCTTGGCCGTCTGGGAAGCGATCATTTCAATTTGTATTTGTGTATCGTTTAGTGTCCTTAATTTCAGAAACCAGGCAACAAGAGCTTCTTGAGCAGTGCCATTCCTGACAGAAATCCATTACTGTTTGTAAATAGTCATACTGGTGCAGAACGGTGAAAGGGCCATGTTGTAGTAACTGGGGAATATTTTACTAAACATCTCAAACCCTTTTGTATGTATTCTTCAAATACTGAAATGTTTGTGCCAGAATGCCATTAACAAAACCTGTTTCAACTGGGTTCTTGTTCGTTGTTGTAAAATTATGTGTATATATGTTACAGTTCAGATTTATTAAACTTACAATTTTTTTATATTTGTAATTTTGATTATAAACAACAATGCTGTGTTTGGGAGAATCTGGTTTCAGATTGTTACTCGAATAAAAAAATAAAATGAAAAGTAGCATTGCTCAGACTTGCCTTGTGTTTTTTTGTTGTTTGTTTTTTTCGTTATTAATGTGGAACCAGTATGTGTCAATTATAGTGTACCTGTTAAACCAGTTAAGACTTCTAAATCGCATTGCGCAAAGGGTGGAATAGCAGAGTACGCAATTATGTTCACTTCAATAGGATTCCCTGGTGATGGTTTACTGAGTTTATTACCTGGGGGGATTTTTGAACAAAGGTAAATGGAGAGATTGATAGGGTGTAGACCTCCCTTTCATTAGGTGTCAAAACATTTAGCAATTAACAAGTCCCTTTAAAACTGCACCTTTAAACATTCTGGAAGGCAGGGTAAGAGAACTATCCTGTACAATGTATGTTAGGGTTGGCCATGCTCCAGCTCCAGAGCGGATGGAGACCCCCCCTGCTCCAGCTCCAGCGCGGATGGAGACCCCCCCTGCTCCAGCTCCAGCGCGGATGGAGACCCCCCTGCTCCAGCTCCAGAGCAGATGGAGACCCACTGCTCCAGCTCCAGGCTGGCTCCAGAGCAGATGGAGACCCCCCTGCTCCAGCTCCAGAGCAGATGGAGACCCCCTGCTCCAGCTCCAGGCGGGCTCAAGAGCAGATGGAGACCCCACTGCTCCAGCTCCAGAGCGGATGGAGACCCCTTGCTCTAGCTCCAGAGCAGATGGAGACCCACTGCTCCAGCTCCAGGCTGGCTGCAGAGCAGATGGAGACCCCCCTGCTCCAGCTCCAGAGCGGATGGAGACCCCCTGCTCCAGCTCCAGAGCAGATGGAGACCCCCTGCTCCAGCTCCAGAGCGGATGGAGACCCCCTGCTCCAGTTCTGCTTTGCTTTGCCTGATGCATTCGAATGACTTGTATACTCCACTATATTCATTACCCGCCTCTCTATAAGGGTGTCATTCACAGGCCTTGGAAGAAAAGCATTCTGGCTGGCGGGTGGGGGAATTCTCGGCCAAAAAAGATGCCCTTCCCACAGGACCCTGCGCAAGGTTGCCATGACACCAAAATAAATGCTATGACAACCAGAACACCACAAAACACTGGTGTTCTCTGCTTAAGAGATCAAAAAGAAAGACATTGATAAATAAACACCATAGCTGTGATTCAAGCCTTGCCTTGTGTTTTGAAAATATTAGTGATGGAATCTGCCCCTACATAGTGTACAAAAAATTCAAGCCCTAGTTGGCATTTTACAAGGGTGCAAAGCAGTTCTCTGGCTGGCTTAGTTGGGAGGGCATTGACTCCGATTCCCAGGGTAGTAAGGTCAGGTCCCATGAGGCACAAATGGGAATCCCTCATTCTCATAAATATGGTGATTTAAAATGCAAACGTGACAAGGTTGACATGGGACAGGGTTCCCTATAGCCTTGGATTCTGACACTCCAATACGCCATGCACACTGCCTCAATGATGCATGTGTCCCATGAGAAAGACTTCTAAAAGGGTCCATCGCTAAATAGGTTGCTGCTGTATATGGTTAACCAAACACCCATTAAAATCACCAAGATACGAAACAAACAATAAATAGATGCAAGAAAATATTGCTTTAATAGCTAAAAAATGAATCTATAGTTGAACAATAACTTAATTAAATAATAATAATTATAATAATAATACATAAGAAAGACCATTCTTGATATACAACAGCATTCTTAAATTTACAATCGACATCTAAAAAGGTAAAAAGAAAAATCAGACCCTTCATAAACTATGAAAGCTAATCATTTTCAACTAAAGAAGTCCTGCCTTCAAAATACATTTGCAAAGAAAAGAAAACAAGTGGCCTTTCCCACCAAGTAATGTCCTAAAAACAAAACAAAAAAAATGCAAATCCTCTTAATCTAAAAACAGCTGAATGTAGTGATGTAGTGGATGCTTCAGATAAAGACTGCCAGTACTCCCAGCATATACAGTCTGTGCAGTGGCCATGGAACATGCATGGAAAAGCTTTTTTCTTCAACACAGCTCTTTGGCATGAACCGTCCACAGAACAATAAAACATAGGCGAGAAATTCCTTGAAAACAGGAAATCAATTAAAATACCACTTTGTAGAAAAAAAAAAAACGAAGAAAAGCAACATAAAAAACAATCTTTGATCATCAATTTTGACAATTAAAATAGCAGCTACCTAACAAAGACATGTACTGTAGCACCGTTTAATTAGCTGGCTTCATGAGCGCCCTGCAGAGGAGTGATGAATAAAAGAAACCCGGACTCCAGGTGAGGAGTTTGCAGTGGTTTAAAGTGCTGTGAGTGACCCATCCCTTTGGACTGCTGCTCTTCACCGTCATTTCATTTGGTCATTTTAACAGCCTTGCTTCGATTCAGACCCTCCAGCTCTGTGTCTCAGCTGCGCTGCCCTGATCATCGTTACACAAGCAGCCTAGCACCTAGGAAATGCATCCTTTATACAATACTGGAGCTCATTTGCATTTCAATCAGTCCAGCACAAAACAGACAAAACACAGCACAATGCAAATATACACATGAACACGACCAACATACAAAAAGAAAAGACATACGTATTACAAATGGAATTCCACTCCAACGACCCCACCCCATCCCCACAATGGGGACAGGAGACCCTAAGGGAAAGGAAATGCTACGTGGATCTCCTTAGTATGACCAGCTTTGAAACATATTCATAAAAATAAAAAAAAATGGGTAGGTACAAAACTCACTGCGTGGAGCCACACCTGTCCGATACACTCATGAAACTAGCAGTGAAACGGGCTGAAGTTTAGGTTTGCTTTGGGTGGTCTGGAAGTCAAACGGTGCTACAGAACAGGCAACACACAAAACAATAAAACAAAACAAAAAAAAAACACTCAAGTACCGCCATGCCGCGTTATCCGTTAGATCGCATCAAAAAACGTTTTTCACACTTTCACACTATATTGACACATGGTACAAAAATAAAACCTTCCGTTAAAATGAACGTCCTTAAATAAATAGATATTAATTAACATAACGTTCCATGTCATTCTGAATGCGCTTATAACTCATCCCTTGGGTTGAGAATATCCATCCGGTGTTCATCATCTAGAGACTGCATCACCTCGTCCGCCTGTAGCCTCTCCTGTGAAGAGGGGGAAAAAAAAAAGGTTTATTTAAAAACAAAACAAAAAAAACACTATCCTCAACCCCTAGATAAGGCCAGCTACTAATACAGTGGTAGCCTGGAAAAAAGTTATAATGAGCAATATACTTTAAGGCCACTAGAGGGGGATGTTGTATAAATGGAACACTAACCAATTGCTTGACCACCATGGGAGCAATTATGCATATATTAACAGTGCACCATGCAGGGTCACAGACCAGGGCACAGAAACCTGAGCTAAGCTTGGGGGCTGCAGATGGCTCACCACAGTTATAGACTGGGGATTTTCAAACTAATTAAATATATATAAATATATATATATAAAATGAAAAGCACTTTAACAGGTGCCCAAAGCAAGCAAGTGTATTGTTGTGTGCATGCATGCTGGGAGCTCACCAGTTCTCTGAAGAGTGGATCTAGTGTAAACCACATGGCCACGGCGCAGCGCTGCCCCCTGGTGACGGCCTTCACGCCATGCGGGTTCTCACCCCCTGATGAGAAGCCCACCATCCGCCCACAATTGGGCTTCACTGAGGCCTGAAGAGAAAGAACAGAACAGAAACTATGAGAATTCACAGCTATGGGGAATGAGCCTGTATTCAACATTACAGTTTAAACTAACAGACACCCCTGCCCTTCATCTTCAAGAGCAGCGATTGGAAACAATACACGAATAACTGTACATTATTCCACAAGGGGCAGCTTTCCCTAGTCAGCGCCTGCTTCTTTTTGTTTGTTTCAGTTGCGTTTTAAAAGACAATGACTCACAGTGACTGTTTTGGCATCCATCTCAGTGAAGATAAACTCCCCTCCATCAAAATCTCCATTCAGGTATAAAATAGCACTAAGGTAAAGGAAGAAGACATGCGTTAATATTGGGACGGACTTTACTTCCTGCAGCTCATTCAGAACGCTGGTCCTGCACATTACTGTAAGCTGCACCCAGACAGCTTACAGCTGACAGCAATGCCTGTGAAAATGATGTTGCTCTTTCCCTTGAACAATGCCGCCCTGGAGGAGAATAGAAAAGCATGCAATAAACAAAGCGACAGTAACAGGCAGTGTTGTGTGAGGCACGGCCGTGACGGATTCTGTCCCGTCGGCGAGATGAGAGGAGGTTAAAAGCTCTAAAACCACGAACGCAGACGAGCCCGGCTCTTGCATTATGATTGCGACGCTCTCTTGCGGTGTGTGGGGTTGCCAGTTCGTGCCCAGCCTCTGCCCTGTTACATGAGCAGGTGTCTTCATTTCAATATCACAGAGGGGTCAGTCACCTGTAATCTCTGTAGGTGTACGCAGGGGGTTCCTTCCAGCATTCGTAGGCCTCAGTGTCCAGTAAGCAGTTATCTGCGTGGATTGGGTGGCTCAGGTCGTTCCGATGGCTTTGCTGGCCTTTAAAACAACAAGGGGAACTCATGAGTGTACACTCTGACCCAGGTTACAACAGAAACTCTGGTGATCATTTAGCAACGTGCAAAAAACTATGAAAATCATAAAGAAAAAAGTTCCAAAGAAATAAAGAAACTGAATATTTACAATTGTATACTCTTTTCAGTACAGAATTTTCTTAAAGCTAGTAGTATAGAGGTGGAAATAATCCAGGTTTTATTACCAGCTTGATTAGCCACCTGTATAAGTAACATGCTCAGGTGCGTCTTATTAAACTCATAGATCAAAGTGCTATGAAATGGGGTCTTCATGCTATCCTATTACTACAGGGTTGGAAATCTCAAGAATAGCTTTTCAGTAGTAGTTCAGTAGTATAGCAGCTCAGCTGTGCAGTGTCTGGGTGAGACGCTGTGCCCTAATTGCTCCCTCCTTACCTTTGATTGCTGTCCTGCACACCAAGTGGGTGTATGAGAAATACAGGGTGGAGTTCAGCATGAAATAGGACTCAATGGTCCTCCGCGCCTTCTCACTGACCTCGTAAAACAACTGGGCACTTTTCAATGGGATCCGCCCGTCATAGCCGTACTGGAATAAAACACAGAGCCGTGGAAAACAACAAACACCTGCACTGCATGCACACACACACACACTGGGACACGCATAGAGATACACACACTGGGACACGCACAGAGACACACTCAGGGACACGCACAGAAAGATACACACACACACTGGGACACGCACAGAGATGCACACACAGGGACATGCACAGAGGCACACTCAGGGACACGCACAGAAAGAGACACACACACACTGGGACACGCACAGAGATGCACACACAGGGACACGCAAAGAAAGAGACACACACACACTGGGACACGCACAGAGATGCACACACTGGGACGCGCACAGAGATGCACACACAGGGTCACACACAGAGCCACACAGACACGCACAGAAAGAGACACACACACAGGGACACGCACAGAGATGCACACACAGGGTCACACACAGAGGCACACAGACACAGACACGCACAGAAAGAGACACACACACACACACAGGGTCACACACAGAGGCACACAGACACACGGACAAGCACAGAAAGAGACACACACACATAGGGACACGCACAGAGATGCACACACAGGGTCACACACAGAGGCACACAGACACACGGACACGCACAGAAAGAGACACACACACAGGGACATGCACAGAGAGACACAGACACACACAGGGACACTCACAGGGACATGCACAGAGACACACACAGACAGAGACACAGACACACACAGAGGGACACGCACGGACAGACAGACACACACACACAAGCAGTGGAAATGAACAAATACATGCACTGCAGACACACACACACGCACACAGGTACAGACACACACACACACACACACAGAAACGCAGAGAGACAAACACACACACACACACAGAGACACACACACTGCTCACAGCTGCTCTTCCTCTTGTAACAGTTGTGTTTACCTGCAGGGCTTTCAGCACCGTTGCCCCTTCAAACTTCTCATTGGGCGTGTGGGGTGACATCTTCCCACTGTATCCATCCCCAGCCATAGTGATCGTCTGAGAAGAAGCACAGACACGCTGTACTGAACAGGGTAAAACACTTTCGAAGGACACAATCTAAAAAACGTGGGCAATTAGGAGCTCGTTCAGGCAGGGTAATATACATCTCTGCTCTAGAGTTACCGAAAGCACTCTGAGGACTCACCTGCGCTGCGCTCTTGAGATCCCTGCACTCCTGCTCCGAGAGCACTCCGTCGAGCAGGACTCGCTGGGAGCCGTTGAGCGCCTCGGAGCCCAGAACTATCTGCACTCCGTCATAGGGCACCGGCCCACCTGCGTGGGCAAAACAAACCAGCACTGCTTCATCTTCTTAGGATTCACAGAGTCGTCACACAAGCACTGGTGCACAGACCCGCTGTATTGTACGCACGGCGAGGCTCGTGCACAGCTCTGTCAATCCCAGCACACCGCTGTGCTTGCTTACCTTCCCGCAGTCCTGCGTCCATTTCTGAAGCCAGGGTCCTCTTCTCTGACGGAGAGCTGGAGAGCACACCAATGGCAGTTCCTGAAGGGACCCTTTTCAGCAAAAAGAACACAAGTAGTCAATTCTCCAAGAACGACAAGTCTGCCTTAGAAATTAACTCAAAACTCAGAAGTGGAAACACAAAATACAAAATAATAATCTTAGTTGAATAGATTGTTCAGCTAGAGCAGGTGTAGTTTTTTAAAACTATGTCCTTTGGATTTTTACATCCTAAAAGGATAGAGAGTTACTCTAGAAAAAAAAAAAAAAAACTTCTTACCTGTTTATATCCTCTCTGCCGAACGTGGCGCTCCAGTAATTCTGTAAAGAAAAACACTTTTTTTTTTTTTTTTTAACATATAAAATAATCATTATAATAAATATTTGAGAAAAAAAAACTGTCCGTTTCCCTGTTCTCCCTTCTTACCACTACATGGCAGTGTAATCAGAAATATGACAATGGTGCAATAATTGTATACAAGCAATTTGACAGTGTACTGTACTGTGTATGTGATGATCTGGCTCTACTATGTCCCGTTCAAAGGTTACAGACAGACAGACACTCCAAGCATGCAGACAGCTGCAGCGATGCTTATAGAAACTTCCGATATGTTCCCTGCAAGACTCTTATATAGAAGCTAACAAACAACCACCTTTTTTTCCTTCTCCCCCCAGGCACCTTACCCCTTTGTTATTATTCAATCCCACATGCACTTGCAGTGCCACAACCTGCTGCAACACCTGGCACTTCACATGTGTCCGCATTTGTGTTTTAAAGTCCTCTCCTGGGCTCTGGGACTGGGTGCAATCCAAGCCTCTGCTCTTACTGCAGCCTGTGATTCCTACCATTGTGCGCGGACATGCCCTTCAGAGCTGGCATGTTCACAGGGCATTTCCTGGGCTTTGGACTCTTGCCCTGGGTTGGTATTAGAGTGGCAGCAGAGTGTGGTCAATGGCGTTATCATGCAGGAAACGGAAATGCAGTACTACAGCACTCCATCAGTTTGTACAGCGCGCTCAGTGAGAGAGACCACTACAGAAAATCTTTCCAAAAACAGCTAAACGGAATAGTTACCATTTCCAGTCTGTTTGCTGTGTATCTAATAATATGTGTAAGTAAAGTGCATGGGCGAGATCCTGCAAAACAATTCCTACATACCGGCTCTGAGTAAACGAAATCCAGATTGTCACTCCCCACTAGCAGGACCTTCAGTTCCTGCTGGTGACGCCTCACATACCTCTCAGCATCCTGTGAACACAAACACACAGGAGACACACGATGAGACAAGCAGCGAGCAGAGTCCGGTCCTGGTGCTGTACTCAAGAGTATATCATTAGAATACAGCAGGCTTCAGCTGTGCTCTCCAGCGTCTTCTAACAGCTTTTAATTCCAGTACGAGTGCTTGGTTTAAAATCCAATCCCAATCAAATCAGACTGATCGTTTCTTCCCCTGGCAGATGTAAGCGGCTTCCACATTATTTTGACAGAATGGGCTGGGCCTCCTGGTATCTGTAATTGCTTATATGGATAGACCTAAATAATATTACTGTGCGTCACAGAAAACTCTTGTAATCGTGCGGAGTGGAGCCGGGTTTCAGTCTAACCACCGCCCAGACCCGAAAGCCGACTCGAGTAAAACCAACAACTTGAAGTAAATGTAACTCTCCCACGAAAAGTAAGACGCATATTTTTTAGACATATATTACAAAAAATAACCAGGGGGTAGTGCCATCTCTAGCTTTGCTCTCGAGGTTCCTCTGCCCCCAGAACCTCTCAATGGTATTACTGCCTACTCGCCATATTTTCAAAGGTCTGTAATTAACTCCTATTTTTTGAAAGAGGGAAAATGCTTAATTCATTTTTACAAAACTACAACCAAACAACTAACTTATACACACCAAGGTATTTTAGGGATTCTCAAGGTGTTTTGTTTTTCATTTTGTAACATTAACATGATTTCTTCTCTCCTTTCAAAACAGCAGGAGCTAATTAAAGACTGGAGGCCACGCATTGAGAATGTAGCCCTCTGTGTTCAAAGCCCCTACCTGGCGTGGTCTGATGTCCTGGGGCCTGTTGTTCTCAGCTAGAGCCTCCTTGTAGAACTCAATGTTATCGGTAATAAACTCATCTCCTTCATGAAAGAGCAGGTAGGTCCAGGCACATTCCAGCGCTTTCTCAATCTTATTCACTGCAGGAGGGAAACCAGAGCTCAATTTATCTTTAAACAAACACCACGGCAACACCCGCTTACACATCTCCATTGCAGGACTGGAGACACCAACACAGGGTTCCCCCGCTTACACATCTCCATTGCAGGACCGGAGACACCAACACAGGGTTCCCCCGCTTACACATCTCCATTGCAGGACTGCAGACACCAACACAGGGTTCCCCCGCTTACACATCTCCATTGCAGGACCGGAGACACCAACACAGGGCTCCCCTGCTTACACATCTCCATTGCAGGACTGGAGACACCAACACAGGGTTCCCCCGCTTACACATCTCCATTGCAGGACTGGAGACACCAACACAGGGTTCCCCCGCTTACACATCTCATTGCAGGACTGGAGACACCAACACAGGGTTCCCCCGCTTACACATCTCCATTGCAGGACTGGAGACACCAGCACAGGGCTCCCCCGCTTACACATCTCCATTGCAGGACTGGAGACACCAACACAGGGTTCCCCCACTTACACATCTCCATTGCAGGACTGGAGACACCAACACAGGGTTCCCCCGCTTACACATCTCCATTGCAGGACTGGAGACACCAACACAGGGCTCCCCCGCTTACACATCTCCAGCCACCCGGAACAGCGAGACAGTATACCATTTACCATTTGGGGATGTATTTATTTAAAGCTTCAATACACAGATGAGATAACACATTCATCAGCACATTACCCAATAATATCCAGAACAATATTCCAGGCTTGCATTCAAGGCAAAGCGAGTAGAGCAAACTTGCTGAGGTAGTGGAACAAATATAAAATACCAAAAAAAAAAAGCACATTTCCAATCCCAGTTCCAAAGCGAAATATCAGATTTGGCCGTGGTTTAAAAAGCTTGACCTGACAGCAACTCTTCTCCCCTCGACCCCTACAGTTTTACTGACTTGACAGCAACACCCCCCCCCCATCTAAACTATTTTCTAAGCCATAAAACAAGGAGTTTGAGACCCATGGAACCATAACCCATTAAAAATGAGATTCCTACTCAAGCCAGAGAGCTGGAACTTCCAGAAACCCTGCTGCAGGTGTAGTAGTGAGACAGCCCGAGTCCCCACACACACGCACAGTTTCTCTCAACGCTGTCGTATCTCTTGTATTAGGACTGGAGGTTTTAAAGCCATGGCAACATACAAACTCACACTTCACTGGCCCCCACCTGCTTCAGCCAGCCCTACGGGTTCACTACAACACTAAAGCAACAATGCTCTCTGCATCCCAGCTATTAGGCTCTAGTTCGGGACAAACACCAATCCTGTCCATCCTTCTTGTATGTCAATTTGTTTGTTTGTTATTGGTAGATTTATTTAGGTCTGTACTCCTCTGCTGGGATGAAAAAAAAAAAAAAAAAACCAGATTTTCCCCTTTCCTCGTTAGTTCTCCTTCTGTTGTATTAACAGACATCCTTTCATGAAGGATATTTTATGCCAAAATTAAATTAATAATCAATCAAAATAAATAAATTTTGAAATAAATAAATGCATAAGTGATAACATAAATATCGAAATAAACAAATGTATTTTATATTTATTTATTTTGATATTTATTTATTTAATATTTATTCATTTCTTTTTCATTTTGGCATAAAATATCCTCCATATCGTTTAGCCAATTGACACATAAAAAGGCCCAGGATTAAATTAAAATTATGTTGTTGCTTTCCTTATAGCAGCTTTTAAAGCATACCGAAAAAAAACAAACTCCACCCGTGACAAAGATAGACGATGATTTTTAGTATTTTGCGAAGTTACAGCATTAGAGAATTGCGCACTGGTATCGTAGCTATTTTGTGCCTTTTTAGAATCTGCTTTAAAAGGAAAGCAGCGTCATAATTCAAATGTAATTCTAAAGTGAGTGACTTGGGACTTTTCCATGACCTGCCACCAGACTACTTACTTGATCTGGTCCGACCGGTCTAGGAGAGCTGGCTTTTAAAAACTGCCCCTTCCTCGCATCTCAAGTCTCAGAGCCTTTGATTTTAGCTTCTATGCGCCGACTCTCCAGGAAAACCCACCTAAGGCACAGACAGGCCTGCTCAGATTGAAAAACCTAAACAACATTCTTGCTTAAAAAAATCCAGCACACTCTGGTGTAACCACGTCAGCTGGTTAAAGTAATTAACTTTCTAAGGTTTTCAGAGCTGTGGTAGATTGAAATGAATTTTGATAGCATGTAAACTGGTCAGCGATTATCAAGTCTGTTTGGGCATGTCTCTTAGCTGGCTGCAGTGTTTAAATTAATCATGTTTTCCTTTGGCTAATCAGTTGATTCAAGCGACTGACCTGTTTAGTACGTGGATTCTGTTGCTGCTTGCAGTTAGAAGGAACCAAACAAAATACCGATTGGTAAGTAAATTTGAATGCTTGTTTAGTAAGTAAATTTGAATGCTTGTTTAGTAAGTACATTTGAATGCTTGTTAGCTGATGTACAGCTGGTTGAAGGAATTAATTTTCTAAAGTGTTCAGAGCTGTGGTTGATTGAAGTGAATTTTGACAGCGTGTAAACTGGATCAGCTCTAGACCTGCAGGACAGTATAAACTGGGAAACAGTGTCTTAGAAGACCAGCCGTTCTAAGCGCCATCCAGTCTAAGGGCCACACGTCCAAGGGCAGTCTGAGCTTTGGGAGTCCGAGCGAGGACCTTTGCCAAACCTCTCCCAATGGCTACTAGAGGCCTCATTTCACTCTGACACCTAACGTCTGGATCCCCTGGACAAAGCGTGCTCACTCTTCCTCCTCTCCTAGAATGAACACTGGTAAGTTCCTGCTGCAGATACCGTTACTAACTCCTTCTCCCCCTACGCTGCCTGTTAAATTTGAAAATCTCCTTTTTCAATTGTCGTTCTCCGATTAACAAATCTCGGCTTCTCAGTGAACTTATAACTGATGCCAACCTTGATCTTCTCTGTCTAGCAGAAACCTGGCATGATGTCAATGATCTGAGTAAGGGTGGCATTGTAGAGGGTCACCGCATCATCAACCGAGGAAGGGAGAGTACCAGAACGGTCAAGAAAGATCGAAACTGCCCATGGTACACCCTCGAACTTCGATTGCTTAAGTATGCCTGCCACAAGCTTGAGCGCAAGTGGAGGTCATCTGGACGAACGGTTCACAGAGAGATCTGGACTGACCATCTCGTGAGCTACAGGCATGCGCTCGCCGCGGCCAGGGTGAAATACTTCTCTGAAATCATAACTGTGGGACACAGTAAACCCAATGTTCTCTTTAAGACCATTGACCAAATCCTACATCCAGCCACCAACAGATCCATCTCAAATCCATCCTCCTCTCTTACATGTCATGATTTCTCCTCTTTCTTTCGGAACAAAATTGACAACATCTATTAGTAAACCCAGTTTATTACTTGACCACCTTGACTCTCCTCTGGTTGCCCCTTCTGCTCTCTTCTCTTTCTCTCCATTGCTGATGTCTCCGGCCTACTGTTGAAATCAACTACCTCCACGTGCCCCCTGGACCACTGCCCAACTAACCTTGTCCGTCTCTGTGCTTCTGATCTTGCTTCCTCCATTATGCCCACTCTCAACCTGTCCCTGGTCTCAGGCCTGGTTCCTGCTGCCCTTAAGCTTGCCCGAGTTAAGCTGGTACTCAAAAAACCCTCCCTCGACCCGGCTGACTTATCTAATTTCCATCCCATCTCCAATCTCCCTTTTCTCTCAAAAACTCTCGAAAGGGCTATAACCAGTCAGCTGATGAAACATCTCACGGATAACAATTTGTTTGAATCTCTGCAGTGTAGCTTCTGGCCGCATCACAGTACTGAAACTGATCTGCTCCGGATTGTAAATGATCTCCTGATGAATGCTTATGCTGATGCTTGTCCTCATTGACCTAACAGATGCTTTTGACACCATAGATCATGGCATTCTTCTTGACCGCCTTCAGAAGTATGCTGGGATCTCTGGAACCTGACTCTCCTGGATGTCCTCTTACCTATCTGGATGCATGCAGTCTGTTTTCTACGATGGATGTAGTGGTATTGCAAACCCAGTCACTTGTGGTGTCCCTTAAGGGTCTGTTCTTGAGCCTCTTCTCTTCAATATCTACATGCTCCCCTTGGGTCACCTCCTCCGCCAACACAGACTCATGTTTCACTCCTATGCTGATGACACTCAGCTCTACTTAAAACTCGACCCTGGAAGCCCCTCTGCCATGGTCCGGCTCTCGGCTTGCATTCAAGACATCAAGGCCTGGATGTCTGCCAATTTTCTTCAGCTCAACATTCGCAAATTTGAACTCCTTCTAGTAGCATCTAAAACACAACTTTAAGAATCTCAATATAGCTACCCTGAACCTCGGAAACTGTCTGCTGCTGCCTTCCCCCACAGTATGAAGCCTTGGTGTACTTCTTGACAGCAACCTCTCCTTTGATGCCCACATCTCCTCCGTGGTCAAATCTTCCTTCTACCACCTTCGAAACATCTCCAAAGTCCATCCCTACCTTTCATCCCGGATGCAGAGATACTCTGTCATGCATTGGTCTCCTCTCAACTCGACTACTGCAACTCTCTCTATGGTGGTCTCCCGGCAAGCACCATAAACTGACTGCAGCTAGTTCAGAATGCCGCTGCCAGGATCCTTACCAGATGTAAAAAACGTGAACACATCACCCCCTGTCTTGCCCAGCTGCACTGGCTACCTGTGAAGATCAGATCTCAAGACCTACTTGTTCTTTCTTGCTTTCCACGCTCTTTAAGCCTGATATCTGTTATTAGCTGTTATGTCATTGCTACTTTTTTCTCACATCCACAATGTTTTAGAATTCTTTTTACATCCTAGTCTTGTATTTAATATATTATGCATTGTTTTTCACTGTATTTGATGTATTATGCATTGTTTTTTTTTTACTGTATCTTGTAAAGCGCTTTGTGATGGTGGTCCACTATGAAAGGTGCTATATAAAATAAAGATTAATTGATTGCGTGATTGATTAGTCACTTTACCAGCTATTCTATTCTATGGTGAAACTGACGAGAATGATAGAGCAGGGAGGAGGACGAGAGGTGTGAAGAAGAGGTATGGAGAGAGGGAGAGAGAGAGGAGAGAGAGAGAGAGAGACAGGTGGGGTGAGGGAGACAGGGATAGAAAGAGGGGGAGTGAAACAGAGGGAGGTGGGGTGTGGGAGAGGGTGAGGGAGGGTGATGATGCAGAGAATGAGAGAGGAGAGAAAGAGTGAGGACCATGCCCACAGAGGCCCGTCTTTACCCTTGAAGTAGGCGTACTGCAGGTAGTCGTAATGCAGGGGCAGGTAGTTCTCCATCGGGGACAGCCGGCCGGGGCGGGTGGCCAGGTCACGCACACACTCATGTTCACAGATGAGGATCTGCGTGTAGTGATCTGAAACAGCAGAGAGGAAGACAAGGTCACTGAGCAAGCAGCGAGTATGAAAGGGTTTCTTACACCAGCTTCACTCTTACCTGTTTACAATTCTATTACCATTACCATTTCTGCTTTGATCATTTTCACCAGTTCATTACTATTATTTTAGAAATGACAAATCGTCATTGTTATTGGACCAAAAATATATACATGGATTTCAAAATGTAAAAGTGTTTTTTTTTTAGTTTGTTTTCTTAAAACAAAGAGATCTATTTGTACTCTTCCAGAAAGACTAGGACAATAGAAGGGCTCCTGCAACATTGACTGGGTTATTTAGCAAAGCACAGTTTGGCAGTACTATCTTTTGTTTGCCTTTGGTTAATTTAATGCAATAGAATATCACCATGGAAGTATTTTCTAAGCACAGTAATGCCAGTAATTGCCTTGTCCATAGATATCCCAGAGCGAATGTTAAACGCAGACTTTTCTCTTGGTCTTCTTGGGAGTGCTCTTCTAAAAGGCTGATCCTTTTAATTACATGTTTTAATTCCTCTTCTGAGGATTGGGGAAAGCTTCATGTGGTTGGAAGCTCAGCAGTTTTGGAAAGCGAGGCTCGGCAAGAACATTTCTTTGTGAAAAGAATCCCCTACTGTACTGGCATTTGAACTAAATAACTATAGAGATCTCAAAATACAACAAAAAGACGACAATAGAACAACATTAACAAAAAACTCCCCAAGACACCAAACCCAGACAGATTCGTGGAGCAATATAGTAATTGCCTTTACTTAACCCTAAGGAAAACTACTCTGGAACAGGTTGGGGCTATGGGGTTAGTTATCCAGGATATAGACAATAAATAGAAGAGTTAAAATAGGAATCCTAAACTGGGAGCTAGTGAGAAGCTGAGGGAGCACAAGCCACTTTTTTAGGTACAGTGGCTTTAAACCTGGTTCCCCAAACCCCAAGTCTCCCCCGGTGTGCCGTGCAGTGGCCTGAAACCAAGTCTCCTGAAGCCATGCCCCAAGTCTCCCACAGTGTGCCGTGCAGTGGCCTGAAACCAAGTCTCCTGAAGCCATGCCCCAAGTCTCCCACAGTGTGCCGTGCAGTGGCCTGAAACCAAGTCTCCTGAAGCCATGCCCCAAGTCTCCCACAGTGTGCCGTGCAGTGGCCTGAAACCAAGTCTCCTGAAGCCATGCCCCAAGTCTCCCCCGGTGTGCCGTGCAGTGGCCTGAAACCAAGTCTCCTGAAGCCATGCCCCAAGTCTCCCACAGTGTGCCGTGCAGTGGCCTGAAACCAAGTCTCCTGAAGCCATGCCCCAAGTCTCCCACAGTGTGCCATGCAGTGGCCTGAAACCAAGTCTCCTGAAGCCATGCCCCAAGTCTCCCCCAGTGTGCCGTGCAGTGGCCTGAAACCAAGTCTCCTGGAGCCATGCCCCAAGTCTCCCCCAGTGTGCCGTGCAGTGGCCTGAAACCAAGTCTCCTGAAGCCATGCCCCAAGTCTCCCCCAGTGTGCCGTGCAGTGGCCTGAAACCAAGTCTCCTGAAGCCATGCCCCAAGTCTCCCACAGTGTGCCATGCAGTGGCCTGAAACCAAGTCTCCTGAAGCCATGCCCCAAGTCTCCCCCAGTGTGCCGTGCAGTGGACTGAAACCAAGTCTCCTGAAGCCATGCCCCAAGTCTCCCACAGTGTGCCGTGCAGTGGACTGAAACCAAGTCTCCTGAAGCCATGCCCCAAGTCTCCCACAGTGTGCCGTGCAGTGGACTGAAGCCAGGTTCCAAGCCACAAAGTGGCTCCGTCTTCCCTCAGCTTATAGTTGTCAGAAGTGGAGAGCCATGGGTGAAATCAGAATTATAAACCACTTTGAAAATGAGTGTTAACTGCGGAACTAAAAAGACTGCTTCCACAAGCAGTTAGCCGGCTTCAATGAAAAAAAGAACCTGATACGAATGGCCCAAGTTACTGACACAGGCCCCTTGAAAATGATACAGCTTTTGCTCTGTTAAAGATCATGTTGCTTTATCCCCTTAGGAATTACTCCCAACCCACCGATACAAAGTCAACACATTCTACACCCATGGGGGCTTCTAAGGGTCTCTCAGTCTTTAATGACAAACAGCTTGCACCCATCAAGACCATGTCAAAATAGGTGGTCAAACCTCTAAAGGTCATGAATACATGATGGGCTATTTCTCCAAGGCAAGACGACCCCCGTGTAAAAACCCTTGCAAGCAATTTGTCAGCGAGTGATTTCAAGAGCAACCTTGGTATTAAATTGGTAATGTAATCCTCACAATCATGGGAGAAAACATACTGTATTAAATATGCTTTGCCTAAGGAAGCAGGTTTAAAACTGCCAGGGGTAAACTTTGGTCAAATCTAAAAAAAAAAAAGAAAACAAATTTAGCATTTCTTCCTACTAAGAGAGGGCACAGAACAATCAGAAGTGATACCTTTTACTAGACCAGTTGCAAAGAACAGAACAGGAAAGGATCATTTTGCTGCAGACATCCCAATGCTAAAATGCTTCTTGGCAAGGGTTTCTACTCTGTTAAACACCTTGTATTTTCCAGCCTCTCGAATCAGCTAAGAACTACAAACCCTGGAGCGGTTTCCGGATGATCTGAATGGATTGTGTTTCTAGTATTTCTGAACCCTGGGCCCCCTGGTTGTGAAGCACTAGTGCAGCAGGAGGTAGGGCATTCACACATTCACAGCATCCAAACCTTTCAAACACAGGGATCTTCTATTCTTTCCAGGGAATGATGCTGGGCTACCATTGCTTAGCAATTTGAGCCATTCCAGGTTTTCCTGTGCGCCTTACTGTAGATAAGGAATGCGGTGCATGTAATGAGGCGCACACTGGAATGTCTCAAACAGTTGTGCAACCGGAGTCTTCAATCATACACTGCTTTCAGACCCTGAGCAAGAAACATCCTTCCACCTGGGAACCCTGGCTGAATAAAGTCTAATTCACACCTGTGCTAATCCTTATCAGTGCTGAGATCTTCAACAGCCTTTGAAAGAATTGTTCTTTTTTGTCCAGCTGCAGCATTACTCTGCCTGTTCTGGAAATACACAGCAGGGTCTGGGGCCCAAGTAAAGATTTGAACTTTTTTTTTTTTGCCCCAGGGTGGAATACAGTTGTGCCTGTGTCAGCCTGATAGAGGGACTCCTGGAGTTCACAATGAGGCAGGGTGACAGTGGCAGATCAGTGGCAGGGGTGAGCTAGGACCCTTTTTATCTGTGGCATTATTTAGAGTGATGGCAATGCTAACAATGAGTGTCTTGTTGCTGAAAACTGTAGGGAGTACAGTTTCTGACACCCTGCCTCATTGTGAACTCCAGGATACCCTCTATCAAGCTGATACTGATAAAATTGTATTCCTGTCAGGGACAAAAAGCTTAAAATGAACATCTTTTCTTGTTTGGGCCCTGGAAAGTCCAAGGAAAGGATCAGTCATCATCTGGTCCCTATAGAGTTTGAATACTTGTGCCAGGCTTCGGGTACTAAACTACTAATAAAAACCAAGTGGACAAAAGTCTTTATCGAGGTCAACAAATGTTTTCTCAGATTGTATTACGTTTCTTTTTTGTGCTATATCTACGTTCTCAAAGCAACAGTTTTTACTTCAAATCGTCATTAGCACATTTTTTTCAGAAAGGATTTTTTTCTTTAAGTATTGGCCCTGTTTTGTATTTATAAAAAGTAAAGTTGCTGCTTAATGTAACAATAAGCAGCTCTGATCCCGAACCAAATAATGGGATTGGGCTCCTACTGCTCCCATTCTCCAAAAGGGAGCGTGCTGCATGTTTTTATTGGGCTGTAACAAGTATTGGATCCACATGCTTGCTCCTTGGTAAACAATAGGAACTCTTGGCCGCACAGCCATAACAAACTCTTTGGGAGGCACCGGGTACCCAGCATTACAATGAAGTAATGGGATCTGAACTACAGTTCTGAATGTGCTCTCTGCACTCCGGATATGAACTAGCACACACAGCTACAGTTCTCAATGTGCTCTCTGCACTCCGGATCTGAACTAGCACACACAGCTACAGTTCTCAATGTGCTCTCTGCACTCCGGATCTGAACTAGCACACACAGCTACAGTTCTCAATGTGCTCTCTGCACTCCGGATCTGAACTAGCACACACAGCTACAGTTCTCAATGTGCTCTCTGCACTCCGGATCTGAACTAGCACACACAGCTACAGTTCTCAATGTGCTCTCTGCACTCCGGATCTGAACTAGCACACACAGCTACAGTTCTCAATGTGCTCTCTGCACTCCGGATCTGAACTAGCACACACAGCTACAGTTCTCAATGTGCTCCCTGCACTCCGGATCTGAACTAGCACACACAGCTACAGTTCTCAATGTGCTCTCTGCACTCCGGATCTGAACTAGCACACACAGCTACAGTTCTCAATGTGCTCTCTGCACTATGCCACAGGGAGCTCAGCTTCTGCAGAGTAAGCTTAGAGCTGTCAAGAGATAGTGGGAGTTTAGGGCAGATCCACATAGAACTCGCAGCAGCTCGCTTTTCAAAACGATCTGACCCCTTTATTAGGGAGGGTTCGCCAACGAAGGGCACCTAGATTCAAACAGGTTGAACTTGGTTGGCTGGTTTTACAATTTAGTCGGATCACACGATATCAAGACGACAAACATTCCTGCTAACGCCCTCATCAGTGCAAGCAAGTCAGACCATCACCTGAAAACTAACCCAGAAGCCTCAGGATAGAAACTGCTAGGAGTACTTCCAGCTACTCACTGCTGACCTGACTGGCTTCTGCCATAGAAGACTAATGGAAAGACTTTGAGAGTCAAACTTTTGCATGATCATCACCACAAAAATCTTGGCCTTGCCTTTGACCTCTATCTGAATGACTTGCCAGTGTTACAAACGCACCATTTACATGGGGTGTATTTAGGAATAGTTACCTGAGATGGCCTTGTACAGGCTGGGGTAATAATCCAGGTACTCGTGCTCTTCAAACTTCTGTGGCCCCTCGCACAGCGCCCTGCACTCCACGTCCGCCTTGCCGTACTCCAGCAGGGCCTCCTCGAAGAACGAGATGGCCTTCTCATAGTCCCCTGCATCGTAGTGCTTTACTCCAGAGGTGAAGGCTTGCTGTAATAGCACAACACAAACAGGGGGAGGTTACTGGACTGCATTCCAGCAGAGGAGCCAGAGGAGACCACAGGTCCCCAGCGACATGCAGGCTGCTTTCTATTCAATATTTATCTTATTAAATGCTAAAGCTTTGCAGGGAGTGTTTTGGTTGATGTTTACAACATACGTTCTATGTAACCAACCCTTTGATGAATAACTTAACGCAGCTGCATGTGTGTTGTCCATCATGGAAGGAATGCTGTCCAAGGATAACATAGTTGCAGATTCAGAACTTGCAGTCAAAAGTGCTGAGCGTTAATTGGTAACTGGCATACAGTCTGCAGCTATGGCCATGTACAGCACACACCCCAGCCAAGTCATCAATGAAGGAGGTGCTTGTGATGGAAGACAAATGTTAATGTGGAAACGAGAGAACCTGACCTAGATTATTGACATTTGTGTTTCTTTTTTCTTTCTGGGTAGGCTGTGGTTGTGCATGACAGTTTGATCCATTCCTGCTTTTACTACGAGTTTAAAATCAGACACACCTGAGCTTGTTTCCTACACACTGGGGCTAATCAAGTACATATTAAAACCTGGAACGGTTGAAACTGCTATGCTATCCTCCTCCTGGCAACGAGGCAACTACTGCCATCATCTATCCAAGGTTAGAGATGACTGCACTGCATGTTTCCCATCAGCACTGTCAACTGTTTATCTGCCTTAGAAGCAAACTGTTCTTGGTGTCATGACTGTGAATAGTTTACTTTAAAGGTTTAAAGTGTTATGGTAACATGTGGGTGTAGAGATTGTTATTCCATAACAGTTTCGCTTACAGTAAAACCTGATGTGGCAAAACAGCTACGTAGAGGTGTGGTTTTATTGGTTTTCTTATCATTTTCTTTATTCATTTATTCATGAAAAAGCAATTACATCAAGAGAGACTTCCAAGTGCTACACACTTTCTATCCTGCTAAACATCTGCTCCTGCTTTCCAGTTGGATTGGGTAAAGTGGACAGTGGACAGTGGAGAGAGGACAGAGTGCCACCCGTACCTGGTGTGGCCGAGCCTCCCTGTCCTGGAAGTGGCTCTCCTGCACCCCCTCCAGCAGCTTGTAGTGCTCCAGGTTCTGCCACATCTCCATGTGCTCGGGGTTGGCCAGGAAGAAGGTGTGGGCTGCCGCTGACGCCTTGTCCAGCTGATTCAACTGGGGAGACAAGAGAGGACTGATTACACTGAGGAGCAGGCACAGCAGATACGGGAAGGATAGCAACCTTTATCTTCTGTAACACACAAAGAGGCACAGACACAAGCACACACAGTTCCAAGCGGTCCAGTCAACCAAAAAATAGAGACCAGATGTCACCCCGTCTTTTGCCTGGGTGCCAAAAGCTCTGCTGTTGTAATATTCTCACGCGTATCTTCGCAAAACTCTCTTAGTAAATCGCCAGACAGAACAAAAGATAAAGAAAGAAAGAAAGAAATAACAGATGCTAAAAGGGAACACTTTCTCATCTTGCTAGTTCTCAAAAAAGAGACAAAACCAGACAAAAAGCTGTTCTAGAAGCAGCACGCAACCACAACATTGGCCTCAGTAAGCCGGCTCACATTTACAACCACTGAATTTGTCAAAAAACAAATAAACACGTTGCTTTAGTAAATAATGGAGCCAGTGTTTGTTTCCCACCTCCTCATTAGAATGAATTCCACAGCTTCGGAGACCTGCATAAACATTCCTGGATACCATGCTCTTGTTACTAAGAAGTTTATTTTACAGTTCACATGCAAACAAGAGCCAGTAAGACACCATGGCTATGCCTTAAAGTTCACCCCACAAGAACAGCACCTCCATCTTGAAAGGGCGTCTCCCTCTCTCTCTGTGCCTCCTGCAGAGCACGGGGGATGCTCATAGCTTACAAGCGCATTCAACGGTTATGGTACAGCGGGTACAGCCTAGGTTTATGGACCTCATAAACCTCATAATCTCTACAGTACTTATGGAGGGAATGCTAGCTTTGGTAAGCTGGTTCACAAGCATATAGGAATGTTATCGCACAAGCACAGAGTACAGATGGTGCCAGGCACAGATAGGACCAGGATATGTGGGGAGGGGGGGGGAGGAGACAAACATTTGGGCTACTGACTTTGTGTACACAGGAGTCAAAACGTTTGCCAACTTGACTGTTTCCTAGACGTGCAAGATTAAATACTGCATTTCAAATTGAGGTAATCGGTTAACAGTCTAGCAAGAACCAATCAATCAATCACATTAGTAGCACAGAAAGATAAGCCTTTCTCTCTCTCTCTCAGGCCAAGACTCTTCTTTTATCTCCTCCACAGGAGCAGAACAATGAAGCTCCAGGGACATGCATGGTTGCCTCTGAAAGAAACACAGAGCTGGCGTCAGGCACTGTTGTGTCCCGTCCAAGCGGGACCTGGCACTGCTGACTCCTTCACTTTCCTTAAAGCAGTGGAATCTGTTTCCAGACTGATCTGCCAAGCGGCTGTACACAGGCAGTCATGTGGAAAGCAGTGCGTGCCACCATTTCCAAAATCGCACTGCTTCATCATGACCTGGCTGGTTTTATTTAAGCTACAGTGGGTTCCATGGAAAATGCCAGAAACATTTGTGACAATGTATCAGCTTCAGTCTCCACATACACAGAACCGTTTCCCTACTGGCGTCGCTGTCTGGACTGTGGGACAATGTCATGCTTTACTCTTCTACTGTAGTTCAGTGGTTTCTCAACTGGGATGTGCAAAGCCTATAGAGGTATCCCCGCTCCCCGACAAAGGGATCAATGCATTCACATGAATGCTGGCTATTTCAAATTGAACACATACTATCGTGCAAGCCCAAATGCAAGGACTGACTACGGTGTTTCATTAACAGTTACTGTATACGCAGGCCAGCGGCACCTTTCAGAAGGAGCGAGACCTGGGATACTGCCAGTGGGATACGGCACAGTCGAGTCACTGAGCCCCTATATGGCACAATCCAGGGGTGAACACATGGCTTAAACATTTCCATTTCTGAACCAAATCAGCACTATTGGAATGGGGATATTGAACATGATTAGCTGATTAAGGACATGGTATACCTTTATGGTTGGTTTCACAGTCCCTGATTAGCACTAATCTTGGACTATATTAAGCTAACATTAGGTAGTCCAAGAGTACTGCTAAAACAAGGGGCTGTGAAACCAGCCATTAATGATTAGCATGAATCCTGAACTACTAATGATACTTTAGGTAAGGTAGCCCAAGATTAGAGCTAGAACTATGAATCAATCAGTCAAATCACTCAAGCCTGATATCTGTTATTAGCTGTTGTCTAAATTGCTATTTCAGGTTTGACACACGCATGCACAATGTTTAAAATTCACATCCTAGCCTTTTATTTAATGTATTTGCATTGTTTTTTACTGTTTGTCTTTCATGTACTATGCCCTCTATCTCACTGTATTTAATGTATTATGCATTGTTCCTCACTATCTTGTAAAGCGCTTTGTGATGGTGGTCCACTATGAAAGGTGCTATTTAAAATAAAGATTGATTGATTGAACTATGAAAAGCAGAGGTAATAAAAAAAAAAAATAATAATGTTTTACTTCCAGAAAAGCACATGGTTTTATCCGCCATATCCCTGTACTGTTGTACGGTTGGGTTAGGCTTTACCCCATCGGCCATAATGTTTTTATTTGTTTGTCTTAATGGCCTCGAGGTCGTCATAGCAACAACCCTTTAAAAAAAAAAAAAAAAAAACACGCAACCTGCATGTAGTTTGACTTGGTGACCTGGTTGTGCGGGAATCTGCCAGACAAATCCTTATGAGGGTATTGTCTTTTGTGGGGATCTGAGGTGGGACCAGTTTGTCAGCCCTCCTTGCTAATATTTATAATTACATTTAAACTATGAAACAACGCCTATTGTTGAAGCAGCCATATTTATAACAGTAAAGGGTAAAGTCCTAAAACGCCTCTAGCTTGGCACTTGAATCATACGTAGGAGGTTGTCTTCGTCAAAGCAATGAAGGAAGCCCTTGTAAATCAACTGAAAACTGCAAGCCAAGTTAATCATTCACAGCCACTCGGCTCCTAACACTTTCAAGCTTGTTAAACATTCTAAATGTTCCATTCGGAATGAATATATAAAACGTTTTCAAGTTCTGTATAGATTGGCAGAACACTCTGTTTCAAATAATCCTGGAGCAAAAAAAAAAAGCAAGTAATAATCCACAGGTTTGTTTTGTCTGTCACTTTACAAAAAATTCACAATTTTCCACCCCCGCCCCCATTTAGAAGCAAAAATGAGCTTTCCTTGAAGAGAAACAGCAACAGGAAGATTTCTAGGTGAGATTTGTGAAATGCTCTGTCCAGCTGCCAAACAAGGAGCCTGTGTGCCCAGAGGAGCAGGCGATAGTACGGCTATACAGAATTACAGGCAGGCGCCACGGCCTTAAAGCAACACGCTGCCCCCAGCCCTGACCACTTCAATTGCTCCTGCTATGGTAGGGACACTACTGGAAGTACCTCAGCATCCAAAAAGTCTAATTCTACAAATAGCACAGCTTAAAAGAGGGAGGATATATGTATTAAAAGCTCTGGCTCAGAAGGAGCCGTTTGCCTTTCTTTGCATTCCGCAGGTCACACCGCACCACAAAGCTGCTCTTTCATCTTGGTTTATGAATCACATTCACTATGATAAAACCCCTGTATCATCTCTCCTTACGTACAACAGAAATACTCTCTCATTTCCCTGTTGCTTTATCCATTACTGCTGAATTGACAGTTCCATTCAGGAACAGAAAAAAGCCAAAGTAATTCATGAAACGTTGGCTGAAACCAAGCTAGCGACCTACACCTCTCTAAATACATGGAAACGAACAGTGGCTTAAGCAATGTTAATGATCTCAAATTAAACCCCTGGGGTTTGCTTTCCTAGCGCTACAACTGATCACTGACAAGGCTCTGCTCTCTGTCCTCAACACAAGAGGCTTCCATTGAAAACTTGACCGCTTTCCAAATTGTTATAAACAAACTCGCACAAGCGCAGCATTCTTCATGCACCACCAACCCCATGGAAATCCACAGAGTACAGGCTGGCAAGAGAATCGTGTGTGTGATTTACTTGCTGTAGCTGTCTTACACAACGTGCAATCCAACACTTTTCTAACAGGAATCCACAGACACTCCAGTTCCCTTTTAATCAATTCCAACTCATCGTTGATCAAAATTGCTATTAGCAGTATTTTGTTCAAATCAGCTTCTCACAGTGGCAACAATTTGAAGTCCCTGTTAGTCAATTAAATTGGCTTCAAATGAAAGCAGTTGAACAAATCACAGCAATTATTATGTCTCTGAAATATCAATTCCAATTCCTTTGAAGGAATTGGAAACTGATTTTAAAAAAATTGAAAAACCAGGAATTGACCCTCAACCTGTCCACAGACCAACTTAGGAACACAATGTTAGAATTCAAGTCTGAAGAGCATTGTTCAGAGGTACTTGAAACACATGTGCACACCATCCTTTTCCTAACCACTGAAGACACAAATTTGCAAAGAACTTTGATTATTTAAATTATTGATTATTTAATTTGTTATGCGCCCAGGACTGGCACAGTTTTCTACAGTCCAATTAATCATCTGTA
Organism: Acipenser oxyrinchus oxyrinchus; assembly: GCA_030684275.1. Lineage (NCBI taxonomy): Eukaryota > Metazoa > Chordata > Actinopteri > Acipenseriformes > Acipenseridae > Acipenser > Acipenser oxyrinchus. Next base: position 2,049,158 of record CM060262.1, read on the forward strand.
AATACACATGTTCAAACAGCACAAGTCAGATTTGAACCCAGGCCTCCACAGGTGAAACTTTGTCTTTATCAAGGACTCAGAAACCAGAAGCACCCAGGCCCCAGCTCAGCTCCAAACCCAGGGGGAGCAGGCCTGCAGTTGGAACCAGTAAATGAGCTTTGCTTGTCTGCCCGACAGATAATTTAGTAAGCACTTATAACTGATTTCCTGAAGTTATGGTTCCAATTAAAAACACACAGCAAACCAACTCTGACCTAGCAAAAGAAAGCCTCACACACCAGCTACGCTGCAGTAAGCGGAGACAAGAAAATACATTATATAAATCAGAAGCAGTTAGAAAATCACAAATCTGAAGTATTCAAACTTGCAAAAAAAAAAAAAAAAGGGAGAAGAGTAATTTGCAAATCACTTATACATTTGGCCAGACTATGTAAACTACATGATTAGTTAAAGTTATGTGTGCACTTTTAGTAAACAATTTATAACCGCAATTAAAGAAAATAAAATAAAAACTAGTCGACAAGTTCTAGTGCCATAGTCTGGCTGTCTGAGCCACACAGCAGGGAGGGCACAGAGCCACTAGGAACACAGGAAGCTGAAGCAGGCCTGCAGGCTCTCTCTCTCCCTGTGTCTCTCTCCACTCTGTCAGGATCACAATTGTATCAGGGATTCTTGTATCCTTTCCTCCTAGAGTGCAATTAGGAGAAACTGGCATGTGACAAGAAGGGCATCCGCCACTGCCATCTCTCCAGATTTCACGTGACTACGGGAAGATGTCTTGGACACAGAAACTGTCTACATTGGAAAGTTACAGTATACAGCTATGTAAAGTTACCCAGAGAAGGGACAAACATTAGGATCATTCACAAATCTATCCCACCTCACTGCCCTGTACCCAATCCCTGTCCTGTACCTACAATCCCTCAGTCTGTACTCGCACCAACAAAGACAGCATCCATGTCTCAGATCCAGCTCCCACACAACCTTCTCACGATGACATCACAGGCAATGGAATGAGGTCCTCCCACACAGGACACACCCTCCACGGCCACACTGGATTCACTCTCTATCCCCGTAGTGTACCGTCACCACTCAGAAACCACACATGTTGATTTAATAAGGTAATGTCAGAGATCCTTTATTTATTTTTAGAACGAAACACTGTCCCTTCAGCCCACATAAAGGTCAGCTTATTTTGGGGAAAGAGATAAACAGAACACATCCCATCTTAAAATGTTATCGCATAGAAGGTCAGGAGGGCAATGGAACAAACATAGCCCCCAAACTGTTGCTTGTACTGGGCTGGTTCCTCCACTTATTCAGTCAGCTGTACGGTCCCTTCTGTAGAGACATGGTATAGAACATATGCATTCAATTCAAAGCTGAAGCCTATCATCTACAGATGGAAGGACCCCCCTCTCTCTAGGAATATTCTGTAAAGTGGTACACTGCTACACTCAAACAGCAGCTCACTGATATCACACCATTATTGGGAGATAGGTCTAATCTAATACATTCAAGTCTGATTTAAAAAGTACTGTACATACTGTAGTCTGATTAAACTCTAGATAAATTGTTCTGTGCTTTTCTCGGGATCTACATAAAAGTTTCTGAAAGCATACATTTCACAGCAAAGTTATTTTTAAATACCTAATACTAGAAAATTAAGTGTCAACTGTTTCCACTTGCATAAAGACAGCTTTATGACCTGCTTAAAAAAACACCAATTAGCAATTCAATTTCTTTGGCCAGATGTACATAGCCGTACACAGTTTAAACTGCAGCTCGAAGCCCTGCCTGTCTGCCTGCCTTTCACCGTCACATTCACATGACTGCGTTCTACCATGCAGCCAAGCTTTGCTAGCCTTGCCCTCTGTGTGATGATGTAAAGCTGGAGATCGTCGCAGCTCATTGCATACACAGGAGTCCCAAGACAGGGTGCAATTAGAAAGCTGGTTCTTAATCTTTTCCAAGCCTAACCTGAGGGTTTAGGGATTCTCCCCATGAACTACCAACTAGCACGAGATCAACAACAGTCCTCATTGAAGGATTTAGATCCAACTCCGGTTAGATCAATTGCAAACAACCTGGTATCTTTAAAAAAAAAAAAACACATGCACTAAGACAGCTAAAAATGAGAAGCTAAAAAAGGTCCCAAGTGACCAGGTCTCCGGTGGCTCCATACAGTTTTGTTCACACACACACACACAACAGGCCTTTAAAGCTACAAAGCAGATACTGCACTTTCCATTCCCAGACAATGCCACCATTCATACTGCGAACCATATTCCACTCACTAGCTCTTCTCTGGGGAAATGTAAAATGTACGCATTAAAACTGAATGACGCAATCAATCCGCCTGGATTTCGAGAGGTTTCTGTGTGGTTTTGCACGCTGCATGCCTACAGCCTCGGTTTTATATTTACAGTAGGAATATTTTATTACACTTGAAATGTCTGAACTGCCGCTGCACCAAACCACTGGCAAGTACAGGAGGCTGAGGAAACAAGGCTAGTTTCCCCTTGCAAACAGCCTTTTAATATTTGAGACACTCAACCATTGTCAGATATTGGTGCCATAACATGCAATAGCCCATGCCTTGTTAGACTGTGATAATGACACTGCCTGCCATGAGATGCAAAGTTTGTAGAAAAACACAGTGCACTGAAGGTGCTTTGCTGCTCTCTAAAGAAATGAGATGGCTGCGCTGTGCTGCTGTGACAGGGTCTTACGTCATGTGCGTGGATCACCGCTGTTTAAGCAATACAGAGAGACATTGGGGGGTGGAGTTGAAACGCCGGCACAGGCGCGCAGGATTTATTAATACAAACAGAAAAGTAAAGGTGGTCATGTGACGTTACCAGCCATGGTAACGCACAGAGGACACATACAGCAAGCTGTACGAAAGGCAAAATAAAACACAGTACAAAAACTACAAATAAAAGGTGCCCCAGAGGGCGAGCGCTAGCCTTAAAATGAGGCGTCCCGCTCCAGGAACCGGCTACACTACGTAACCCTCGCTATACATCACATGGGATCACTATCCCCTAACTAACCTACTCCCGAGCCGGTATTCATACAACGACTCGTGCTGCTTCATACGGCCTTGGCTGGGCATTGCCTTCACAAGCTCCGCTTGCAGTCTCAGGGTTGCGTAGCGGTCATTCCTGCAGAGTGGACCCTCTCCTCCCGGTATCGCCGCTCCCCTCTGGCATGGCGTTGCAGTCGCCCGAGCCATCTCCGCGGATGCTTTTGAACTGACGGACACTCGGTCAAGACCCACCCACCTGCTGATTGAGGTCCAGCACAGCCAATCACTTGCTGCCCTTCCCCTCAACCAAGCCTAGCAGGCAGCAAGTCTCAATCGAGCACCCGTCTGTAAACAATAAATGTAATTAAACAAATCAACTCCAAAATGACACACAATAAACCCATTTCCCCATACAAATTATACCAACACTAAATACACACATGCAGGGCAATCGCCCTGCTACAGCTGCACATACTAATCAAACAGCGCTATTCAAGAACCTGTTTACCATTTCTCCTTTAACTGGAGACTATCAGACAGCCGAGAAAAAAGCAAACCGTTCAGATAATTTACTGTAACTGCATATAAGCATTGAAAACCCTGACTGTTTACAACACAAGGTGTTGGCTGATGTAGATTAAATTTACAACACAGGATTTCATTAAAGCCAAACTTCTCTACCGTAATGCAGCATGTCATTTCAGAAGCAGGCTTTTTTTTGTGCAACTAAATTTGCTTCAGCTGGGTTTTATATTGCACACCTAAAAAGCCTGTAATCAAAACCAGGGTGCTGGCAGTGAATCCCAACCTCAAATTTGCCCTGCTACCTTACTGTAAGCATTGCTGGCAGCTACTGTTAACAGCCCTAGACTGCTTGCTGTACCTTGGCACAGTGCTCCTAAACCTCCTGAGAACCCCACAGGAACAATTAGCCCCAAATGTATCTGAAGACGTGGAAGATTAAAAGAAAAAGAATGAATTGGAGGATGAAAGGAGCATTGTTGATTGTACTGTGTACACTGCACCCCAATCCAAGTCCTGTCTCATTAAACATATTCAGCATAACACAACCTTTGCATTAACATTTACAGCTCTGAAAACACCAGGACAAAGACAGACAGCCGTTTCAGCAAAAATGTAATGATTTAAGGGTGTTTGGTAAAAAGCGACTATCTTTGTGGTACTTGGTTTTGTTTTAGATAAAAGCTTACCATTATCGGTACCTACCAGCAGAGGTTTTAGGTTGCAGTTAGGTTGTATTGTGGAGAGGGGCTGTGAGAATGTCAACTCTCACTCCCAGGCTCTGACCACAGACTAACTTACTTATTGGCAGCAGCTAGCATTAAAAATATTTAGAAATCCTAAAACAGAGTCACAAAGGGAAAAAAAGCGAGCAGGGACACTGTCCACGACCCCATTTCCCTGGTCTGGTTTATTTTCAAAGACTCTCTGGGAGCCAGAACTATATGAGAAGTAGCCTACAGGTCATGAGGACAGGGCATTAGTTAACTGGAATGCTTCCTTTTCCAGAACACTGTCCCAACACACTGACCTCCTACAGCCCTTCACAGTTAATACAGCATTAAAACAGCCAAAGGCACTTCATTGAAAAAAAAAAAAAAAAATGAAGAGCGAAAAAACAGGGGCGCACCAGGAGTAAAACGATAGCTAAGGAAGTGACTTGAATACTTTGAAATATGTTCAGTAGCTGCTTGATTACTTTGCTGTGCTAGTTATTTCATGCAGTTTATTTTTTGGTTAAGGACCTGAAACATCTTTATTATATGCTTGACAGAGCAGAGCAGAGCAGAGCCATGTACAGATATTTTAATCACTCGAACATTCATCCTTGACCACGACATGCTTGAGTGACTATGATTGAAGCTTATGCACTTAATCACCTAATTAGTGAGACAGTTGATTGGACACTACATATGTAGTGATTTCAGCTGTTGAATTGCAAGCTTGAATAAAAGCAATAAAGAAAAATCACAGAAAAAAACAATATGCCACGTCTGTCAAGAGAGCAGCGCCTTCGTGCGATCGGCATGTTGGAGGCTTGACTAGGGCAGCGTACTGTGGCTCGCTGTCTTGGGTGCTCACAGCCACCTGCTCCAAAACAGAGTTTGTCATTTTTTGATCAAACACCAACTGGACAGATACTGCAGTCCCTTGCTTCAGACTTACCCAACACTCCCGGTAGAAAACAGATGTTCATTTTTAAAAGAACACTGATGCCTCCTGGGGCACATTTAGAAAATGAGGTTTTAAATAAAAATAGCCTGACTGAATAAATGAAAAATAAAATTATAAAATGTGACATTTTATATATAAATATATATTTTAGCTCAAAGAGCCAGCTGCCATATCCACATTTTCTGGTTTTATCATTTATTCAGTCAGGCTATTTTGATATGTGTATGTGTATTATTATTGCGTCGGCATCGAAAGGGCACATAAGTTCTGACGATAAACAGATGACCACAAACAGCCTGTCCAAAGTGAGCAGTAGCAGGGATTCCTGGGATTGTTGAGCAGTGAAAGCAGCGGCATTGAGAAGCCTCTAGCAGAGATATGTGTTCTCCCAACAGAGGTGTAGAGTTGAAGCCCGGGAGGGTGGGGGTGCGGGGACCACCCATTGCACACAGCGCCCCGCACGATCAGTGATTGATGGCAGTTCAATAGCTCTTATCTCCTGCGTCTCCTTATATTCTCTCTCACCCTCTCCGCTCATCCGCTACTGGCCGACTTGTTCTGCCTTCTCTTCACTCTCCTTCCTCCCATGCTCGCTCCTTCTCCTCACTCCTTCCTCCTGTGCTCACTCCTTCTCTTCACTCTCTTTCCTCCCGTGCTCGCTCCTTCTCTTCACTCTCCTTCCTCCCGTGCTCGCTCCTTCTCTTCACTCTCCTTCCTCCCATGCTCGCTCCTTCTCTTCACTCCTTCCTCCCATGCTCGCTCCTTCTCTTCACTCCTTCCTCCCGTGCTCGCTCCTTCTCTTCACTCTCCTTCCTCCCGTGCTCGCTCCTTCTCTTCACTCTCCTTCCACCCGTGCTCTCTTCTCTTCACTCTCCTTCCTCCCGTGCTCGCTCTTTCTCTTCACTCTCCTTCCTCCCGTGCTCGCTCCTTCTCTTCACTCTCCTTCCACCCGTGCTCTCTTCTCTTCACTCCTTCCTCCCGTGCTCGCTCCTTCTCTTCACTCTCCTTCCTCCCGTGCTCGCTCCTTCTCTTCACTCTCCTTCCTCCCATGCTCGCTCCTTCTCTTCACTCTCCTTCCTCCCGTGCTCGCTCCTTCTCTTCACTCTCCTTCCTCCCGTGCTCGCTCCTTCTCTTCCCTCGCCCCCCCATGGTGGAAGCAGCTACCGGTTATCCTCAGGACTGATCAGTCTTTCACTGCTTTCCACTGTCTTCTCAAAACCCACTTATTTAAAAAGAGCAAGAGAGAGATCTGGGGGAGATTTAGATAAACCAAATAAAGCTCACAATTCTGTAGGTATGTCCCAAAATTTGCCAATTTCCTATTACAATATTGCGTTGTAACTCATATACAAAAAAATCAGATACTAAAATAAGACAACCATAAAAAAAAAGACTTAAAATCACTGAAACCGTTAAAAAAAAAAAAAAATTACTAAAATACAGTCTAGCCCACACTGAAAACAATTTTTTGGAACTGGGGATACTAATACACTAATTATAACAAAATTAATTCAGTAGAGATTGAAAACAATAACTATAAATCTATACAGAAAATCAGGTAAATCAGTGAGTCAGTGCTACGTGCGCAATGGGACATTGTTCCAGTGTTTACGTATAAGGTGTGCCCTCCTGTCTTTGAAAGAGCGCTGTGTTACTGCAGGAAGGGAAAGTGAGCACATAACCTCACAGTAACATATGTCTGACTAAGACATTAAACCTTCTTACATCATCCTCATCAGTCCCTGGCCCGGAGGCCTCTTCTCTTTAACAGTCTTAGTCATATCATTATTTCACCACAAAAAAGACCAGGCATCTCATGTTTACACTACACCCTTCTGTCTGGGGTTTATTTCAGCCCTGTAACACACACAACCATATAGCGTTTTAAAAGGGAGACACCATAATCTAAAGCTTGCCTCATGTAATTATTTATACAAGAAAGTACGCTTCTAGATCATACCGTACTTAGAAAGGCGTCCATAAATAGGAACTGTTCTTTTTTTCTGTTTATTTCCTCGTGTAAACCAGCGACTGTCGTCTAACGAACAGTATACAGTACTGGAAACCAGAGACAGATGAGTCCTGGGGTACAGCAGTAAAGAGGTAACCAGGAATCCCCGACCTACCCAGCTGAACCAATCAGAGTCCCATTCCAGTGGGGTGCAGTCAAGCGACTGTTCTTTCTCAAAGGGGTCCATTTCAAAATGACCTAAACAGGGGCATAAGCCTGATCTTCCACAAACCACATTCCACTGTGTCTTAATGAGCGTCCAAAACCCCCCTCGTGAAGTAGGGCTCTAGTGTATGGATTGAAACATGGACTGATGGTCACACAGTAATTCAGACATGACTGTTCGATGTTTGGCAACTTGAACAGTGCAAATGCATACATGCCAACAGTCCCTATATGGTCAGGACAGGCCCGATTTCCAAGCAAATGTCCCATGTCCCGATGCATGGGAAGAAAGTGCTGATATTTACCCATTGAAAAAAATTCATTTATTCTGCACAGTAGAGTTAGTGAAAACCACACGCTGTGCTCTTCGTGCGGCTGACACATCTGCTGATCACTAAAGGGAAGAACGCTTCATCATGTCTGTTTTTACTGTCATGCTGAGTTAGGGGGGGATAAGTCTTATATGATGAGTGTTTTTTTTTTTAGTATGACTTCTCCCATGTGTATGACACACACACACACACACACACACACACACACACACACACACACCCGGAGACGAGCGTCCCGCTGAACAGTTTCCAAATGTTGGCAAGTATGCAAGTGAGCTTGTTTAGTGTTATTGAGCTTCAGGGAGCAGCAGTGGTATTGGTACGTGGAAATCAGGGATGGAAATTTGCAGCCAAGTCAGTTCCTTGTGAGACCATCAGTATTTTGTGCAGTCTTGAGATACGGAAGCACCTGCCAACCCAGCTGCGCAGGGCAGAACCATGCAATGTAGATGCCTGCTTTGAAATCAAACCCTCTTGTGAGTGAAAAAACCAACAGGATTCCCTCAAGAACCCGGTAACAGGACCAGCAGCCCTGTACATTGATTTGTTTATTTTATTTTAGAACGGGGTCCCCCTCCGCCCCTGTATTTGTTTTGTATTATTATTATTGTATTTGTTAAATGTATAGATGACGGCGAGCGCCGTATGTTTTGTTATTTATGTATTTGTGACGGCGAAGTGCCGCCGCGGGGTTTGTTTATTGTTTTATTTAAAGTGTGTTCTGGCGGAGGCGAGAGTGGGTACTCGTTCTCTGCCAGGAATAATTTAATAAACTCGTGCAGAAGGTGGCCATCTCCCGAATTAATTGGGTGATTAATTTATTACTAAATCGGGAGATGGTCACCTGCATATGAACGTGCAGCACTCTCAGTTCGGGGTGGGTGTATGAGGAGCGAGAGGAGAGAGCGAGAGTTAAAACGAGTTAAAAACGATACAGGATCAATGAAGGCAATCTGCCCAGCCTGACCTGTGTTGTATTATTTATTATTTGGTGTTCAGGATTTGTTTCTGTTTGAACCTTTTATTTTGCTCTGTGAGCACAGTGTTTTTGTTTAAATATTTATTTTATTTTTGTTATTTAAAAATGAAAAGACGCGTTGCGTCATTTACTTTAACTGCAGTACTTGCCTGGTGTCAGTCTTTTCGTTCCTGCTTCTGCCGTGACGTCACCGCCCAGCCACCCTGCCACAAACTCCTAGACAGTACAAAAGACATGCGTCGCACTGACACGCGAGAGGACAGAACTCTTTCTGTGCAAATACAGCAGACACACTCCACAAGGCACAGCCATACATCACACAGCCTGCCCGAGAGCCTCCTCTTTATAACAGCAGGCAGAAAGCCCCCACACACAGACAAACACCGCGCTGTCCTTAAGGCACTGATTGGGAGCGTGAGTAAATAACCTGAGCAACTACACCAGCGCGGGGCTGTTGGGTTATAAATATTTAGATATACTTGCTTTATGAGTCTCCTCGAAGGTCATAGTGTACTGCAGATCAAAAAACTGCAGCTGTCAACTCAGACAGACAGAAAGATTCTGCTTCACCAGCAAGTCCTCCGATCCGACTTGCAAAGAGCACCTTTCGGCAGGGAAGCGGATTCAAAAATCCAGGGTTGAGGTCAATTCTTTTTTTCCAATTCCAATTCCTTTTTAAAATCAATTCCCAATTCCAATTCATTCAAAGGAATTGCAATTAGAGTTGCTATTTTGTAATCATCATAATTGTTGTGATTGTTCAGCTGCTTTCATTTGACTTAACAAGAGTGACTTAAATTCAAGGTCATTTGTTGCCACTGTGAGAAGCTCATTTTAACAGAATACTACTAATTGCAATTTTGATCAGTGATTTTGTAAATTTCACGATTCAATAATTCCTAGTTAGGTCATGGAGTCGGCATATTTACTTAACTAAAGGGGATTCAGCAATGGTGAAGACTGGTAATAGAGCACTCCATGCAGTAGTTGAGCATGATCAGGTCTAGTTGCGTTGCACTTTAGCAGCAGGGAGCCCGCCACAATATACACTTCACACACAAAGCGATTGGCTTGGCATTTAGGTCAGTTCCAACAGCTAAACACACATCAAGAATGAGCCACACAGGGATTAAAGCAAGTTTACACACCCTGCAAAGAGAGAAAACAAACAGAGGAAAAGCAATCGTTATCAAGCATCAAATCAGCTTTTAATATGGTTTCCAAAACACTGTAAATGAGACGAATAAAATAAATCTAAGAGAAGCCTTTTTGAATCCAGACGTTTTTAACGACAATTAGTCGCACATCAAACAATCTCCCCCAAATCCCAACAGCAAAATATGAATCTATAAAAATAAAAAAAAACACAACAACAACACCACAGATAGATGGGTTTATCAGACACAAAATAAATAGAACAGATAATGGATAAAACAGATGCGGAAAACAGAAGAGACGGATGACGCACACAACAGATCATAGGTGGTACTGATGGGCTGTATTAATGCTCAGCATTCATCTTCTACCTGGACTCTACTGTACACACAGGCACAAGGGCTGCTTCCCTTGGTTACAGCACATGCCGACGCTGTAAAGAATAGAAAAAACAGGCAGGCGGACGACTAATCATTTCTCCATCTGCCTTGAATCACAATCAATCAGCGTGGGCCAGACAAAGACAAGAGACCCACATCTGAAACTGGGAACGAATCAAATTGATTTCCCAGGCGCTGCACAGGTCACGCCAGCGGAAGAAGGGGGTTCAAACATGTAACTTTTACATTTGTTCACATCCCAACTGGCAGCAGAGCCTCTGCATGCATGGGTCATGATGTAACGGCATGGAGGAAACTGGAGTTGAAGACATTCCCGAGAGACCCCCTAAATCCCACATGTGTTTCACTGTTCAAGGGAGACCCCAATGTCAAAGATTTCACAAGAGCCATTTCAGTCAACTCTGTCAACAGTTTTAATATATTAAGTGAAATTAACATAAATGGCCTTGTTTTTAAATACGGCCTGTTACAAATATACAGTTTCACTGTGTAAAGATTTGCTTTGTTTCCACTAAATTTATCTTCCAACAACATATGGTGGCAATTAGCAGAAAAGCAAAGTACAAAATGAAAATGACTTATGACTTATTTAAGATGAGTATTATGTGTTCCTTGTCACAAATCCAACGTTTAGGCTTTAATTCCTGAATTGCAAAACACAGGGAACTGTAAATAACCCCCGCTGCTGTAGGAGCTTCTAGAAGCTTCACCTGGTCCCATTCAAAAAGCATCAGCCATTGTCTGACGTTCTACAGTCATTCAAAGCAGATGCTATTGATGGCCCAAGGACTGTAACTGCACAAGCACGTACTGTACCTATACAGCAGATTAATCTCTTTCTGAAAGCGAATGCAATTGGACAGGTGTGTTTGCTTTCCTTTCCCCCGGTGATGATGACATTGTATTGTCTCTAAAACAGTATGCACGTCAGTTTATTGTGTGGACACAGAATGCTTTAAAAGAGGTGCACCAAAAATGATAAATATAAATAAAACCAAGCAGGAAAGCCGTCCTCAACATGCACACCCCCACAAAAGCAACTCTTCTGCAGCCGTGATGAGATCAGACTGTCGTTCGTTTAAATCTAAAGGCATGGTCGAGCAAACGGGTCCCTTCCTAAATCCACAGTCTCAATTCTTGCTCTGGACGATGCACATTTTCAGCTTGTTTTGCAGCTTCCTACAAACCACCGATTCCTGTCAAGCACTTCTAAGAGTGTCTATGATTCTAAAAGGAACAAAAAGATTTAAGGGATTTTACACACACACAAGAAAAGCTTCCAGTTGTAATTGTCATTAGTTTGTTCATATTAATTGAACTTGCAACTCACCAGTATATAAGTGTATATATAAGTATAAGTGTATATATATATATATATATATATATATATATATATATATATATATATATATATATATATATATATATATATATATACACACACACATACACACACATATACAAGTTCTGGTTTTCTTTTAAAAGCATCACCAATATAGCATTTTCAGCATTTGTATTCGCAGATACAATGTCGAGATGAGAGTATCTCATTGTATTTAAATGAACCCGTAAGCTAGGGTTGAAATAGTTTACAGAGTGAGTGAAGCCTGCTGAAGCCCCAGTGCAACAGCCCTGCAGATTAAATGTATTGCTCAGGGAAGCTGTAAGACATAGTCCCATTACTCAAAAGTAACATGTATGACTGTTCAGTTAACTTGTGCCCCTATAAAGGGATTCCCCCAGGGGTGAAGTGTACAAGATTCCTAATGGAGATAATACATGTCTCAGTCAGTGCCTGCAGGGAACACCAACATTAACATGGGTGTAGATTTAACCCTTTCATGCTGGATACCTAGAGAGCAGTATATGAGATCTGGCAGCCAGGCAACAGTACATTTCAGGGGTATTCAACAGGGGATCAAAGAGGCACAGGATAGATAGACACGGGCTGGTGAAACCTGGTAACACATCCCTGCAAAAATATTGGAACTCTTTTGGAAAAGGTGAGCAACCCAACAAGCACAAGGAGATAAGATCAGAACTATTGCTCCCCACACCCCTCCCCCTGCAGGTGGGCATTCCTTCAACAAGGCTCTTCCTGTCCTATCAGCACAGCAGGTTCTCGGAAGCAATGCATGCCATTGCGGGCTGCCACACTGCAGTGCAGGTCCACTCGAGCACAGACTGGAGGGACTGGGATACACGAGCCTAGCTGGACAGGCAAGGAACTGGCACACGCAATGCATCTGAAATGGTCTAGGGTTCGAGGTTTAACCAAGCAGGAATTGAAATGGAAAGTAGGAAAGCAGTTTAAAAAAACAGCACTGAAAAAAAAGATCAAATAAAATCAAATACAAATCTGGCTCCCTGATCTGTCTGTTCTTTTCTCAGTGCCAGAGGCAGTGACTACATCATGCACACAAACATTTAAAAATTCCATCCAACGCTGGAAAGTTACTTTGAACTACTTTTTTTTTTTTTTTAACTCAATTTCCAAAAGAGTTTCCAAGTTTAACACATCGGCCACTCAGGAAGGGGTCAAATCTCACGCCCAAATGTCTCACTGCATTGGTCTTATCTTATATATTTCAGATATACACTGAATATATTTTCCCTACACATACAGTACCAAGCAGCTGTGCCAAGGATTTTTTTCACGTTAGCCCATCTGTTCTGAAGAGTTCAACTTGTGTTGAGTCGATGGCTAACAGTTTGAGGATGTATTGGTTTTGTTGGTCAGCTAGGGAAGGGGGTGGGGGCAGGGGAATCCCACAGCGAGGTCCAGACAGCCTGTGGTCCCACAACCCTCTCAGCCCAAACTATTTTTCCACTCCAGACGTCAACAGTTGGCAAACAACTACTGGTCTCAGTCTGTAAAAATTCCTCTCTGGTGACACGCTGCCTGAAGTGACTGCATTTCCACTCATGATCATACTTTCAAAAGCCCCCCCGCCACCCCCACGTTTTAGATGTATTGCTAGGCAACATTGCAACCAATAGGTAAGAACCACATTGAAAAGGAAGAAAAAAAATAAACAATGGGGAGACGACTTCAATCCAGATTCTATAACATGTATCCAAGTATGCTCTGGTTTCATTCGACTTTATCAAGCAAAATGAGTTAATTCTATAGGGTGATGCAAAACTTTTGCCTGCCTGCCCAGAATACCTGAGTCACAACTTACAACCACAAAGAGGATGATGATAGCATTAGAGTTTTAACAAACGCAAAACAGCCACAACAGAGACACAGCAGCCCCAAGCTGTATATCGTAACTATAGCAACACAAGATGAAACGGTAGAGGTCATCACTGGAACAACGAAGCTTCACATGAATCTGCAAGCATTGGTTACAATCCCTTTCCTGTGGTACTGTGCTGGCTCAGACTCGCCCAGCATTCACATGTGTTTAAGCAGAGGGGGGTGTGATTAGATCTCTGGAATCGGAGTGCTACACTAAATGGAGTGGACATACAGCACAGCAATTACAGGCAGCCCATGAGGCTTCTGAACTTTGGATGGTACCCAACATACACTATATACTGTGGAACGTGGCAGCACTAAAAGCTCTGGTAGCTTTATAAAATAGAAGTCAGGCCCGTCTCACAAACTCCAATATCTTCTTCACAGCAAGAAAAATATGAGTCTGCTTCTCAGAGAGATTAAAAGATGCTTTAGATTGAGCTAGGCTATGGCCAGATTTATGAAGATCTTTACTCACAAAGTGACCTTTGTAACATATTGGAGAATGCAGGAAGTCAAAAGGTTCATTTCAGAACTCAAAGTGAGTCATTGGTTACCACTTGTAAAATGACCTTTCATGTACAGTGACCTCAAAGCTCTCTTCCTGTCTTTATATGGGGACATAGGGAAGACGCAAGTGCATGATAGCCTTATTCCCCCATGTGAAAAGCAATATTTCATGCATGAAAGGGTTAAGTACCAGTGCTAATTTTGTAACATACTGTAATCATTTAGTTTTCATTAATATATATTAACGACATGGTCAACCCTAATCAATGGCCATCATTTACCGTTGTTAAGCACTGCCAGGTGACTCTTGGTAAATCGCGCCAAACTAGGCCTCCTGGAAGCAGGTTTCAAGCCATTGTCCCTGAAACAGTGGCTTTGTGTTCCCTCAGTTTAATGATACCGTGTATCATGCCAAAGCAATGTTCTGTGTCACCGAGTGCAGGACTGTAGGGGGAAGCAGTACAACCCTAATTCAGTTACTGTACAGTACAACAAGCCCCCTTGGCTGCAAGTGTAAATGACTTTGTTTTGCTTGGGAACCCCTTCAACTTATGTCCAAGTATCAGCTTCCTGCAGTCAGAATAATCTTCTGAAAACAAGCCAAAAGTTACAACAAAAACAAAACAAAAACCACCAAGCAACCACTGTGAGCAATTTAAACATCTCAAGTGTGCACATACTTCAGTAGGACCACAAACCTGTCATTTTTACAGCTGAACATACATCTTTAACCGTCATTATAATAAAATATCCTTTTTTTTTTTACTGCTAAACAATTGTCCCGTCTCTGCCGTTGAAACACTGGAAAAAAGTCACTGATACGCTTTCTAGATCAGCCTGATTTAGTACCAAAGAGCACTGTAAACTAAACTGTAAAACAGCCCTGCATGCATTTCCTAACTGAACCAGATTTACGATGAGCACGTCTCAAAACCAACACTGATTATAAATGGCAGGATTTCCTCGGACGGCCTGGATTGCAGGGGTAACGGCCTCCTGTAAGGAGGGGGCCCATCAGATCTGTAAGAGATAAAGCAAATCCATGCCACACAATTAAAGTCCCTGTTAGAAAGCACCATTTACTTTACTGAAGCAGCAGTATTAAAGGAACTAGAACCCAGATAACTCTGTACTGTAAGCTGGTCTCCATTCTTTTTGAGTGGAATATTTTCAATGGGGTCACTGCACACAGTAGCTCATTCTTATAAAACAGTAGAAGCTTCCAGAAAAAGGATGCGTGGAAATTAATGCGACGGCAATGAAACAGGTCTTTCAACAGCTTCCGAACAGGAATGCAACTCCTTTGCGGAGTGGAAATTACAGTAGGGAATACACAGAGTTTATAGAAAAATAACTAGACCTGTAATGGAATTGTGCTAAAGAGCATCAGGACCCTGAAAAAAGCAGCGCAAGACTGAGCGATAATCCTCATCATCCACCCAGAGGAGGCTGGAAAAGGAAGTTAAGAGACTGCGGTCTGCGATTAGCGATGGGGAGCGGAGGTTAGCAGCGATGCACTGCCAGCATAGGAGCACTGCCAAATCAAAGGGTACCGTCGCTGCCACTCATCAATCAGCATCCAATCAAGGAACGCAGTCCATCAGGACAATTCAATAGCCTCTATTTCACTGTGGTGCGACTGCCAAAATCTGCCTGTTATTCCTTCCACAGCCTTCATTGTGAAGAAATATAAATCTCAGCAAGCCAACCTTGGCTGGCAAAGCCATTATCAGCAGCTCGCATTGCTTCAATCAGGGGTTCAATCCGGAGCCCAGACAAAATGATTAATTAGGTTTGGCCGCATACTGTAGCACATGCTTTTACTTGAAAGCCAAATAAAAAGATTAGCTGATATTCAAAACAGAAATCTCTTTCTAATATACTGGCATAAATGCAGTAGGAATTGGAGTTGCTAGGGAAAACTCCACAGAGCAGATGCAGCTGTTCATTACCCAAATTAACCCTATAGCTCTGCTATGCAGGTTAAACTAAACAAAAAAAAAACACACACACCCCATCTTCACCAGTAGACATCCGCCTATCTACGATGAGAGCACATTTACTCAACAGCAACTTAGCAAGGTATGAAAAGATTGTGACTGTGGTTTAAAAACTGCAAACTCTAATTAATAGTTGGATACCATGGATTAAAGGGAGATCAGTTATGCTATTGAGTCAACGAGACAGGGGAGAAGGAGTAGTAAAAGCAACCATACAGCACTGTTTGTGAATAATGAATAGATGGAGTACTGTATGATCTGAATACAGCCTGCCCAGAGAGGTCCATAGTGAGCCAACATCCCAAAGTACAACCCATAGGAAATGCCCAATTTCCGCAATCTATGTGAACACACAATATGGTACATGCAAAATACAACACGCTCAGATCCCCACGTGTATCACACAACACTAAATCTTTAACTCAGAAACAAAGACATGTGTCAGACAGCCCCTAGCCCACTGTCTGAAAACAGTCACTCAAAACCAGTTAGAGATTCTTATTCGTAGTCTTTTGTATTACTGTTGCCGTGTTTACATGTTTATTTATCCTGTGTGTCATAAATCAAGTTCAAGTGAAGTTCTCGCTTACTGAAGTTATGTGTGATTAATTGTCAACATACAAGATTTACAAGGAAGGTATTTTTTTGTGATCAGCTGAATACATCAAATTGTGATCAAATGTATTTGATTTATATATGTATGTATTACATTCCTCATACAATATGGGACTATTTGTCAACAACTAACTCTCAAATTAAGATTACATAAAAAACAACAATAAAAAGGTGCATTCCTACTATGCGATAATCCGCTAAAACCCAAGCATGCAGACATGCAGTTAAAGGGACTGTGCAGAAATAACACCAACACTGTCTTAGTCTGTTCATTAAGGTGGAGGTCACACAGCATGGTATCAACCAATCAGAATACATTTGGTTTCCAGACGTATGCATCACAGCCAATCGTATCCGTGCTACACGTCACATGGGATCCTCGGCCACGTCAACAGTCTAAAAGATGTTCCTGAAAAGGTCTTTAGTTTAGCAGCTTTTTGGACTTTTGAAGAGCCTGCATCACCGAAATGTCACTGCAGTATGAGCAAAGCAGGCACTTGAGTTGCAAAGCACTGCAGATCCAAGTGCTCTGCACTGCGCTCTAATGAAAGCAGTGCTGTCAAGGCTGTACTGTACACATGTTCCTCCTCTGCAGTAGCGTGTTACTTTCGGAGTACACCAGCGAGACACAGTGAGACACAGCTCCCTGCTGTCCTGGAACGCAGCCCCCCCCCCCCCTCATCCCTCTGTTTCCCTCCAGCTGCGCTTCGTTTGCGGTCTGGAACAGGAAACCAGCAGGCCTGGCTGTTCTCTGGAGGTTTCTCTCATCCCAGTGTCAGACCTGGGGGATGCTGCAGCACCCTCCCCCCCCTCACACAAACACTGACGCACCCCGTCTAGAACACCTGCTAAACACTACCGATGTCTATTTCATTCCCAGACGTTTTGTATTCTTATTCTTCTTTGTATTACAATTGCTGTGTTTACACGTTTATTTATCCTGTGTCACAAATCAAGTGAAGTTCGTGCTTACTGAAGTTATGATTAATCACTGTGTGATTTTGCCAGTACTTACTTTCCCCAAGTTATCAAACCACTTATATTGATGTCATAGAGCATAACAATAGAGCTGCATGCGTATGCGTGTGCGTGTGCATGAGTTTGTTATTTTCTTAAATCCGACACACTGTAGGCTGCGGTTTTTTTTTTTGTTTTTTTGTTTTTTTTAATTAAACCCATCGAGACTCAAGTGGTCTTATTCCTCAAAAAATATCCTTCCAGTCCCTGCTGATCCATCCCCTTGTACTACTACAGATAGTGAAAGCATGCTGGTTAAATGCACACTTCATGGTCGTCTATTGAGGAAGCTGGATGGTGCTGCAAATGAAAGGTTGCTTCAGGACACTGTGCTTGGCAATACAGTATGAAAGTGATAAGGTCACCTCTGCTCCAAATTACAAGGGTCTCTATGGGAACACAATGACATGAATACTCATTCACATCCCACACAGGACAGTGTCATAAGAGCTGATCCAACCCTCATGAAAACACACACACACACACACACACACACACACACACACACACACACACACACACACACACACACACACCATAAGAATGCTGCTTCACATAGCAAACATCATAGACTTCTTGGCTGTTCAGAATGATATGTCTTTTGCTTGTCAACATACAAGACTTACAAGGACGGTATTTTTTGTGATCAGCTGAATACATCAAATTGTGATCAAATGTATTTGATTTATATATGTATGTATTACATTCCCCATACAATATGGGACTATTTGTCAGCAACTAACTCTCAAATTAATATTACATAAAAAACAACAATAAAAAGGTACATTCCTACTGTGCGATAATCCGCTAAAACCCAAGCATGCAGACATGCAGTTAAAGGGACTGTGCAGAATTAACACCAACACTGTCTTAGTCTGTTCATCAAGTCGGAGGTCACACAGCGTGGTATCAACCAATGGGAATACATTTGGTTTCCAGACATATGCGTCGCAGCCAATCGTATCCGTGCTACACGTCACATGGGATCCTCGGCCACGTCAACAGTCTAAAAGATGTTCCTGAAAAGGTCTTTAGTTTAGCAGCTTTTTGGACTTTGGAAGATCCTGCATCACCAAGAAAAGAAAAATGAACAGATTTTAAAAAAAAGAAAAAAATACAAATCAGCATTTTTGGAAGGTTTAACTGAACAATTCCGATTGGGCTTCCAGTGAAAGATTTCCGGCACCATCCAGCTTTCTAAGTCGAATCTGAAACATTCCTGATGAGGATCCAACCCACCCCCCAGAGAACTGAAAGCCTTCTCAGGCCAGACTCAATACAGGAGACTGATGGAAAGAGTCAACCAAGCCAAAAAGAAGACAGACCTAACATACAAACAACTCCATTAGCTGGGCTCCTACACGCAACAGTGCAATCGCCAAACAGATGAGCTACACTGCAGGGGAGACCACAAGGAATTTGGGTTTAGAAAGCTGTGTTTCCATTGGAAGCAACTTCTTTTGTTATGTTTAACAGAATAAAGACTACTGTCCCAATATGGCTTTGACCCATTTGTATATTGGACAGCTTCCACACATGGTATGATTGGGGTGTGCATGCTGCTGGAATCAACTGCCAGCTCTCCTGCTGAACCAGGCTGCAGTTTATAATACCATTGAGCAAAACAATGCTTTAATCCCCCTTCCTGTAGAGCCATTGCCATTTGACAAACAAAAGGGTGACAAGAGAGTTCATTGTATTAAATCAATAGAAAAAGCTAACTAAAATGAAGCAACAATTGAAGGAATTTTGAAAATGAAGCTGAATTGACTGGTAGGATGCAGCATTGCTGTGAACATCCAACTAATTTGCAGAAAATGAAAATTTCTTCACGTGGGTTCAGAGCATTCCAATGAACAGTGCCCTATACAGCACCTATAATCGGCCCATGTTTTCTGTCCGTCACATTGGACTTGGCCCAACAAGACCCTTTGATCCAGGCTGCAGGCTGGAGAAGTGATCAGGTGATCAAGTAATGGGGGTGGGCTACCTGCTTCCTGTCCACATAATACTGCCCTTTCACACATTCACAAGGAGCTTTTATTCGAGCAGTGGCAGGAAAACAAAATATTTGTCCAAATAAAACAACAGCTAAAGTTGGTATCCATGCAAGGACATCACTGCTAAAACAGTCAGCGCCTGTGGCTGTGTGATCGAGCCAGAGGCATGGAATTTTTAAATAGTGAAGGAATGCTGTGGTTTTTTTGTTTTTTTTTTGGGGGGGGGGGGAACCAGTCTGATTTATTTCATTTTTATATTTTTATTTTAAACCTTTATTACACGGGGACCTTGTGATCAAACTCTTACAGATTGTGCTCGCATTCATCTCCCTGTACTGTATCCCTCCTCCACAGGGTTGCACAGGTTCCAGTACAGCAGCTGGAAGCTCTACAATAACCACCCACCCTGGACCGGGCTAGACTGGAGCTACTACTGCTTTACACAGGACAGCAAAGCTAACCTTCTAGTGCAGACTGGATGTGGTTTTCATTTTTAAACCACTTTAAATGTTGCGATCCTATCAGAATACCGTATCCAGCACGGGTTCTGCTTTTACTGGGACTTCTTCAGGCTGCTCGGAGACGGAGAGTCTTCTTGACTTTGTAATGTTTAAACACTGAGGCAGTTGAAATGCGGTAGACTTTACTACATTGGGAAACTCAACAATAGCTGCATGAGCTGCTAGTGAAAGGGATACTATAAGATCATTTGCAACCATTTTTAAAACAGAACAAAACACTCAGTGGTGATTATATGTTCTATAACAATTTAATTAAACTAACGCCTTAATTTTTTTTTACGGGCAAATCTATCTCAAAGTAGCTGTCTGGCACAGAAAACATTCTGGTAAGTTTCACCTAAGACAGTGTGTTCAGTGCCAAGCAAAGAGTCTAGTGGCTTTTGTTTCCAATGCCTCCGGACTGGGAGGTGACAGGCTGGGTCTAATCCCAGTCAAACCCTGCCCAAGCCTACAGGGCCATCTTTATCAACGTTACACTTTTGAATTACAGCTTTCGACTCATTAATAAATCTCTTTGATCATAAGGCAGCCTCCAATGTATTTCCAGTCGTTGGGGAATAAACAGATGCTAGAATTGTTTTTAATTAATGTAATATTAGTATGCAGAGTTGGGCAGGAATAAGTACTGGCTAGTTGCCTGGGATCAAAGTAATTAACATGACATGTAGAAACAATACTCAAGTGAACGGGACGTTTCCATCAATGTTATGGGACGTACTCTGTAGGGAAGCCAAGGCTTTTCACCCCATTTTCAAATCCCCCTGCCTGGTATTTGACACAAGACAAGTGTGTTTGTTTAGTGGGTCAGTACCTGGTCTGTGTAGCAGGTCAGCGCTCCAGATTCCAGGATTTGGCAGCGCGGCCAGGCACCTGAACACAGCCCAAAACTTGCAACAATTTCCATTTATGCAGAGGCAGGTGTTCGAAGTTCTGCCAAGGCCTGGCACCGAAATCATAAATAGTTCTTCAGGAGGAATAAAAATATAAAATCCCTGGGCATGAAAACAGAGGGCATCCCTCGCAATGCTGAATCCACCATCCACCCAAAACACAAGATTTCAACCAGCCAAGACCCACATGTGGACACATCGATTTACTGCATAGAAGGCTGTGTGGTCCAGTGGTTAAAGAAAAGGGTTTGTAATCAGGAGGTCCCTGGTTCAAATCCCACCTCAGCCACTGACTCACTGTGTGACCCTGAGCAAGTCACTTAACCTCCTTGTGCTCCGTCTTTCGGGTGAGACGTAGTTGTAAGTGACTCTGCAGCTGATGCATAGTTCACACACCCTAGTCTCTGTAAGTCGCCTTGGATAAAGGCGTCTGCTAAATAAACAAATAATAATAATAATTGCAGATTTACCAGTATGCAGCACCCTATAGAATGAACTAATTGTGCTTCATGCAGTCAAATGAACCTGCTGACTAATGTTACATTAACATATTGAATTACATACCGCTGCTTTGTAGTTTTCCCATATACTTAAAAAACTGTTATAACTGCATTATATAATCTAACATGAATACTGTACTACTATTATGGCTTCCGGTAGACTTTGTAGTTTAATTAGATGATGTTAAATAAAAGATCTAAATTATGGTGATGCAAAACTTCTTACCACATCTGTTTATTGTATTTATTTATTTTTTAGGGAGGGATAGTTATTTTGCAAGTGGGTGGGTATAAACAATTCTTGTGATATTGCGGATGAAATGATGTAGCAGTATTTGATCTTTCTGTTTTTACTGCAGGAGATCTCCACCCAGGCCCTGCCCCCCACTGTTCGCTAGAAAGCTCCAAGAACATGACACCCGCCCCCCGCATTTTTTGAAGTGCGAGAGAGAGGGCGTCTCGTGCAGGCGCAATGCATAAAAGGACACGAAAGAGAAGAAGTGCAGGTCATGGAAAGTTTAACTACCAATGCACACTAAAACTTACCACCATCACCTCGCGCCCTGGTGATGGACTGCATGGAAGGGGTAACTATGCGGCTGCCCGATCTTCCGCCAGGACCCCTCTCTTTAGACCTCAGATGAGCCTGTGTGTAGACTTTCCTAAATTTTTTAAGTCATTCCCAGCAAGCACTGTGCTGCAACTTCAGCATACATTGTACTGCTACAGCTGCAAACAGCCGATAGAAAAAGCCAGCATCTCTCTTGGAGCTGGAAGTTTGTAAGGACCACGCAGACAGTGCTGGTAGTTTCTCTCTTGCGCTGTCGCTGGTGAGTCACCACAACACAGCATAAAACGCGTCCTTGCGGACAGAGCAAATACACACAGAATCGAGCTGCTATCCAGTCCAGGGAAACAAATACATAAATAAATACATACACACTCACACCATACGGCACAGTCACTTAAACTGCCAAGCCATAATGTAATGCATGTTTCAATGTCATTCACAAAAAATAAACGTTGTATTTCTGTATTTTATTAATGTAACATCACATGCGCAGCCGCATTTCGCATGTTCCTTTTAGTTTGTGTCAGCTTAATGACCAGCTGAGAAATGCGCACCTGTGCAGGTGTTTACAGTACTTCCTGTCACTCCCGCACCGGTGACTGTCTTCGCCTGTTCAGCAATATCTTGTGAAACACTTTACCTAACAAGTTCACAGGCTATACCACAGGAATAGGGTACTGAGGGACTTACCTTATAGTAAGCTAGCTGGAGATAGTTATAAGGGACCCTTCTGTTGAAGTCTTGAATGACATCCCCACTGACCAGGTGCACAGACAGCTGTTGCCCGACTTTACTCTCCATGCATTCGTTCAAGCAAGCTGCCCTTTTGAGCACTGCACTGAAGAACGCCAAGTCCGAAAAGGATGCATCAAACGGGTGCTGATCATTGCACCCGAGTCTGCATTGGACCTTGGTCTGCCGGAGCTCGGTGTAGCTTGCGAGGGCTTTCTCCATGTAGAGCACCACATTCTCATAATCGTGTCTATAAAAAGCCTCAACGCCGCTTGCGTACAGCAGGTCGTACGGTTCCAAACTTGCCGCGGTTGAGCACAACAAGAGTGTCTGGAGCAATACAGAGATCCCGGCGAAAATCGCAGACTGGGGAAAGATAAAATCCATCGTTCGTATTAGTTGGTTTGCTGCTACGCACTCACTCGCTCGCTCGCAGTGTGAATGTCACTAAACCCTGTTCAATGCGAGCCAGGCTGATCAGCGGAGTCCCGAGTGGGAGATTAGCATGAAGTGAGGAAAACGTGAAACTCAAAACTGACGGGCTGAAACGGGACGGCTACTGCGAGCGGTCAAAAAAACATAGGTACAATTGAGTGGCATTAGATTCGAGGTGGAAAGCGGGTTGCTTTCCATTGCAAAACTCCTTGCCGGTTTATTTAGGAATGTGTTGAACGTGCAGTTTTCTGAGAAGGGGGGCTTGTTGTTGCATTGGGTTAGGGTTAGGGTTGCCAGCAGGCTGTAGAATATCGGGACACGTTAGGCGGGTCACGTTTTTTAACGCACCTCTCTAAACTGCAATGCATTCAATATGTAAAGTGAGTGTGAATTGCAGTTTAGTAAATGTATTTAATTGTTTAATTGTGGTGGCAATTCTATCCGGAGAGCCTCGTAACAACGATTAATCGTATTGCTTGCATTTTTTATACAGTAAACATTATCTATCAAAATAGAAAGCCAATCAGCTGCTGCTTATCAGAAAGCCAATCAGCTGCTGTATAGGTCTGATTGATGGAAACGATCCTCTCAGGCAGGTGTGTGCTTTGGTGACAAGTAAAACAATTCAATTAATTTAGCGACAGCTCGCACAATTCACACTCAGTATCCTGGGTAGGGCAGGAATACGCACTGACTGGTTGCCTGACATCATCAAGTAATTAACATTACACGTAGAAACATTACTCTAGTAAAAACTGGAAGTTTCCATCAATGCAAGACAATAAAAACAAATGTCCAGGCTAAATTACCTCTCAACTGGCTAGTATATTACAAATAAATGATAATTGTGAAAGAAAGCCTCCATCCCTGGGATGAGGACTTGGCACTGCAGTAGATTAGTCCAGTATTCACACCTTCATAGAGAGCAATGCAGTCCTGGAGTTACTTGACAAGCTCATTGTGAGGTGCTCAGGGCTACAAAAGCACAGTCCGGGCTCACTGTTATAAGGAAACGGCTAGTGTGGGGGTGCAGTGGACATCTGGAAAATAAAGGAGAGGACGCATTGTAAATCACAGGAGTGACCGCCAGCACCACTAGACACTGCTGCCCTGTGGTAATACCGCACAGATCACTGCTGCCCTGTGGTAATACCTCACAGATCACTGCTGCCCTATGGTAATACCTCACAGATCACTGCTGCCCTGTGGTAATACCTCACAGATCACTGCTGCCCTGTGGTAATACCTCACAGATCACTGCTACCCTCCTGTGGTAATACCTCACAGATCACTGCTGCCCTCCTGTGGTAATACCTCACAGATCACTGCTGCCCTGTGGTAATACCTCACAGATCACTGCTGCCCTCCTTTGGTAATACCTCACAGATCACTGCTGCCCTGTGGTAATACCTCACAGATCACTGCTGCCCTGTGGTAATACCTCACAGATCACTGCTGCCCTGTGGTAATACCTCACAGATCACTGCTGCCCTCCTGTGGTAATACCTCACAGATCACTGCTGCCCTGTGGTAATACCTCACAGATCACTGCTGCCCTCCTGTGGTAATACCTCACAGATCACTGCTGCCCTGTGGTAATACCTCACAGATCACTGCTGCCCTGTGGTAATACCTCACAGATCACTGCTGCCCTGTGGTAATACCTCACAGATCACTGCTGCCCTGTGGTAATACCTCACAGATCACTGCTGCCCTGTGGTAATACCTCACAGATCACTGCTGCCCTCCTGTGGTAATACCTCACAGATCACTGCTGCCCTCCTGTGGTAATACCTCACAGATCACTGCTGCCCTCCTGTGGTAATACCTCACAGATCACTGCTGCCCTGTGGTAATACCTCACAGATCACTGCTGCCCTCCTGTGGTAATACCTCACAGATCACTGCTGCCCTCCTGTGGTAATACCTCACAGATCACTGCTGCCCTGTGGTAATACCTCACAGATCACTGCTGCCCTCCTGTGGTAATACCTCACAGATCACTGCTGCCCTCCTGTGGTAATACCTCACAGATCACTGCTGCCCTGTGGTAATACCTCACAGATCACTGCTGCCCTCCTGTGGTAATACCTCACAGATCACTGCTGCCCTCCTGTGGTAATACCTCACAGATCACTGCTGCCCTCCTGTGGTAATACCTCACAGATCACTGCTGCCCTCCTGTGGTAATACCTCACAGATCACTGCTGCCCTCCTGTGGTAATACCTCACAGATCACTGCTGCCCTCCTGTGGTAATACCTCACTGCTGCCCTCCTGTGGTAATACCTCACAGATCACTGCTGCCCTCCTGTGGTAATACCTCACAGATCACTGCTGCCCTGTGGTAATACCTCACAGATCACTGCTGCCCTCCTGTGGTAATACCTCACAGATCACTGCTGCCCTCCTGTGGTAATACCTCACAGATCACTGCTGCCCTCCTGTGGTAATACCTCACAGATCACTGCTGCCCTGTGGTAATACCTCACAGATCACTGCTGCCCTCCTGTGGTAATACCTCACAGATCACTGCTGCCCTCCTGTGGTAATACCTCACAGATCACTGCTGCCCTGTGGTAATACCTCACAGATCACTGCTGCCCTCCTGTGGTAATACCTCACAGATCACTGCTGCCCTCCTGTGGTAATACCTCACAGATCACTGCTGCCCTCCTGTGGTAATACCTCACAGATCACTGCTGCCCTGTGGTAATACCTCACAGATCACTGCTGCCCTGTGGTAATACCTCACAGATCACTGCTGCCCTCCTGTGGTAATACCTCACAGATCACTGCTGCCCTGTGGTAATACCTCACAGATCACTGCTGCCCTGTGGTAATACCTCACAGATCACTGCTGCCCTCCTGTGGTAATACCTCACAGATCACTGCTGCCCTCCTGTGGTAATACCTCACAGATCACTGCTGCCCTCCTGTGGTAATACCTCACAGATCACTGCTGCCCTCCTGTGGTAATACCTCACAGATCACTGCTGCCCCTGTGGTAATACCTCACAGATCACTGCTGCCCTCCTGTGGTAATACCTCACAGATCACTGCTGCCCTCCTGTGGTAATACCTCACAGATCACTGCTGCCCTGTGGTAATACCTCACAGATCACTGCTGCCCTCCTGTGGTAATACCTCACAGATCACTGCTGCCCTCCTGTGGTAATACCTCACAGATCACTGCTGCCCCCTGTGGTAATACCTCACAGATCACTGCTGCCCTCCTGTGGTAATACCTCACAGATCACTGCTCCCTGTGGTAATACCTCACAGATCACTGCTGCCCTGTGGTAATACCTCACAGATCACTGCTGCCCTGTGGTAATACCTCACAGATCACTGCTGCCCTGTGGTAATACCTCACAGATCACTGCTGCCCTCCTGTGGTAATACCTCACAGATCACTGCTGCCCTCCTGTGGTAATACCTCACAGATCACTGCTGCCCTCCTGTGGTAATACCTCACAGATCACTGCTGCCCTCCTGTGGTAATACCTCACAGATCACTGCTGCCCTCGTGTGGTAATACCTCACAGATCACTGCTGCCCTCCTGTGGTAATACACATCAATCCAGATTAAGCTTTAACAATCAGTAAATGTCATGAAATTGTTCAGGATTTATCAAATAAAATAAGATTAAAATGTGTGCCAAGTTAAAAACAGGAATTCTTAAATAGTGCAGGCTGTGTTTCCTGAAGTTGTAGTTGTTTCTTAATCTTAACAGAGACGTGTGGATGTCCAGTAGCTAATTACCATAAATAGAGGACCATTTGTTACCAATTACAGAGGGTGAGTGAGGTCTTTGCCCGCCGTACTTGGAAGAAGGAACTCTGCTGTATCCAGATGTCTAGCAAGCAGCTGAAATAGTGAACAATTCATTGCTGTTGTTTCCCACTGGCTGCGGAAACAACACACACACAATGGACTGTTAGCAAAGGAGCAATATGTTGGTAGCTGTCTATGTAGCACTGTGCTGAGTGCTCAGTCAATGGGTAACTGTTTTCTGTCATATCAAAGCTGTCTTGATAATTTTGAATTTCAGCTATATTTATACACTGCCCCGCCACAACCCCAATACTGCCCCATTACTCTTTCGACAATAGTATACAGTACAGTACTTGGTCCCAGTTTCTGTTTAACAATGCTCACCACCTGCATTCAGTTAGGGTTATTCTCTATATCAGTCAATGCCTTTTAAATGTTGCATGTCCTCTGCAGCCATCATCTTACCAATCGGTCCTAAACATGGATGACGTTTGGTGCTTGGATCCCTGGTTGCAGATCCAGTCTGGGATACAGATCATCTGAGTTGTCAGGTATCTGAAATCATAAACACGCCAGGAAGTCAAGATGTTGGAAATTGATCATATAGTTGTTGGGTTTTTTTCCTGCAAGATAAATACCTGAGGATGTTTTGCATTAAATCTGGTAGAGACGGTGAATGCTGTAATAGTGTGCCCTGGTGGTTGAAATACATGGATACAGCTTGAACATACAGTTTGGGCTGCTGTCAACCTGTATCTGCTATCGCTTTTATTAACAAAGTGACTTGCTCAGAGTCACACAAGCCCTTTTCTTTAACCACTGGACCACACAGCTTATAATTGGGGGGGGGGGGGACATACTGTTTGTAATGTTATAGTAGTGTGCAAATAGGCTGGACTATATATTAAACTTTTGCATTTTTAAATTATTATAAGGCACGAATCTTCACTTCTAAAATACATTTCCTGAAATGATGTATTCTGTTTATTAAAATATATAAAACGGATTAACCTTAGATTTTCTAAGAGTTTGCTCCCAGTAAAAGTTATCTTTCTTTTAGTAGGGTTTGTGATTTTGTTTCCCTCTATCAGTGCTGCACTGAGCCATGATCAAACAGCATTGCCTTTTAAAGCCACCAGATGGTGCTGTACACTTATTCACAACACTGATACCTAGGAAAAAAATCTTAAATCAGCAACTGTGGCGATTACAGTTCTTATAGACCCCAAAGTAATACGTTGTTGCTTAACATTACAGCCAGCGTAGTGCCACGACTTTGTCTATACCTAACCTGTATTTATTTTATTATTATATTTGTTCAAATTAAGTCCTGTTTGTATCAGCGACACAGAATGATTAGTCGCTTTCTTGAAGGCTGTATTCTGGTAATGTATTTGTCTTTAGACCAGGCCCTGTTCTGTCGTACAGTAGCATTACTTCAGCCAGATTGTTCCCTGTTCATATACAAACGACATCCATTAAATATGTACTGGTGTGCTGTATTTACAGTGGTAATCTGCAAACAAAGTTTACAAAAATGCCCACTGAAGCAGCTACCAGCATTTAAGTCTTTATTGCTATACAGAAGATGGCGCAATAGGAACACCTTTCTATAAAAACGTTATTTTCATCGGTTTAACCCTTTCATGAATGACATATTAAAAATAGCTGGAAAAAAACAAACATTTGAAGTAGTTTAGAACATACAGAACACCCTCGCTATAACGCCCTTCGTTGTAACCAACCTACGGCTTATAATAAATATATTTTTGCACTGAATTATAAAATTAAAAAAAAAATTCTATAACACTATCTCCTAGTCTGAGGATACATTTGTGTCTTTATATGTCCCCATATAAAGTCTAGAATAGAAGTAACAGAAAATAAATCTTGAATTTATTTTTTAACGGTATTATATATTGTCTAAACCACTGTGTATAATTATTTCATCTTTGTTTAGCAGCTCAGAGTGAAACGCAGATTAAAAACAAAAAACACAGTCTATCACGTCCACATGTTCCACCTGTACGCATGCGCGGTTTTGATTGCGTGGATTTCCATTCTGATAGGTGAAGCAGGCGTCTGGCGATTTTGCCTGTGAATAGCGCTCTCTGTTGCGCATGATAGTTGTGTTTGTGCGATTTTTACAAGTATAAAATGCTCCGGTAAACAGAAATAGTAATCCCAATACTCATACTTTTTTGTTTTTATTTATTACCGCGGCTGCATTTTAGTAACAGCAATAGCGGCTGGTTGAATATAACCAAAGCGACAGAGAGAGTTATTCAGAGTCCCTTTGGATATGCTGGCTTTAATAAAAAATAAAAATAAAAAAGTTGATCAGTGTTAGTTATTATAGTTTTATCTTGAGGTTAATGTTTTTGACGTGGCAAACATTTTAAACGGCACACATAATTATGCTAAGGTGGGGAGTAAATGGTAACGCGATACACATTTACAGTGCAGACTGTTTTGTATTAATTATAATGACTTTGCCGAATAGAAAGCGAATGCGAGTTTTTCCAAAGAGATTCAAAAATACTGTGTTTTAATTCTGCATCCAAGGACATTTAATTACGTTTTAAGAATGAAGCCTGCTGGGTGGTATTCTATTTCAAACCAGCAGATTGTCAGTCTCAGTTCTGAAAAATGATACATTAAATAAAAAAAAGAAATGTGTTAATCGGATTATTCTGCCTTTTCATTGCAACTGTGGTACATTCACTGAGCGAAAATTGTGAATGACAGCGAGATACCAAAGTGGGGACCGAGGATAATGAGCTGAAAACGCCTAGATAAATCTAGATAAATCCAGTCAGGTTTAAGCAAGAAACAGTCACTGGCACCTTTGAGTCACGTTCCTGTAAATAAGAACGCTCACCCAGTGACAGCACTAAAGCTCATTCACGCCTCTTCCTGCACTGCGCTCTTGTTTACAGCACACGTTAACTTTAAAGAAAGGCCAGGCTGACCGCATCGCTGTTCCAATCAACCACTAGAACACATAGATTACTAAAAATAAACCTTGATTTAACTCGCCTCATTCTAAACGTTCCAGAATGTCAGAGGATTCAGCTAGCCCTGGTTGATTTAAAAGCATCGGCATGCACATTGGTTGTTTCTTTCCATCAGTGTATTTTCCAAATATAAATGCCTGTTTTAGAAACGTTCAGCTGAGTTTTAAACAAGCTCCCTGATGCAGAGTGAGATTTTAGACTACTTTCATAGTGAGTTTTTAGGAGTATCTGGGAGTTAAACATTAGGGACAGGTGTGGGCAGCTTTTAGTCTCCATATTCCCACCTGGACATGTAGCTACAGGTAGCACAAGGAATCTGGGATACAAGGGATAGACGGAATCTGCTTCACTCTGCTACACCTGGATCCTTTACCTTCCTGGAGCTCAGTCTCCCCTGAAGGCAGTGAAGAGCGGGGGGAGGCACAGCAACGATTCCTCTTTGCATTAATGTGTGGCTCATACGTTTACCAACTTACATATCATCTCATGCAAATGTATTTAATTCAGTTCAAGAATACCTCAATCCAGCCCGCTGTGGACTCACGCTGACCCAGACTGTCATCACGAGACAGAGCTTGCAACACAACACTGGAAGGCTTCCCTTATCAAGTTCTTTGTAAAGAGCAGTCTGCAGCACGCATGGGACAGGTACTAGCCAACGCAGTGGGGGGTTAGTGAGCTAAAGCTAAGATCTGTTGATTTATTATTTCATGCAAGTCAAATGGTTTTTTTTTTTTTTTAATAGCTGTTGATTCCCTAATTTCACTTGAAATATAGACTCTTTTTTTATTACGTTAAACTGGACCAAAACTCAGCGTGCTTGTTTTGACACATCATGCCTTGAGTCGTTGACATCAGTCAGTCACGGAAAGTTTGATTAACCCTTAATCACAATTCCAGGTGGAAATGTGCCACACTTGGTGAACGTGACAGGCTTCTTCTTGTTTACATGCTGTTTAGTAAGAGGAGAAGGGCTGTGAAGGGCTTCGCTGTATTTAAACACGGCTCTCATTAATGAAACCAGATTTAATAGCCATAAAAGCTTTCTTTGGCAGTTACTACAGTGAGTTTGGGGTTGACTCTCCTATTTCAAAGCGCTTCCGAGTGATAATGCGTGCTCAGCGTTGATATGGGGCCCCTGTCCGTCCTGATCTGGTCTGCAGCACTGTCCAGGCTCTAGTCTGATGAGCGCTACACACTTGTTAAATGATATCAACATGGCCTTGTGCTGTGCAACAGCAGGACTGCTCTCTTGAGATTTTGAAATCCATTGTGATAGATGTGCTACCTGTTCGGCAGCTGAATTCGAACAACAGTCGTCTTGTTTCGATGTCTTTGTCTGTAAACACCGGTCACAGAATAGACAGTGAACTGGTTTTTACATGTTTCACTGGTATGATTGACTCAGAGGCCTCGCATTAGCTGACAATGATGAACAAGTCGCATGACAAATATATAAATGAAATAAAATAAGAAATATGCTTTTTTTTTTAAAAAAAGCCCAGCTTTAAAACCCACGCCAGCGTTCAGGATCTGTTTGTGTTACATGGGCTGGCACTCCCTAGTCCTGGGAAGTGAATGTGATGAATGCTGGATGCATTAAGAAGCTGTTTACAGCACTGCAAACAGAGCGTGGGTCTGTGTGCGTTATAATTACATTGGGCGCATTTAAAAAGGCAACTATCTCAGCTTCGCAGAAGAAAAAACAGTTTCCGTATCAACAATATTTGACCTTGGTGACTTGGAAAACGCTGCAGGAAGCAGGGTTATGAATTTTCACAAGGTATTCACTTCCAACCCAAGTCGTATGACTCGCTTATCGGAGCTGGAAATGGGAACTGAAATATCCTTGTGGGAATAGACAATAATATTATCCTGACCCTCAACCCAATCCACTGGTAATACATCTTAGAGAGTGGCAGATAGCAAGGGCTCCTCCCCCCCTCCCTCTCTCGCTCTCTCAATTTCAATTTTCAATTTCAAGTGCTTTATTTGCATGAGTGATTATTAAGTATTGCCAAAGCAATGATGAGTAAATTCCATCTTTACAATTAACATTTAAAACATATGTAAATGTTACATTAAGTAAATAAAACAAAAACAACACAGTATACTTAAAACAAATCATAACAACAATAATAATGATAATAAAGACTTTCAGAGGAACCTGAAGGCACTGTATTTATTACCTCTGCAGATTACCTTTAGGACAAAAACATTTATAACAATATTAATTGTGCACCTGGAAATCAGCTGCTGGTAACAGGTGTGTTTTTATGGGCAGTTACAAAATGTTAATTGCTTTCTAGTCCGATAGCACAAGTACCTACAGAGGTGGATCCTGAGTGAAGGTTGTAATGAGATCTGATGGCAACAGAATATTCACATCATGCTGCTAGAGACGTATCACTAAATACCAGGCTGGCAATCTAAATGTGTGTTTATATATGTGTTTGTTTGTTCGTCACTTCCTTTATAATAGCTTACTGTGGGATAGCATTGAAAAAGCATAGCGGTGTTGAAATCATAGTGAAAGCACGGCAAGCTCAATCTCAATCTGCAGTGCCACGGATAAGGACCATGACCATGGCTTCCAGCACCACCTTCTAAAGAGTTCCCCTGTGTGAAATCCAGGCATGTTTCAACAAGAAACGCTGGGAGGTGCATATAATATAGTCAGGAGTCACAGAGTTCATCGTTCTGAGCTTAATTACCTTATTATTTTCATTATCTGCTGATCGTATCATTTTGAAAATGTTTTCATGGAGTCTATTCCCTGAGGTGAGATGCATTCTCAGAGCGGCTTACTCTTTCTTTTGTGCCAGAAAACAAACAAAACGCTTATTGAAATTCTAAAACGAAACATATTTGACTACTTACAAGTCTTTACATGTAATATCTGTGTTGTTTATTTATGGACTGATAACTTCACTGGGTGCGTTTTTACTTGTGAACACTTGAAAATACATGAAAGTTTGGAGTAAAAAGCTTTGAGACTCTTGCTCTTATAAAAAAAAGGAAAAAAAACCCAATAAGGTTTACCACACTAGAAAAAAAAACTACTCAGACATTTAATTGAGTTGCTTGAAACTTCAGTCTTAAATTAAAAGATTTAGAACTACAAATGTGCAAATAACACATTGTAGCAAACAGAGTTCAAAACCTGGTCCTTCTTTTATAGAGATGCCTGATTTACCGGTGCTAGGAAAATGTGGTTTGGTTGTTTTATTTTGTATTTATATTAGCCAGGTCGAAAATGAATATAGATTAATCACTGAAATAAGCTCCTTTTCTGAAAAATGATCGCTCGGTGCTCGAAACTCTGCAATGCAACCTGGTTTTAAGGCAGGTTTTGAAGGATTGCCTTTAAAAAGATCTATTTTAACATACAAGCAAGTTTACAATCGTACCAGCTGAGATGAATTCCGAACACAACAGGCCTGTTCTTACTCTAATACACAAAAACAACTGTATCATTGGTTGTTAGCTTCTGACCAAAAAACAACAACGATATGGAGGAATACGCAGACAAGCATGCAGTTAGATCCTGGGGAAAAAAAACAACAGCATTACCCAACGCAGATAACAATTGAGTGAGGCTCGTTATCTCATTCAAGCCCTTCTTGCTCAGAGATACTTTGGGTTCGCCGCTAATTCCAATCTCTGTAATTTATGTTAGTCACACAAGCTTGTAAAAAACAAAAGAGAGAGGGGGATGATTGTATAAAAATATTTACTTCAGCTGGCAGGAAAAACAGATCATTCTGTAGAAATGTGTATCGTGCTACAAAATGCAAATAAGCTCCAACACTCACACACATGAAAGAATGAAAGAATTAGTATTTTTATGGCATACTGACCATTTTTGCTTGCAATTATGTTATTCCCTTGTATTGTGACAAACTGCTTTTGACACTTTGTTAGGAATTACAAAAACATATATCAGCTCTCTCTCAACTATTCTGGATATTTGTATGAGCTTTCTGTAGTGCTTTACCTTGTTCTCACTGTGCTTGCTATCTGCTTTACTACACATTGCATTTACCAGGGTAGACAACAGTTACCTGCTAGAAGGGCAAACATTTACTATATATACCATATGCAGACCTGACATGAATGGGCTGGTTGTAACAGGAACTCGTGAAATGTGAGGGCTTGGAGATGTTTTTCTACGTAGGCACACATTTAAATAAAGTCGGGTAACTTTCGATGCTGACTGTTTCAAATCCACTTTAACCCTACATTATCTGGGTGAAAGGAATTTGCAGAGCGTTTTTTTCGTGCTTCAGCGTGCCCCTCATCTACTTTGACCAGTTGTCTTTACTACAGAAAAACAAGCTGAGACCACAGGCTTCTATCTAAAACAGGGCATAAAGCTGCAGCCCCCTCAATCGTGTTCAAGTCAGTTGGACCCTGTTTCCATTGTTCACTGTCCTCGTCTTTGGTGTCAGCTTTAAATGGTAAAGAATTTGAAGATTAGATTAGAGATTTTTTCAGACTCTGCCTCTACTGCAGAACTTCTTGTACCCCATAGAATTCACATAAGAGTTTGAAAAAATCTACAAATTCAATAACACAATGGTGAGTGAAGGGGAAATGAATTCTTTATTATATCCCTTAAAACTTACCAAAGATTTTAGCTACAGTAATATTGCCCAGTTTATTTGATCATATAGAAAATAATTCTGAAATAAAAACCAGAAATGGCACTGATAATGGTTATTGGGAATTGAAAATAGAAATGCGTGTTACGCATGGAACAAACTAAGACATTTTAAAATAAACATAAAGAAATTTGAAGAAAAAAAACATCAACACCACATGATTTGTATAAAAGTGTTTCCCATTTATTTAAAGAACAAAATTAACAAAAGTCATTTTCAGTCAGACACTGTGGCACGCTCTATCTTTTGAGTGTGGGTATTGGGAACTGGGATGGAAAAACAGGAATGGACCTCAACCCTGTTTACAGACCCATCTGTTGAAATGACACTGGTGTCTCTGAGGTGTATGCCAATCCAACACCTGTGCTCTGCAGGCGTTTTTAATGACGGGTTCAAAGCCATGATCACGCAGGCTGGCATTTCAAGTGCATGTTGCAACTTGAAATCTTCAAACACAAGAAAGAAAACCATCCCATGACAAAATACTACTGTGTAGTACATTACTGCAAAAATATACACATTCCTAAATACTGTACAAGATGTATACTATAGTCTGGTAGAGAGGTTCAGTGCTGCTCTGTTAACCGTTACAGCCCACATATTTCTTAACTAACTCATAAACGGCAACTTGTATCAACATACACATTGTAGCCGCTTTGTCTGAGTTTTCCTCCTCATCAGCAGCTGCTTTTACCCAGTGGAAAACATTAAAAATGACCTAACAGTGACCAAACATTCTGTGTACAAAAAAATAACACAAAAAATAGATACGTTACCCGGTTTTGCTATAAAACCTAAGCAGGTAAACAAACGTAATTTTGTTTTTTTGAAATGTATAGACTTATATTTGAAATGAGTTTTAATTGCAAACACTGCGGACTCCTCCCTGTCTAAAATCAACATATATATATACATATCCATACAAAAAACAGTTAATAGCAAATACAGTGGTGTAACTTTTGCATGGTTTGTTCTTGTGAAGAATGATTATCCTATCAGAGTGCACGAGTGTGAATACGTAGTAAAGGTCTGGTTTCTGAATCTCTAAGAGACTTTAACTGGACGCTGTCTCTTCGGATGGTGGAATACTGAATGCTGAATGTCCAGTCCACTGTAATCAAGCACTGATCACGCTCAGGTTGATTTCCTCGGGGCTCTACACGTAGTCCTTGCCTCCTGAGGGCATGGCTCTAGTCTTGGGGTACTGCCGAGAGCCTGCCTGCCCCCCCTTGGAACACGAGGAGCTGCAGAGGAAGGCCCCCCCCAAGATACAGAGTGCCGCGGCCCCCCAGCCAATAAAGAGAGCCACGCCAAACTCGAATCTGCAGAACACAACAATGAGGGGAAACAGGTCAGAAACATCAGAGCCAACCTGAGCTGGATTAGAAACTCATTTTGATTGGTGCTATTCTACAATCTAAAAAAGAACAACAACAATACAATCCCAGTACCATGTTTGTATTTCAATCACTAGATTTGTGGTGTGGCATACAGCATGGTAATCCACATAATGCATGCAGCCACATTCACTAAACCGGACCAATACAGCATGCACTGTCAGTCATATCTGTAACCATCACACTCTCACAGATATATCCTCAAGACAATGTTATCTTTTATCAAACTGAGATCCAGCACTTTGATTGTTTGAAGCTAGCTGTCTTTTCCATAACGGTTTAACTTGTAAAAACATGCTTGCCCCCGGGGTCTGAAATCCGAGCTGCCTGCCTAGAACAAAGTTTAACACCTCGCCTAGCTAACATGCACAATTCAGGGCCTGAAGCTAAAGGGTAACCATGGCTTCCAGGCTCCCTGTCCTCAGCTCTAGCCACTGGGCACAAAGCCTGAATATTCCCTTGAGAAACTACCATTGCATGCCACAGTAAAACTCCACACGTAGTACAGGACGTTTAATAGAATCATTTACTTTGTGTTGGTTGGAGTAAATGGGTTGTAGAAATCCTGTGCAATTCTGTGACCATACCAGGATGTAGCCACCAGAGCCGAGAGACCTGTAGACAATACAGAGTGATTAATAAGCGCCATCAATATAGACTGGAACCAATCTAATAATGACAGCTACAAACTGATACAGCACAGCACATCTCCATCAATATAGACTGGAACCAATCTAATAATAAGAGCCACAAACTGATACAGCACAGCACAGCTCCATCAATATAGACTGTAACCAATCTAATAATGAGAGCCACAAACTGATACAGAACAGCGCCGTCAATATAGACTGGAACCAATCTAATAATGAGAGCCACAAACTGATACAGCACAGCACAGCTCCATCAATATAGACTGGAACCAATCTATTAAACGTTTACCACAGTATTTTTGCACAGTAGGCTATTTTACATGCTTTTCCCATAGTTATACAATACATTTCCTATAGCTTACCCTGGCTTGCCTTGTTTATTAATATGCTTTACCATACTTTGCTGTTCTTTGCAATGCTCCCCTGCGGTTTCACTATTCTTTACTACACGTTGCCGTGGTGAACTTGTGTAAAGGCAAGGCATCTGCAGAACAGCCACTAAACAATGACCTGCAATGTAATCAAAGCAATACTGGAGCGAATCTTGTGCGGGAGCAAGGAAACCTCCCGATTGATGTTTAACCCCCTGAAGCCCACAGTAAAAAACCACACTGGGGTCTATTGGTCCATAGCTACGGTTCTATTAGTGATACTGTCAGTCTCCTGACTCCGTACCTGCGGTGATGAAGACGGCGCCCCCGATCGTGGCAATGCGTGACTTTTTCTGCTTGTCGTCGGCGAAGCAGGTGGTGCACTTCATACCCAGCGACGCAGTGAGAATGGCAAAGAACCCCAGGAAGATGCCCAGGATCATCAGAGCCCGCGTGGTCTGGACAATGGCTGCAAGACAGGAGCAGAACACATGATCACAAAGAAGCCAACTGCAATTCCCTTGAAGGTCATTTAGCTGAGAAGCTGTATCACGCAATATTGAACGTTAAAGTTCCCTTTAAAATTGACTGCAATTGCAATATGCGATCACTAGGAGGCACTGTGCCAAAGGCAAGTGATTGTTACCCTGCCTGATTTAGTCAGTGCGCACCTTGAGTGTGCCATTAAGTGGTCTTGTTTATGCTTTCCTGACCCGCAACATCTGGATTTATGTTGATTCAAAATTAGCAATAGATGCAGTGTAGCTTTACTTTTAGGTTTGAAGCCAGCAATAGATACCCTGGGACATGCCAGTGATGAAATATACTCTGGGATCACAAATGGTTAGTTTCCCCAAACTTTAATGACTGAAAACGTGTCTTGCTACACTCCCTCTCTAGCAAGGTAAACAAGGTGATCCTCAACATGAGAGTGGACATGTGTAAGTCAAGTTTCTATGGGGGTAACAGGTGGTTTCGGTTGGGCGTAGTTGCAGCAGATGTGTCCTGGACAGGTAGACACAAGATTGCATTCCTGAATGTGATGAGGAATCCACTAGAGACAGGCATCTGGAAAAGCCATTGCCTGGACTTGCACATCCCTTCTCTCTCTGCTCCTGTTTCCCTAACCTCTGCCATATCAGCACCAGGAGGCAGCATTCAATCAGGCGCACATGCATGCGTCCAATAAAACCTTTTGTTTGTGTTCTTTTTTTTTTGGTACATATTTAATTAGCAGCTGGAATTGTTTCCTGTAAAATGTTATCAGTATAACAAAAAACACACCCCTTGGACAAAAAACAATTCACTGTGCTGGAGATGATAATCGCCCCTGGATAAGGGCGTCTGCTAAGAAATAAATAATAATAATAATAATAATCTCCTACTGCAGCAAGTAGGAAGAACATTATTATTATTATTCTTATTATTATTCTTATGATTATATACACACACACACACACACACACACACAATTTTCTACTTAATAATCTTTTTTGGTCTCAAGAGCCAGCTGACCCATTCTTATTTTATAAGAGACTGATATAATTGTGTCCACATACTGTTCTAAATATGTGCTTACTTTCTCCAATTTGACAGAGTATCTAGCACTGCCAGCAATCTAATGAACGAAGGTCAGCGCACCTGCATCGTGTGTGTGTGTGTGTGTTAAATTATTGAACAGGACTCGTAATCGCTGCATAGCGCAGAGTCCTGTGAAGCAGTATTCGCATTGTAAATACAAGTGTTTTTACTTACCGCTCAGTTGCAGTAACGAGTCAAACCATTTGCATTGTATCTGTCCAGTACTCTGTGACGCGCACGACATCCACAGCCCCTCGTATATCGCCAAGGCTGTCACGATATTGTCTCCCGCATACGATGATGCCTTCCATTCAGGCATCGACGTGGATGCAATCAGACCGACAAAGCCAATGAAAGCCAGGACAAACCCAAGCATTTGCAGTCCTGAGTTTGCCATCTTTCTTGATAAGATAAGTAATTGCTGGTCCCAAAAAGGAAAAGCGGTTTTCGTGTGGGAAAAAAAAAATAATACAATTTGATGAAATTAAATGTAAAAAGAAGACAAATTCTCAGAAATGAGCTTCTTTAAAAAGATGTAATTCCTGAAAGCTGTTTTCGCAGTGAAGTAAAGAAATGTGTATTCTTTCCAAATTTAAACAGTACCTCTGCTGCTGTTGAATGCAGATTACCTGAATGACGGTCCCACACTTCGCTCCCAAATTTAACCTGGAGGAGAGCGCTCAATATCGCCCTCTGGTGGTTTCATCCAAACAGTCCCCAGACACCTCAAAACATCTTCATAAAGGTATCTGCACCTTGCTGTATGTTTTATATCAATTTAAAACTACTACTAACTTTGTTATATATATATATATATATATATATATATATATATATATATATATATATATATATATATATATATATATATATATATACAACATTGTAAATTGACAATGACAATGCGGTCGGGTCAAACACGTGATTTCAAAATAATTCTATCTGTGTCTCGAGGTAACGGAATGTTTGTTTGCATTCATGCACTCTTGGATTTTTGACTGATTAAATATAACACACCACGATCTGAAATAGGCTATTATTATTATTATTATTATTATTATTATTATTATTATTATTATTATTATTAACCTATTCCCTGTGTGGACACAAAGTAAAAACTTATTGTATATGATTATTTCAAAATATTTATTAAGGCTATTAATTAATACACATTTCATTTGTAATTAACTGTTACAGGTCATATTATTTACGAATACACCTACACCTAATAATACATTATATATAAGCGTTGATACGTTGTAGCTGGGGGAGTGCTGTTATAAAGATGGTTGATGATATCTTAATTTGTTCTATCCCCAATTCCATAGTCGTTACACACTCCCCTTTTAGACTGAGCAACTACACTGCTGTTTATTTTTAACCAGTAACTACTATCTAACAAAAAAAATGACTTAAGTATTTATCCACGTGTCCTCTGGACCCACATACCCACCTGTGCAGAAACTCAGGAGCCAGCCACCAGCACAAACGGCGGGGGAGAGTTAAGTAGGCGGCAAAACACGTTATGTACACAAACATAAATCAATCAATCAATAAATAATGAAAACAACATGGATTCATACACAGGACCGTTCTGTAAAGTGATATCAGCAACAACAACACAATCTAATGTTTTCCTGTGTCACCGGACCATGCAACTTCAAACTGCAATTAAAATAGTGACACGTGACGGAGCTGTGAGCTTGTCAGCGCAAACCTCAAATTACAGGACACTGGATAATTCTTATTATGAGAGGCGTTTCCTAACACTGTTTACTGGTGAAGAAGAAGAAACCACTGCTTGGAATGGAAGCGACACTTGTTTTTGCGCAATGTGGTGCAGTTAAACTTGCCAAATGCAAAACGAGACTGGTAGTGTGATTATAAAACTGGTTGAGTCCTGATCGGGCTGCCGAGGCAGGCTCTGTCAGCTTGTGGAAATTCCCTTTTCTATACAGAATCACATCATTTAGACACTCTATTTGAAGTTATTTTCTTCTGTGGTGGGATTGGAATGCGCTGTTGTAGGAGTCACCGCCACCAGGTACAGGCTGATCCGGGAGGCGAATCCCCAGGACGAACAGCACAAGCTGATAAGATAAATGAATCACGATATATGGGCTCCGGTCAGTTGTCAGATTTTACAAAATAAAACAAGAAACAGCATTAACAGTCCGTTTCTAGTTTTTTTATTTTCTTTTTTTTTTTAACTTAATGGATGTGAACTGATGTCTGGCACTGTCGAAATGTGTGTTCTTGAGAATAATAGTAAATGTCCTCTTCGTTATTAGTTCAACATTGCATACACCTATAGATATGTCAAATTGTTCAGTGTCGTGCGTTTGCTTTGCATTCTTTCTCTGCGTTTTGTGTTGTTGATGAGAAATATATTAGCAAAGATAATGTTTCAGAAGTTACATTAGGTTTTTAAAGTTTCTACGGATTAATTGAAAGGACTTGGAAATTTAAAGAAATATATATGTTTTATTAAATGTAATGACAATGACAAACGTTTCAACTAAAGGTTTTTTTCAGTGTCTTCAACTGAAACGTTTGTCTATTTGACGAAGTTTCTTATAGTTTTTCTTTCGATTTCTTTTTCCATTTTTTAAAAATTCAGATTCTCCAATAAAATATTCAGTTAATGTACAAATGTAAAGTAACAGATTATTAATAATAAAGTAATACATTGATTGGTTTATTTTCCAAAGTCAGATAAATGTCTAAGTATGTACATATCCATTAATATACATAGATACACATTCACATATCAATTATCCGTGCACATACATACTTTCATACCTGTGTCATATTATACAGCCTAAAGTGACAATTATGTATTTCACCTTTTATTGAAATACTTAATGAATGGTTTCCACATTCTAACAAAGCAATTTGTTTTTCCTCTATCGTCAGTTTTTACAATTGTAATTGAGCGTATTGACATTTTAGATGGCTTACCAGTAGTGGGCGCCTATGGGAATCGGTTGATTAGTTTAAAAATAGCCTGTTATTCATTTCTGAAAGACCAGGCATCATTTTCTTAAGAATAGTACGTGTGTCATTGGGAACAGAAAGCCATGCCTGGAGTGTTTGAGCTCCAGTAACTGAAACTTCCCAGGGTGCTCTGCAAGAGTAATCTGTTCCTTTCTCATGGGTTTGTGATGAGGCGCGGGCAGGTGTGTGTGTGTGTGTGTGTGTGTGTGTGTGTGTGTGTGTGTGTGTGTGTGTGTGTGTGTGTGTGTACAGATCTATTCGATTCCTAGTTCTGCATAAAAAAATGTTTGAAGTGTCTACTTTGGTTTTGACAGAATAAGATCGGAATGTTCTGATTGTGATTAGAACATCCAAACATAACATTCCAACTGTCCCCTCCCTGACTCACTCTAAAGGAATGTTCATTTGACTGATAGAAATCACCATAACCTTGCTGCAGGTCTAACCGAACCCCAGGAAATGAGTGAGAAATACTGAGCTCAGAGACAAAGAGAAAGAGCAGGGATGGAAATGAGACTCCCACTGCAAAGCACTGAGCTCAGAGAGACAGAGAAAGATCAGGGATGGAAATGAGACTCCCACTGCAAAGCACTGAGCTCAGAGACAAAGAGAAAGAGCAGGGATGGGAATGAGACTCCCATTGCAAAGCAGCTTGATCCATTCCTGGTTTTACTAGGATTTTAATCAGACGACCCAAGGTTGTTACCTATACACCGTGGCTAATCAATCTCATAGTATACCTGGAAAGGGTGAAACTGCTATGCAAGAGGAGTCTTATTTCAATCGCTGAAAAGAGAGAGAGAGAGTCATAATAGGGGCAGCAAGGATTTCCCCTGCTTATAGGCATTCTCTAAAAAATAACACAA
Source organism: Acipenser oxyrinchus oxyrinchus (assembly GCA_030684275.1). Lineage (NCBI taxonomy): Eukaryota > Metazoa > Chordata > Actinopteri > Acipenseriformes > Acipenseridae > Acipenser > Acipenser oxyrinchus. Next base: position 2,091,783 of record CM060262.1, read on the forward strand.
TATAATTGAAAATATATATAATGCCCAGGAATCAGCATTTATACTACAAATACTACTACTACTACTACGACTACTCCCACTACCCTAACCCTTTCCATTCAGCAGCACAAAGCAAAATGGCGGCACAGATCTCCCAGAAGAGGAAGTTTGTTTCAGATGGCATTTTCAAGGCCAAGCTGAATGAGTTTGGCTGAGCTGAATGACTCCTCCGGAGTGAGATCATCATCCTAGCAACAAGGACTCAGAATGTGCTGAGTGAGGAAGGTTGCCATGTTCGTGAACTGACTGCTGTGGTCCACAACCGGCTTGGCTTCCCAGTGAGCAGTGTAGAACTCTGCTGAGAAGGTTGCCACCAGAGTACTGTACGCCAGTGCCCAGGCAGAGTCTCTCCTCTGCAAACTGCTTGGGGGTGTGGCAGTGCAAAGAGCCTGCTACGCTGTTCTCCGTTTTATCATGGAGAGTGGTGCTAAGGGCTGGGAAGCCATCGTTTCTGGGAAACTGAGAGGCCAGAGAGCCAAGTCCATGAAGTTTGTGGATGTTCTGATGATCCACAGTGGTGACCCAGTCAACTACTATGATGATACCTCTGTACGCCACGTTCTGCTCAGGCAGGGTGCGCTGGGTATCAAAGTAAAGATCATGCTGCCCTGGGATCCAAGAGACAAGATGAGCCCCAAGAAGCCTCTACCTGATCACATCAGCATTGTTGAGCCCAAGGACGAGGTTCTGCCCACCACCCCCATCTCTGAGCAGAAAGGAGCCAAGCCAGATGTGCCCGTCATGCCCCAGGGAAGCCCAATTCCCAAGCATAAGGGTATTCATGAAGTCCCTGGAAATGTTCTTTGTAAAAATGTCAACAAAACAGTAAAAGACAAAAAAATGCTACTACTACTACTACTACTACTACTACTACTAATAATAATAATAATAATAATAATAATAATAATAATAATCATGTACACCCAATTGTACATAATGAAGATACTCATCAGAAAAGAGACTTCCAATGGTTCAATACTGCACAATTATGACATAGTAAACTGTAGTTTAAAAGAAATGTTTATCAGGAGTGGCTACAAACAAGACTGGCTGCATGCAGGGTGGCCTCCCGTTTAAAAGGATCACCTGGTTTTGGTGTAAAATGAATAGGTCGAGTGAAACGCCTGTTTTGTGTTAGCACTCTTCAAAGTTGTATCATAGCGTTGGTTTCGGTTTCTGTTTTTGTTTTTTGTTTTTACTGCCAATGAGTTAACTTACAGTACTCTCATCTCAGAGGTTTCACAGCTGCATGCAGAAACACTTTGCACCTCACTGAACCACATTACTGTGCATCAGCCCAACATTAGCATATTCAAGAGACTAACTGCAGTTACACATCTATGGAGGTCCTTCCAGGTCACCTTGAGTTTCCTGGGCCTGATCTCTGACGAAGGACCCTCCCCCTGACCCCAGACCCAGGGAGCCTGCCTGCCTGGGAGCCAGCCTCTGTGCCTGTGTGTCTCACTGCCACCGAGTAGTGTGGTGACAGTGGCAGCAGGAGGAATCTGAGCGGAGTGGTGTAGGGAGATTCAGTCCCTGAGCGGCTGCAGCACAGCTCTGATCCTGCCCTTGCCTCTGCTGCAGTATGCGGACTCTACTCGAGTACGTCGCCTTTTTCTTCGCTCTGGTGTCGTCCGGCTTCCTCATCGTGGCCACCTGGACGGACTGCTGGATGGTCAATACTGACGACAGTCTGGAGGTAGGTGTGGAATATCGTGGTATAGGGTGCTGTGAAGCTGTTAGTCCGACCCACGAGAGCTCAGAGCAGCTGTGGGCTTTCCATCTGATACACTGACAGAAAGAGATTTTGAGATGACCGTATCACTAATGAAATCCGCCAGCATTGCTTCTGCATCCTATTGTTTCAGAGGTCTGCTTCTATCCTTCAACACTGTGAGAGTGCTGCTACTTTGAATGTACATCCATCGTCTCTCCTATTGCAGCTGACTGTAGGTCCATGTTGCCTCATGTTGATGGCAGTTGTAAAATGTTTGCTCTTTTTCTATATTCTAATATTATATAACAACACTGCGCCTCAGGTCAGCCGGCCTCGCTCAGCATTTCATCCATTCTTCTGCATGTCGAGAGCCACGAATCATTTGAAACCAGTGGAGCTGCTAACTTATAGCCCATTGGATTGAACAGCTTGATATTAACACCAGCCTTTCCACTGGTCAGCCATTCACACAATGCTCCAGTATAGCCTGCAGTTCACTGCTCCCTTTCATACCTGTATCTCTGTACAATAGTTTGATTAACCCTAGTAATGATTAACCCTACCAAAAGCCTATAAGCAATTCTAATGAAGTGCTTAATGTGCTCTTAGTCCTTCTAAATAGAGACAGATTCCTTTGGGGCAGGCCATAACAATTAGCTCTTTGCCACTAAGTCTAGTTGATATGCATGAGCTCACTGGGTTTGCGTTGAAGTGTTTAACAGCTTGCCCTGTGTTCAGGATACAGCTCCTTCAATTCCTCTCTCAGTGTGCTGGAACAATCGTTTGTCTTGGCCCTGTTTCCGGTGATACTGGCGGTAGTTGGCAGGACTCTCTTCCGAGCCAGCTGAGGTGAAGCTCAGAGGGAGAAGTTGTAGAGCAAGCGCTGAAAGGGACTCCCCGAGGAAGATTGGGGGGAAATGAGATGCAAAACTGAATTGATTCATCGATTATTGATCAACATGGCTTTTATTTCTGCGAGCCTCGATTCAGCATTCATTAATCGATGAATCGGCCTGGGGCCCTTTGTGTCGTGCTTTCCTTGCTTTCTTCGCACCACACTAAAGCTTTGCCGTTTGTATTTCTCTTGTGGGGAGGGATGCAAAATGTCATTCCCCTGTATTACAGCTGTATTACCAGTGTCTGTTCACACCTGTGCTCCTGCTCAGTTCAGCTCCAGTTGCCGAGGCCTGTGGTGGGAGTGTGTGACCCACGTCTTCGATGGAGTCACGACCTGCGACGAATACGACTCCATATTTGCTGACCACTCCTGTGAGTATGCAGCTCGTTTGCAAGCTTCGTAGTGGAACCCAGGAAAGGTTTGGCACCCCCCTTTTAACCCCCCTAGTTCAGTAACATTCCGGGGATCGTTGCAGTAACTTGTGATGGATCTCCTTCTAGCAGCTGATGAGTTAATAACACTGACATCAGCGTAAGACCCACACTTACCTCTCCACTCCAGGGCTTGCTCTTCAGTTGAATGGTGAGACGTTCCTCTTTGAACCGTATGGTTTACAGTTCCTGTCCAGCTCTTGCCCGTCCATTCAGTTCAGTGTGCTGGGATGCCAATGCGTTGCTAACTGTGCGTGTGTTTCCAGTGAAGCTGGTGATAACCCGAACCCTGATGATTATGGCCGATATCCTGTCCGGGTTCGGCTTCATTATCCTGCTCCTCGGACTGGACTGCATAAAATTCCTGCAGGAAGAACCAAACATTAAGATTCGGATCTGCTTAGTTGCTGGAATAACGTTACTGCTGGCAGGTATGGCTTTCAGTTCTTATCGTTTTCAGATCAGTTTTGTGCTGTTTAGTTGTGCATTGAGAGCAGTGTAGTTAATGACTGGCATTGGTGGGATGTTATATTGAACTCCTGCTACATGCTGTACTATGGTGGCAATCTGTGTGCAAGTATTTATTGATTTATTTATTAAACCCATTGAGACGGAGGCCTCTTTTACAAGAGTGTCCCGGCAAGATGACCAGAAACGGACAGCAGTCATTTCACATCCCTAAAAACATCATGTTTAATACAGCAGTATGTGTGATTGTGGACTGGCTGTTTCCCGCAGTGATCCCTGCATGTTTAATACAGCAGTATGTGTGATTGTGGACTGACTGTTTCCCGCAGTGATCCCTGCATGTTTAATACAGCAGTATGTGTGATTGTGGACTGGCTGTTTCCCGCAGTGATCCCTGCATGTTTAATACAGCAGTATGTGTGATTGTGGACTGACTGTTTCCCGCAGTGATCCCTGCATGTTTAATACAGCAGTATGTGTGATTGTGGACTGGCTGTTTCCCGCAGTGATCCCTGCATGTTTAATACAGCAGTGTGTGTGATTGTGGACTGGCTGTTTCCTGCAGTGATCCCTGCATGTTTAATACAGCAGTGTGTGTGATTGTGGACTGGCTGTTTCCCGCAGCGATCCCTGGAATGATTGCCTCAGTGTGGTACGCGGTCGGGGTCTATGTGGAGCGCACCACGCTGGTTTTCCACAACGTGTTCCTGGGGCTGCAGTACCAGTTTGGCTGGTCCTGCTGGCTCGGAATGGCTGGCTCTATGGGCTGCGCTCTAGCAGGGACCGTGCTGACATGCTGCATGCACTTGTTTAAAGGTGAGGACAGATGCCTTGTGTATTATTCTAGAGCTCTGATTTCATAAAGATTCTTTACAGAGAGCAAAAAGCATGAAAAACCCAGCTTTGTCAGACATAGTTACCCATGAACAGCTGTTTTACAAAAAAATATTTTTCACGTTGTCCTTTATTTTCTCAATTTTACAAATGTTACTTTTACAGACATTAAATATCTTTATGGGATTCACAATATTAACCCTTCTAAACGTTTACCACAGTATTTTTGCAGTTTTACCATGCTTTTCCCATTTATCATAGTTTCCCCTGGTTTGCCATGGTTATTAATATGTTTTACACTCTGCCATGCTTTTACTATAGGAAACTTGTATAATGGAAGAACTGCTGGTCAGTTGACCACCAGGGACAATTCCAGTATGTCGTTTTGTTTTTCAGACGTTGGATCTGGTCGAAATCCATTCCACTACAACCATCCCTCGAGGCCAGTGCAGAGGAAGAAGCCTGCCAGACTGTCCCCTGACACCATGCACTCCTACACCAAGAGTGAAACAGCCAAGATGTATGCCGTGGACACCAGGGTTTAGAGCCAGCTATTTAACAGCAGTGCTGCAGCATGGGCCTCCATTCTCATCAGGATTTACACTTGCACCTGCAAGAGGCTGAAAAGCATTTTCTTCAGAAACAGAAGGCCACGCACACAGCACTTTGCTTCTACAACAGCGCCAGCTGCTGGGCAGAAACTGAACTTTGCTGGACAGAAAACAGGCTTTCTTGTCCATTGCACATCCATGAACCAGTAGCCGGGACATGACAGCCAGAGTGACTGTGTGCATTCAAAGACACATTCTTTATGATTATTGCATCCTTTTCCACTCCTATTTATAGTGGGTATTGTCAGAAAAGATGAGTCCCACACAGAGATGACAGATGTTTACTAGTTTATGTTTGATGTACGGTACTGTCTGTATAATATTGTGCTCCCACGATCTAACCATTAGCAGAATAAAACTAATACCTGTGTCTTTAACCTGCTTCATACATTTGCTTGTTTGTTTATTGCTTTGTTATATTCCTGTTTTAAAAGCACACCAATGTAAGTTATTTTTTCATTAAGAAGAATAGCTTCTTTTATGCAACTTCTGGGCCAATTCGTGCTCAGAGGGTGCCACCTGGTGGCCGTTTTGGTGTTTACAGGCGAGTGTAAAATGCAGAGAAATAATAAGAAAGCAGAACCAACTCAAGTACAAGCGACTGGTCACCAAAGGGAATGGGACTGTTTCTCGATCAAAAAAACTGCTTTCTTTTCTAGGGCTGTGTTGATCAAATTAAAATAAAACCACCCAAAAATAAACACAGTGACACGCATAAGAGACCCCACCTCCCTCCCTAAAGATAATAAACAGAGTCGAAATCCTGGAATGAGTCTGGAAATGCATTGCATTAGTCTATAGTTCATAGGTTTGGTCACATCAAGCACTAGTGTGTGAAACCAAGCAAACTCACAGACAGTGTCAGCAAAAGCCCTGAGTACATGGGCTAGTCATGTTACTATCCTCACATTTATAATAACTCTGTATCGCGATGCTCTGCAATGTGTTCAAGTAAAGGAATGACCAATATGAATGGAACTGGATGTAATATTAAAATGTTGTTTTTTTTTTATTAAGTATTATATTTAATATATATTTTATTATTTATTTCTTAGCCAACACCCTTAACCAGGGTGACTTACAATTGTCATCAAGCGCTTTGAGATATTGTGCTTTGAAAGGCGCTATATAAATAAAATGCATTGCAATACATTGAAATGGAAATTGGGTTCTAGAAGTTATTCAAATAATAATAATAGATATTAAGAAGTTCATAAACATAGATCTGAAACACAAACGCAAAAGCATTTAATATGTGTCCCTGTATTACATATTTAACATTATCTCTGCATTCAATCCAGCTGCGTTGTCTTGCCTTTGGTCTTCTGCCAGCGTCGTTCATGCTAGAATCCTCTTGTTTTAATGGCCTCTTCATACGGAGGTGGGGGTGGAGGCTCGGGTCCTAGTGTGTTGAAGTAGGCTGGCGGAGATGTGCTGGGGGCCCCTGCAGACTGGCAGGGACTCTGATTCCCAGGAAACTGACACCGGGAAGATTCACTCACTGCCAACACAGAACACAACACACATGAGAATGGTAAGAATGTGGAGACACTTCCCAGTGCTCTAGAATATCAATGATGCATGCTGGCACATGTGCAATGAGAAGGGCATGTAACTGCAGCCCTGTGCCTGTCCTGCTGGCTCTGGTTTATCCTTTAGTTTAGCAGACACAGCTGACCCGTGTCATCTATCTATTTATTTATTGATTTATTTAAGATTTTCAGTCCAGGATCGAGCCTTGAGATGGAACATCTCATTTGCAAGGGTGGCCCAAAGGACTGCAGACATACTGAACGCGTACAGCAGGAGTTGATTGACGTTAAAAACAGTTAGAGGATTTTAAAGGAATTGCAGATCTGTTAAAAACCAGGCAGAGTGGCACATGCCCTTATTTCAGCAGGAAGGTTATTCCAGCTTAATGGCACATTATTCCAGCTTAATGGCACAAAACAAGCCAAGGAATGCTTTCCAGTGGACTTCCTAACAGTGGGAAAGTAGAAGTCAAGGCTAGCTGTTGAAAGTAATGAATAATTATTAGAAGAGCACAGTAACAAAGAGGCTGGCATTTCATTTTGCACGGCCTTAAAGTCAGTTTCATACTTCTGTGAGTTGACTCAGTCCTTTCTTGTTGTCTGATGTAAGTTAAGCCCTAGGTTTTCTTCAGCAGGGCCCCTGCTGTTAATGAAGAGAAAGTAACCATGAGATCTCACCGTAGACAGGATCAGGATGGTTCAGTGCCAGGACTGCGAGGGTCTGTGCTGAGACGAGGCGGTTGTGTCGAGTTAGCCAGCTCCGATGACAGCAGAGGACAAGTGAGCCCACAGCCAGCACTGCGAAAAGCACCAAACAGAACCTGCACACGCACAGGGGTCAGAGGTCAGGGAGAACAGTGCACGCAGTATAGACTAGTGTACTCACTGCCCGTTTCAAATAACACTACTTACCAGACAAACCAGCCCTGTTCTCCTGCAAAATCCATGCATCTGAAAGCAACAAGCTTTTATTGATTTATATAATATGCAAAATGAAGTGGGCATTTATCAGTAGTTTTAAAAAAAGAATTTTGTGCAACTTACAATTGATCTCTTTCACACAATGTGGCTGTGGGCACTACCTGCAACATTTGAATGAAAACTATTTATTAAAATAATATTTCTGGGTTATTTCTTGGGTATTTGATACTAATTTACTAACACTATAATAACACTATATATATATATATATATATATATATATATATATATATATATATATATATATATATATATATATATATATATATATATATATTGTTAATGATTAGTCTATAAATTAATTAGAAATCATCCTTAAGTCAGGGTTATCAACTCCAAAACCAGTCATATCATTCAAATGGGGTAATGTTTAGCAGAGGTCAGGTTTTATATGTTAGATTATTATAAATAGATCTATATCTAACTCACCAGTAACACAACATGAACGATACAGTAAATATATTAAGAAAAAATACCCCTTGAAATTAAACGCTACCATAGTTCCATACAATTTAAGACAAAGTTTAAAGAAAAAAATATGTTTTAAAAAAAAACAAAACATAAAAAATGAACAATACACTGTTTCATTTTTGCAGATGTATCATATCATTGTTCTTAACATCAGAAAGTTTAAGAACTTCCTTTTTTATACAAATGATTCCTCAACCGCAGCCAAAAGACAAGAAGCATTTTATATATATACTGTATATACTGTATGTAATTAGAAACCAAGCATGTATGGTAGTCAAAGAGTTAACACATGCACAAAAAATAAATAGTCAGACAGTAAATAAACTTCTATTACCAGTACCTGCAGAAAGGTTGTGAATAGCACAAGAAAGGTCCACATGCTGAGTTAGTCGCTGTCTCTGGCATGAAGCACACTTTATACATGGAGCATGTCTTTACAACAGCTACCCTGCTACTGACATGCACAGCAACGTACCTGTAGGGTTTTAACAGCACGCTTTTAATGGGTGACGGAATCAGCTTGAAAGCACTTAAAGAGGCTCTTGACCTCTTTTGCATGTTTGTTTGTTTTTTTCGGACAGCTTTCAAGTTTATAAACAGCCTCACAGTTAAGTGGTGGAGTGAGGCTCTGCCCATGGAAATGACTCCAACTCCTGTGTTATACTCATGAAAACAAAAGCCTGACAGTGTTCTTGTGGCAAAAATAGCTTTTGTTGGCATTATCATTGATCCTCCATTCCCTGTGTAGAAGTGCTTGTTTTCCCTTGCTTACAGCTTCATTATACTTTGTATTCTATACTCTGAAATATAATACGCAGATATTTAAAAGACGATACTATAGATGGAGGTGTTTAGGTTCTTGTTACTTCCACTAACACCTGAAGGCTTCAGAGGTCTTGAAAGCCAGTGTTTGTATATCATAGTTAATCTAAGAAACAGTATACACTCTTCAAACTGCTATGCCGATAACCTTGAGTAACATCTAACAAAGTTAATCATTCTTTCTTTACAGGCAACTGTTGCTTTAGGCCGTTGCGTTTCTTTGTCCCACATAGTCATTACCACATTACATTAGCAGTCAGCCCGCTGTTAACACGCCCCATTAATCCAGTGTTGAACAGGTCTGAGCACTCGGGGCGTACAGGTGTATACCAGTCTTAGGACCAGCATCAGTTACACATTTACATAGACCCGCAGCAGGGCATGCAATGGGAATGCTTCTTAGTGTTAGCGGTTTCAAGGTGGGATAAGATCTCTATGGGCTGAGACTGATCCTGCCATGCATCCCGTCCAGCAGAATGGAAGCACCTCACCTTAAATATCGCACTGAGATTGCACACGTGGTTACGTGGTGATTACACTGCACATACTGTACACAACCTCCTGGGAAATTGTAACTGCAGCCGTGGAGAAAGAGAACTGCAGCAAACGGCACAGGCCAGGTCTAGGATCCAAGTTCAGTTTTGAAAACGAAAAACAGGTCCGCTGATAAGCTTTGTAACTTCAGCAACGCTTCATCTCCACTAATGAGCACATTTAGCACCACCTTGGATCGAATGATGTATGAATAGATCATTATTGATAGCTACAGCTCTACAACAATCTGTCTTTGCAGATGGGATTAACAATGGGTTTTAGTGAAACAGGGTTTTACGAGCGCAGGAACCCTTTTTTTTATTGGCGATGAAGCGGTTATTAAAAGGGTTTCATTTTCCATTAACACAGAATGACAGGCTTGCCTGCAGCTTGTATTTACAGTGCAGGGCAGGTGGACTTAGAATGTTTTATTATCTTATTATATTGAAGTGTCTACTGTACATGATACAAGGTTTTAGTCATAGTCTTGCAACACTATACATACAGACATGCATTATTATTAGTTTATTTAGCAGACGCCTTTAACCAAGGCGACTTACAGAGATTAGGGTGTGTGAACTATGCATCAGCTGCAGAGTCACTTACAACTACGTCTCACCCGAAAGACGGAGCACAAGGAGGTTAAGTGACTTGCTCAGGGTCACACAATGAGTCAGTGGCTGAGGTGGGATTTGAACCAGGGACCTCCTGGTTACAAGCCCTTTTCTTTAATCACTGGACCACACAGCCTCCATGCATATATACATATATCCCATACAAAGAAAACCAGCAATGGTATAATGTGTCAGTCCTATTGTGAGGTCGTGTTGCTGCTGTTTGTGTATTAGAGGGTGCCCAAGCAACACTAACTGTGGGTAACCTTCACATTCATGGCATCACAAAGTGCAGCAGTGCATTTCCCTTACAACAGGTGGCGACGCAGAGTACAGAATGCAGAATGTGCTGAGTGAGAATTCAATGATTCCATATTGTCAGTGGTGCCCTACAGTCCAATTCCAATGTTCTGTGACCCCTTTTGCTTCCGAAACTATATCAGTGTCATATATAACCTCCCTCTGCTGCAAACAGTTGCAGGAGCACACCAGTTTGGCTCACATAGTCTGGCAGGTTGGAAGCTTGTCTAACTATAGGTAAAATTACCGCTGGGGAAACAAATTGTCAGCAAGGTATGCTTTTGGGTGGAGTAAGAGTGCGGAGAAGGCTAACCCTTATAAAAGTTTACCCTAGCAAAAGCATAGATTAATGTAAGAAAGTATACTGAAAGCATGGCAAAGCACAGGTAAGCGTTGTAAAGCTCATAGAGGTACGGTAAAGCATACTAAAAAAAACAAAGCATGGCAAAATTGCAAAATTACTGTGCAAATTTACCACAGTAAACTTTTTTTTCTGGGAAACTTTTTTTCTGGGAAAGAGTGCAGTAAATAGACAGTAAATAGACAGTATCCTCTTAACTCATGTTGAACTGTATATACTTCACCTGTATAATTGTGAATGTGACTTTCTGAAAGATATTCAAACCAGTTCAGCAGAAACCTCAACACTACACACACTGTTCGAATTGCTTTTTGGTTTTTACTGATAATATTTTGTTCTCGCTTCAACCTTCCTCGGTTGAAGATGGTTTTCACGGTGAGTGAAGAAAGCATTCTGATTTCATTCCTGTGTCAGGCAGTCGCCCCAAGCAAAACTGCCTGCTTTTCAAATGTGGGCTATTAATCAAGAGAGGAACAAGGCGTCTACCTCACACAAGCACAGCACAGTGGCTCATTTGACCAGGTAGAAACAGTACCCAGTTGGATTCTTATAAACTTCAAAGCTGGTTTGCATGTAGTGCAGTAGTCTGGCCCCTGAAAAACCCTGTACAATATACTTGATTCCTGTTTTAAAACCTCTATGAATTCTGCAGGATCCTTTCACAATCATCAGTCGTTCTTGCCACTGTTAATGCAGCCTGGTTACTCACTGCCTTGTACACTACCTTGAGTTTTTTTTAACTGGAGTAATAGCTTACAAATTCTACAAGCATAAAGACTGGAATTGATTCTGGATGTTTGCTCAGGATTTAAACTCTCATCAGTCCTTGCACTGCACCCGAGTGTATTGGATTAATATGACCTCCGAATAATGAATGGTTTCTGTCTGGGGCTGGGACTGAGTTGAAAGCGATTTGGAAGCGATCCAGTCTGTTTCCATTAGCAGCAGAACGATTATCAGCGCAGTCTGAACTGAGACTCTGTCATTGTATCTTAGAATAGGGTCTGAGGGAATTAGCTCTAGCCTGTCTGACTGATTAAGACATAACAAGTGTCCATAGGAACATTTTGTTTTAGTTTTAAACTCAACATCTATAATTGCGTTATTAAACTTTCTTTTTTTACCTAGAAAGTTTATTATAAGAACATGCTAATGAGCCATTACTAGTGTAACACGTCATATAATGGCAGTTGACAGCGGTCACAGATCAATTTGAGACAGCAGCTCATCTAGAGACCAGTGACAGAATAAAGAACAAGGCATTAGAAGAAACGCAGCCAGGGTAATGCTCTGACTTCCCAGATGCTGAGGAGCAGATGCATGATTTTTCTCCTTTAGGGCTGCTTAATGCAATGCTTCTATTGCTTGCATCTCAAAATGCTGCCGTGGATTCTGCACACGGAACTTTAGGTCAGACCTAAGTTAACAATCCATTTATTGGTGACTCAATGCAAAATGTCTAGTTTTGGACATTTTTTAGCCTTCCGATGAATGGGATTTTTGCATTGACAACAGTACCACCACTGGTCAAGTATTGTAAATGCTTTTTAAAATTTGTTTTTAGATACTATCAGTTCAGAACAGTTTATTAAATCCATCAAAATAAGAGTTTTTTTCTGCTCAAAGAACCGAACTGGAATTGAATTATTTATTATTTTTCTTTTCTTATCACGGTGCAAAATCAGCTAGTTTAGAAAACAAGACTTCCAGCCAGAGCAGACAGGTTTGTGTGGGTGTTACGAGTCTGGCATGCATGTCACAGTTCATGTGGGCGTCACCACAAAAACACAACCCCATTGCTACTGTGTACTTCATGGAACGCGAAGAAGATCTGGATAGCGTTAGCAATGCACATGGCATGCGTGGGCTGCTTTGTACACTTTGTCTCTACAACGTGCTGCAGTACAAACCCTACACGTAGTAACATCTGCCTTTGTTTAAGCATGGGTATTAATGAGGGCTGGAAAGGGTTCATCGTGTATCAATGAATCGAGATACTTTCTTTACATGATATAGTGTACCATGAAAGAGGTATGTATCATTTGTATTGTGACACAAGACCAAATGCACAACAGCACAGCTCACTGTAGTTCTTGAATGAAGAATAAGTGTGTTTTCTAGTTGGGACGGATACATTGTACCCCTAACTAATTTCATTTTCATAGCACAGTGGTCAATCATGACCCATATGGTACTGGGGCATTAGTGCATGGCTCCACCCCTAGTATTACGTCATTACTGTACTGTTCATGAGTAACCCTGAGGAAGTATCTACTGTAAACAGTGCCACTTTTCTGGGGTATTAATACCTGGGCATGGAGCAGGGGATGATGTGGTGAATATGGGTCCCTCTCAATCCAGCCATTATCTCAGCCATAGCATGCTGCAGCAGATTTCATGGCTCAAGACTTTTTCCATGCACTTGTCAAGTAAATCAGGCCACTTGTAAAGCACAATAGTTGTTTTCTGTAATACCAAGTTTATTTTTTTCCCCATTTGGTTATTTTTAAGAGGAAGGTGTATACGAAACTGCGTTTTCTTTCAAACCTCTTAAACCGGTTTTTCCAGAAAATTTGCTTCAGGCTTGTCGTTAAAAAAAAAAAAAAAATTAATTTAAGGAGGAAATAAAAACTGATCACAACTGGCACGGTTTGTCCTCTCACAACAGAATTCCCAATTTGCGATACGGACGAGGAAACATAAGCCACATTTTAAACTTATCGAAGGAGAGACGGTTTAAAAGAAGGTCCGAGCGGCCCGCATCCAGTAAGTGTGGGCGTGCGCGTGTTTTCCTCAAGCTCTGTCATAAGGCAGGTACAACACCTGTACAGGTACGCGTGTTGTTCAGTAACCTGCGTTTCGTGCTCTCGGGTAAGTGCCCTTGTTTTTGTCTGATTTGAGGACGCATTGTTTCCGATGTATCTTTTCTTTATTTAGACATTTTACATGACAGGCTTTCAATTGAGCACCATACATTTTAAAGACGAGTCTGTGCTGTCACTTATAGTTATAAGGTGTGTCTACGGGGCTGTTTCAGCTATGTGTTGCATTTCTGAGTTAGTTAGTGCAAGTACGTTGGAGGGGAATACCTTTACTTTACAACTCGTTTTATAGACCACGATTAGCAATAATCTGAGACTAGCCAATTATTAAAGTGGTCATGTAGGCCTAATGAGTCACAAACTTCGGGGACGCTGTACCGTTTGTCCCACCCTCTCAGTAAGACGTCTGGTAAAGATGACTCCACTTAAAACAGCAAACAACGCAATTAAAGAAAATTATAAGACATTGTCATTTCTTTGTTAAATTATCCTGGAGTTCATTTTATAAAGTGTCTATGTGCAGAAAGAGTTAATGTTTAAGATATTTTATTGCCGCAATTAAACATTAAAGTAAAGAAATGGATAAATATTTGACCTTTAAACCCTCTCTCTAAAAGAAATAGACAATAGTTGTAGTTTAGTGTTACTGGGGGCTAGCCTAAATAGAGACCACCAAATTACTAAATGTGACCCGGATCAATTTGCAACCCAGATTACCACAGGAGAAAGCCACTACTACGACTACTACTACTACTACGACTACTACTAATGATTTGCAATACAATCTGTTATAGATCCACTGGGGACATCAAAATCAACCCAACAATAAATAGGTGCTACTTGCCCTTTAAGAGCACAGCAGCTCCAGGTAAGTATGTTTACAATGAGGGAGGGGTTAAAAAACCGGTTGCCACAGCCCTGCCTGTTTTCAGCAGGTGTTACTATATGACAGGCTGTACGGAGTATGGAGAGGACTGTAACAGGAAGGCTGGCTTTCCCTTCTCTTTCCTACTTTGCAGCACAGGGTAAAGACTCGGGAGAATCTCTTTGGAAGGAGTGCCTGCCTGGTAGTCCCTCCTAAAGGGCAGTTAAGGGCTGCGTGCCCTGCCTGAAGCAATGCCTGAGATGAAGACCTTGAAACCATTTCAGTCATTGTTTCTGGTAGTGTGAGCAGCTACAGCTACCCAATATATCTGGAGGTGAACCCTATGAGTCCGACACAGCAAGACACAGCGGTAATATGTTTCATTTCAGATTTCACTTGCTTCAGAAAGCACGCGCGGGTGGGTGGTGAGGCTTGCTGCAGTAGTGCGGTCATGCACAACTCTGAAGCTCTGCAGGTTTTCAGTAGAACACCCAGTAATATCAAAGTGTTGGTGCTAATTCTCTGTACTTTGTTCATGTCTTTTTATAGGTGTTGTTCATGAGCTGTATAATAAAATGATGAAAACATACTCTTTATACTTTTTGTAGTTCTTCTAAACCTTAAAGGACTCTGGTGCCTGCAGGTGTGAATGTTAGCTTCCCCACACATTTCCGTGAGCAGAACTCAGACCCGGCCCTTTCTCAAGCAGACTCTCCCAGTATGCAAATGTAATTAAAAAAAAAAATAGCATGCGACAACTTGCTTTTAGGTAGAAGCAGCTGCAATAACATCCAAGTTGTTTATATTCAATTTGTTTTCTATTCAATATTTTTTTTTATCCTTGCACTGTGGCAAACAGAAAAAAACAGGCTCATGATGCAAGTGTTCAGTGGCATTGGTGGATATTCAGAGAGGGTAAACCGCTTGAGACAGTGTACAAGTGTCTTGTGATGTTGGGTGTACAATGCTCTTTTATTGTGTAAAAAAAAGAAAAAAATAGTGATGATTTCACATGCATTTTCTGGAATCTTGTTAAACCTGCTCCAACTGGTTGTTTTGGTAAATCTGTTAAACTTCCTTCTCAGCACACAAGACATCAATTGCAGGCTGCAGGAGTGTCTTTTCTAAGCAGCCAGTACATAACGATGCAGTCATGATCATCGTCATCGTTATCATGATCATCTTTCCAATCAGTATCAAGCACGTTTCTTAAACGAGTGCAGGAACAAGTAAACAGCTTCAATACTCAACATCTTTCTTTGTTTCCTTTTTTTTTTTTTTTGGCAATGTCAGGTTAGCCTGTTTCTATTCGCTAGTATTTGGCCACCAGAGCACCAGAGAAACTGGCTCAAAGAGAATCAACTCTGACCTGTATTGGTAAAGATATAAGAAAACAAACAAGGGCAGAGCTTTTTGCACCAGCAGTTTGATGTTCCACACAGCTTTGGCTCTTTGCATTGCAGCACTGCAGACACCTTTCTATTGTGTGGCTTGATCGAGAATGGGGCTCAAAATGAGGAACGTGAAGCATCAGAAACACAGACTGCAAATTGATGAAAACATCCTGTAGATCCTGTTAAACACGTGGTGGCGGGTGGACTGTATCGCATTGATCCGCCACCACTGAAATCATTCATTTATGCCAACCAGCACCTATCACAGTGCAATTCAGTTTCTTTCAGTGACACCTTTCATTATTTGAATGGCAGTGCTAAGGTCAATTGAATGGACCCCACGATATCCATAATGAATCATTGATTTTGTTCATTGCGTAACCCTAGAATCCCATGAGAATAACATGAATCACACAATTGTTGTTGATGATGGTATTATACATATACAGAAACTAAACTGGTTACCTTGGATTGATTTGTATTTCTGCTTTAAACCTGATGAATGTATGAAGAACAGTCAGAGCTGCGTTAAGGTGAAATGGGACAGCGCCTTGGTTTTCAAAGCTCCCTGTCTGGGTTTTTGCCAGGCAGTCAGGATATACTGTACAACAGCAGCAGTTCCATTCCTTGTATCTACAACACACCATTGGGAGAGAGGAAGCCACGACCCACAACATGCTCATGTTGTTTGAAATCAGTACACTGAAAGTTTAAGCTTACTTTGCACTCAAATTACAGAAATCAATTGATGGATTTGTTTATTTTTTTGAGGAGCACTGCCATGTGCGTATTGCTTGACTCTTCTATTGAGTTTTCTTTCTCATTCACTTTAATGATTGGGTCAAGCAACTAGCGTAGGTGGGTCTGTGGGACTCAGTATTTAACCAGGCTGTAGTACAAAAAATAAAAATACATCCCACTGTGTTTTTCACTGTATTTGCACAAGGATGCTTGGTAAGTCGCTTCTTCTAGGGACTGGGTCAGAACAAATTCTCTTATAGTGCGGTCAGTCCCAATTCACTTTGATCACTGATCTGCGTCTGAACGAACTGGGTCAACATCAATGTGCTTTCAAATCAATCCCAGTTGCAGATGGAAACAGAGCATTAGCAACAGTATCTAGGAATGCAATGAAATTCGTTTCAAGTCCAGTTTCATGCTGTGATCTTCTCTGAACATGGTTCTGACAGAGATGGTAGCGACTGCTTTACCTTTCATAGCCTAGTGTTATCAATTCATGGTCTTTATATACGTTTCAGGTCATGTTGAAGATGTACCTGTCAAAGCACTGTAAGCCACTGCTCACAACTAAACACAACCCTGGCTGTCTTTTATATTCCCCAGCCACTGCCGATCAAGGACATAAATAAACTAGAGCGGAGTTACAACTGTCACCCCGCGGTCAGGCTTCAGATTGGGGGGAAGGATCGATAGCATTTCCGTTATGCTTTTCATCACCAAGTCTGATGAGCAAGCTGTAGAGCAGTACCGGAAATAAATGACAAGACATGTTCAGAGCTGATGCACAACCATGAAGCAAACAGTGGGGCTGTGGAGGGAACAAACACAAAGCAGAACGAATACCTGATCCTGAGAGCAATACATTAGAATGGTTATCAACTTTATTACAAAGCACTGATCAGTTTACACAGAGAGCAGAAAAACACAATGTGAAAACTAAGAATGATTTATTGAGAATGACTACATAACCAAGGAGACAGACTGTACATTCAAGTGCATATCTATATGTATATGTAGTAGAATACATTAATGAGCAGATGCATACACTGTGCATATAGTAATATACCCAGATATAGACAAGGATTGCAAATTTTGGTTGCTAATTTCAATTGCCTTTATAAAACATGATTCCTTTGTGATCCGTATCTATGCAGCTGTGCATCTCAATATTAAAATGTCACATCTCGAAGTACTACAATCACCACATTCGTTAGCAAAGCCTAGTTACTCCAAATGGTTTCTGAAAGAACACAACCCTTTTTTTGGAATGACACGAGTAACGCTGCACTGTCTGAGCTGCTCATGTCTGGTTTAGAATGCTTCCCCTTTGTGAATACAATTTTGCCAATGACTTTGGAATAGAAGAGGTGATTGCTCCACAGAGGAGTTCCACAGCTCAACACTAGATGGCCCCATTTGTTTAAAAAGAAATAAAAGCAGGTGCATTATCACACTATCTCCAGCACATTCCATCGCCATTGCACATTATCCAACATGCATTACTTACACATTATTTTTCAGTGCTATTTATAAAAGGTTAGTTTAGCGGGCAAAAAAAATAATACTACATTTCCGATGTATTTGCGTAACCGTACAGTTTGGCTCTGGCACTGCTCTGTGCTTCTTTTTCATATTTTCTCTTCTTTTTCTTGGGCAGAAGACAGTTCATGATTTATAAGAAACACCGATTGTACACTTAAGAGGTCATTTAAATGCAATTTGTCCTTAACCAACATTGTTTGAGAAGTTTTTCATCTTTCTACAGCATATTGGGGTCAAGTATAAACAATCACACACAGAGGCGATGATTCTGTATCGACTCACATACCATGCAAAATCAAGTTGATCAGAAACGGCAATGTTAAGACTTCACAAATAAAATACTTTTATATATTTAAAAAAAACCCAATGTATTAAAAAATAAAATGGTCTGGTAAAAAAATATCTAACATAAATATTTTACAATTGCGCAAAAGTTGTTAGAAACAACAGGGATGGAAAGACTCCCATTGCATAGTGGTTTGCTCAGTTCCTGGTTTTACTATGAGTTTATAGCTTGATAGCTATGCACTGTGGCTAATCAAGTTCATATTAAAACATGAAACGGAGAACACTGTTATGCATTAGGTCTTATTTCCATCCCTGAACAATATCAAAACAAGCTGATAACAGTATCCTGTAATCTTATATGCAAGACACAAGATCATGGAGGACAGTGATCACATTGGAGGGTGCTTAGTTTACAATCCAGTACTTGGGTTTCTTTCATATTGTGTACAACTAAGATGCTACTGTTTTTAGCTACAAGTAGGAGGTCCAGTTATCAAACAAAGAATTTACATGGAGTAACATTATAGTAAAGGACATTTACAACACAGCAGTGAACCTGAAAGCAAGACGTGTGCATCTTTTTGTATAAGACAATGCGAGACCAGCGAAATGATGGCAGTACGTAAATCTGTAAGATTAACTGCAACCCTTTTCTGAGCTGAACGTCATGTACGAATTCCTTTAGTCTATAAGAAGCAATCCCTGACAAGGGCTTTTGTTGGTAAATCAAATCTGTTTGCAACTGCTGAAAAGCATGAAGGTAACCAGCGACGTCAAAGGATATTATTATTCGGAGTGGGAGTAAAAAAGGGATGCATTAGTTACAAGTCATTGTAAATCTGAAACATTCAGTTCAGTTTTTCTCTTAATTCCCAATGTTCTGCCTCACAGCTCATTTGTCCAGTGCTGGGTTTTGTATTCAGCTGGTCCATGCTTATTCATATGAAGACTGGTGAAGGGTGCTCCAGTCAGACTGTTTCTCTGCTATGAAACAAATCCATTTGCAGCTGAGAAAAGGTGTTGCCTTTGGATGCTACGAGAACTTGAAATGCTTTGATATGTCCTCACAATGAAGCAGGCTTTTCGATTGGAAATGAAGCCAGGTCAGGCAATGTGAGAAGTAGAACTGGAATACAATCTCTACAATCACCGAGCCTGGCTGGACTGCTCAGAAGTACAAACCGCAATGACGGTGTGAACTGTTCAGTCTGCTCACCAGCAGCCATGCCCATCGTCATCCAGCGGATTTCACTGCGGATATATTGGCATTCACATGCTGAATGGTTCATTACCCATCGCCCATGCTTCTGAATAACCCTGCATTAACTCCACCTACCAAACACTTTTACTACAAAACAACACACAGAAATGTAACTGTATAAAAAGACCACAGTGCATGCATGCTTCTTCACACAACAAGAACATTTGACCGGCATCAGTCTGTTCAGACATTTGACAACATTTTCACATACATATAATTTTATGTCTGCTTCCCCAATTGTCTCTTCACTTAAATTTTCTCCCCAGTGTTCCCAGAACTAGACAGCAAAGGAATGTCAACAGCGATCTTTAAAAAAACAACCTGGTGTTCAGGAAACCACATAAGGTTTCTTCTTCCACAGCTTACAGAGGAGAGTGAGCGTGGAACCAAGATCACTGCCTGGAATAGGAATCTGCAACACAGATTACAATCGTCTTGTCATGCCTGCAGTTTGTATTATTATTATTATTATTATTATTATTATTATTATAACCCAGTGTCCAAATATTTGCAGAACTGGGGCTTTAAAGTTTGCAGTTGTGAATAATCATCAGGAATCTGCTGCACATTCTTATAATCCTTGCAAGGAGTCCTAATCCCTACAGTTGCATGCTCAGAAACTGCACAACATTTATTTTAAGGCTTGCTTGTCATTCTGTTTTATACAGTACAGAATCTCCTCCACATTTCTAGAACAGCATTGTAAAAAAAACATCCACTCTAAAGCATGGGACAATTCACCATCTCTGCACAAACCCACACCTGCACTTTATTTTATCTCACTGTCCTGAGTTGCGACTGCCCAATGTGCAGACACAGAGCGCACTAACTGCCCGCTCCACCACTCCCACCCCCAGCCCCTCTCTGCTTACCTTTATATGGTGCGTCAGACCTGGAGGAGGGTCGAGGCGAGCAAGGGGAGCCCGTGTTTCTGTAGCTGGCATCAATGTTTTCATAGTCATCCGTGGGTCGAGGCGGCCTATAGTAAAACATTACATTTTATATATTATATATATTTTAGCTCAAAGAGCCAGCTGCCCAACATTTCGATATGTTGTACATATCTTTCTCAAGGGAGCCAGGTTTAATTGGCAATAAGTTGACCAATTTAGCCTGGCCACATCCTCCAATCTGGCCAGCCAGATTCTCACACGGCTTGGCTAGCCTGTCTGTTGGAGGACAGCTCAACAGAACCATGTGCCTCTGAAAGTGAACTTGTCGAGGCCTGTGAAGGGCTGTCCCACCTGGTCGGCTTGTCGTTCCTCGGTCTCTGGAGCTCGTAGCCTTCCTGGGATCGCGGCCGCACTGCCTCTCCTGGCTCTGGCTGAAACACAGCAGCAGAGTGACAAGTTGACCGAGGGAGTCCCGGTGCACCACCACGAGAAATACGATGTGTGAGACACGACAACACCCTTTGTTGCAGTGTCCCCCTCACAGCGCACAAACACCCTCTCCAGCTGTGTGTAGGGGGTGCTATATCGGATGTCGGAGAATCTGCCGACACAGATGCCGTCATTCACAAACATGTTTGCCCGGGAGACATTCCAAGATAAATAAACTTACATCAAAAGAGAAAAAGTGATTTCCTCACAGGGATGAAGACGTTCATGGAAAATGTTTACACTTGGTCACGTGGTTCATGGGACACGGAATATGAGGAGATTCAATTGGAGGCATTACAGAGGCTGAGCATTCATCACGATTCTGGCTTCCATATAAGGAAGAAATGTACCCGGACAAGTCCC
Organism: Acipenser oxyrinchus oxyrinchus; assembly: GCA_030684275.1. NCBI lineage: Eukaryota > Metazoa > Chordata > Actinopteri > Acipenseriformes > Acipenseridae > Acipenser > Acipenser oxyrinchus. The sequence continues at coordinate 2,113,054 of CM060262.1, forward strand.
TAAAGTGCTGATCAAGAAATCTGACCTTCCATTCCGGCTCCTGTCGTCTCATTTCCATAGTGCCCTTTTCCCGATCCCTCGACCTTATGTGCAGTCTCTTCTCCTTCTCCATCAGTAGCCGGGCAATTTCCTAGGGAAGAAGAAAGGAGACAGGAAATTAAACATCTCCTTTAATATAAAAATGTGAAAATCAATGTGCGAGTAGATAAAACAGCACATCGTGGGTTTTAAATGTTCAATAGAAATACTGGACTGTTTAGAGTGTTGTTATACAAGAGACCCTTACCTCATCCTGTGCCATCTGGGCTGCCCTCTTGTCTAAGTTGCTAGCCTGAAAAATAAAGATTTTTTTTTCCTGAAAATTGTGTACACATGCACTCCCCATCAACAATCCATTATCAGCTTAGAGGGGAAAAATGCTGAACGATCCCAGTTCACAGAGAGAAAAATCAGCATAGGTACAGAAGACGGGCCCCGCTCTTGACCTGGTGCAGAAAGACGGACCAGTGTGAAACTGAACTACATTCTTTCAAACACACAAAATGCTCTCTTTCAGCTGCTGCTCTAACCCTAACCCTAATTAAGAACCATCTGAAATCTTGTTCAATATTACAATTCTCTCAGCTGGCCTGTCACTGAAAAGCCTGGCCCGTCTTTCCACACCTATGCCGAAAAACAATCAGTATCCCTTCATAGTGGGTTTGTATTGGGGGAGGTGGGGGACAGCAAACCCCGACAGGTAAACGCCTGCCCATGCCATGCCCCTCACCTTTAGCTCCTCTTCCTGCAGCCTCATGGCTACCTCCAGGTCTGTCAGCTCACTGCCTCGGAGGTCGAGTCGAGTGACTCCCTGAATCACCTCCTGCACCCCGTACTCCCCGGGTTTCTCCCTGAAAAACAAAAACTACAATGAAATCAACTCCCTGGCAGCGCTTTCACTGATCGCCTTTGTTTCATGGTACAGTATAATAGTTTTCATGTCTACTGTTCTCTGTATACAGTAGCCCTCTCCTCCATGTTGACATGCACAACAAAACTTTCCTTCCTGGGCAGCGCAAGAGAGTTCTAGCTACAGCATACAGTGCCATTCTGCTTTACAGAAACAGTGAGACAGCAGAACAAAGAGTTTAATTTAATTGGTATTGTCAATACCTTAAAATGTTATAGGAAGAGAAAACAGGGAACAAAACAAGGTACTAAAACTACGGGTAGAAGACATATTTTAAAACCATACTCTCAACCTTACATTTTCTCTTTCAATGCTGTGGTACCTAACCTGGGTGTTTTCTTGTAACCGAATCAGGAAAAGTTAACAGCTAATGTTTGAACCTACTTGATCTCTCCTGGATTCTTCATGTGGAACAGTTAAACTCTGGCTTCCAAGAGAGTAAGAGAGTCCAACAGAAACCAAGCATATTCTTACATCAGAATGCCCCTCACTATCTCTCACTCACTCAGTCACTCCTGCTGTTACCTCTCTGGTCTCTGTGGTGGGGATGGTTCTCTGGCCAGTCCTCACTGGAATGCGAGCGTGTTCCGTGCCTCTCCTGAGCTCGACACGAGGGTTCTGTCCTGGTGTCCCTCGTGTGGTGTCTGGAGCTCGGATCATGGAACACCTCATCGCACCCAGAGGGCAGCCTTTGCCTGTCCTCCCTCCCCTCCCTTCTACTGTGCTCCTCCCCAGACCAGCGACGGCTCAGGCCAGCCGATGCCCCGTAGCTCTCACTAGTCCGCTGTTCCCGGCTAGCGTCCCTGCTACGGTGTGGCGCGCTGTCCCTGCTGTGATCTCCTCTCTGTTCCTTGCTGTGATCACGTCTGATCTCCCTGCCACGTTCTTGTCTGTGTTCCCTGCTGTGGTTCTTGCTGTGGTTGGGTGGCGGGGGTCTACTAGGCCTCTCCTTCCTCCTCGTGTCTCGCTCCCTCTCGGGCTCCTGCAGTTCGTGTCTGTGGTGGGGAGCCCTGGTAGGTTCGGAGCCGTGCATGTAAAAGGTGGACTGGGACGCTCTGGATTCCACCTGGGGGTCGGGGTCTCTTTCCCGGCTCCGGTGCCTGTGTCTGTGTGGCCTCTCTGACTCTTGTGGCCCACGCTCCCGATGTCTGTTTCGGGCGTGGTCTGAGCAGCCCAAGGAAGGAAACCATGCAACAATGGGGAGGGAGGGACGGGAGCGGGTTAGTTAAAACAAAGGTTAGTTCCAAATGGAGCAAAACTTGAGACGACATGCAGTACACTGACGGTTCAAACAATAATGACACAATGAACAAAAACAGACACACGCTGGTAAAAATTATAACTTGGAATAAAGAAAGGACAAGGACATTTGAAATAATGACAAAGACTTCATGAAAACGATGGTGTTAGTGAGGTTTAATACTAAGGTGCAAGCTTCCCTATTCCCTGCCCTGCCCGTGGACCTGTTCCCTTTAGAAATCCCTCAAAGAATGCCTCTTCAGTCTCTATTCCTCTGAGGCCCTGGGCTTCTCTAAAACACTGCCAGTAAAAAAAGGTACATTAGAAACTGAAATCAAGACACCAGAACCCAATCTGATGGAAACAACTTTCAATCACTGCTGGAGGGGAAAGGCTTTATATGGCACTGCCAAATCACCCAGCTGCTAGAACACAATATTTTGTTTTTTCTGGAATTTTTTTATTTTAGGCAGGCCTTGTTGGTCTGTATTTTGGGTCGTCTGTGAACCACCGACTGCCCTGATTTGTGCTGCAGAGCAGGACGTCATTGCTGAATACAGACTCACAGCTGCTTGTGTCCTCTATTGCGTATCCTTTTCTACTTCAGGAGGAGCCTGGCCTATTGTGTGAGGCCCTCGTTTCCTAGGAGATGCAGGCCGACTGCCACGGAATGTGCGCCCACTGCAAGTCCAGAGATTGCCAGCGAACCACAGAGCCTCTGTGTCAAACACAACCAGGAAACCAGGGCCAGCCTTCCCACATCCTGCAGAGCTGCTTTGTACAAGCATGTGTCTGCATTAGTCTGAACAGTATGCGTCTGTACACGTGTATGTGAGTGCGTGTATAGCTAAAGGTTTTCAGTCCTATATATTTCGGGTGAGGAAAAGGCCTGGGGTTAAAAAGCGCCCTAATTTAACCTGCTTAAAATAGGAACAAAATCCCTTGGCTTTTAAACCGTGGGAGATGGAACGTGGTACAAAACACACAGTGACTCACAGTGACGTGGTACCTGGGTCCCGTCCCCACCTGCACATTTAGGATATTAATCAAACTAGCACTTAAACTGAAAAGTTCCTGTTTAAAACACTGTGCTGCACAGCCGGTCACACATCAAAAGGAGCCTTTAATTACCTAAACAAAAAATCCCATGTGGATTTGAGGAACTTCCCTTGCTTGTATCTGTTTATTTGCTTGCCCTCAGCCTCCTCTCACTTCCTGAGAGATTCAGAGCGTTGCATTTGAAAAATCACTTTTGCATGAAACAGAGGAGACGTTTCCTAAGAGAAAAGGCACTGATCAGCTTATACCAGTGTGGACAACACTTCTCGGCTAACTGGTTACAGGCGAGATCAGTGTGTGTTTGGGTTACACCTTTAATTGCAGACCTCAGGAGGTTTAGGGTTCTGTAAATCAGTGTGCTGGTACAAAACAGATTTATCTTAGACTTTGAAACTTGAAGCTGATAACGCTGTGCATTGTGTAAAAAGTCTATTTAGGGTGTGATAGTAGTAATACCAAGTAGAAGTTAATTAACGATCCAGTGAGTCAGCTGGTTTGATATAGCCAATTAACCACAATGAAATAACCAGCAACTGAGTTCATGATATAAACAGCTACAAATAGTTAGCAAATTTGCTTGGGAGGTTAACTTTAGTGATATACACTTGAAAATAACATCCTCTAGTTCATATGAAATCCAACTGAATTTCATAAGAGTAACATCTGAACTAATGTTTTTTTTTTTTAATGATATTTCCAGTTATAAATCAACATAGGTAACACTAACCACCCGGTTGTCTTGAGGGACAAGAGTATGGTAAAGCTTGCTTGGCACACCATAGTAGCATCAATCAGTAAGCATGGACGACGGACAATGAACTGTTCTGTTATAAAATGAAACGCTACACACATTAAATGGTGAAACAGGTACAAACAAAACACACAAAACACGACACACGTAATGCACGGCAGGAAACAGCAAACAGGGAGAGAAGAAATGACAGAGCAGGCCATCCAATTACAAAGAACATCCTTTTGAATCACGTTGGAGCAAAATCCCAGGGGTCTGCAGACGGAGACAGATTGGAGAACTGGAGGAGGAGGGAGGAGGAGAGGGCCAGGAGGACAGACCCCACCCCAAACAAGCATTTCCACAGCAGCCAAACAGGAGAGGCCCACCACCAAACAGAAAGAGGAGCTGTACTGTACCGTTGACACGCTGCTGCTTCAGTACCGCTTGGCAGCACGCAGCATGGTCAGCAGAGGGGATGAGCTGGGCGCGCTGGCCAGCATCTCCTCGCCAGATGGAGAGTGGAACAGATCAGATGGCTCTGGTTGACGAGTGGGGGGGAGTGTGTCTACGTGTGTGTAAAAGCATGTTTGGACGGTTCCAGCTGGCTTACAGAAAGATCCTCGCGCAGGATCAGATGCTGAAACACATGGGACCCGTACTGCGCCTGGCGGACCATGTGACCACCAGCACTCTAACTGTCAGGCTGCCCCCTCCCAGCCAAGAGGTCACCTGGTATCACTCAGAGTCTGTTTGTTTGGTCTACTTAGGACAAGCTACCGGCACAGTGTCTGCCCATTGCAAATAGCAACCCGTGGGGAGTGGTGTGTCCACCCCAGCATTAAGGAATTACTGTAGCAGTCCACAGTAATCAAAAAACCCACATGCAAAATCAATTAGGAATTAGGAGGTTTGTCATATATTTCAGCCCTGTACAATGAGGCAATAGCACCGGACTGTGCTTTTTTTTTTGTTGCTTTCTCATTTTTGCCCAGCAAGTACAGATGTTTAGAGATTGTTGACCAACGCCAAGAAACGTGCTGCTTCTGAAAGTTGAACGGGCCAATTTTACTCGGATGGTCTTTTTACATGCCACAGGTAGTGGGGCTGTGATTAAATCTAATCTGATATTACAAGGGTGGAAATAATACTCCTATTGCATAGCAGTTTCACCCATTCCAGGTTTGATCAGCCCCAGTGTATAGATAAGAAGCTCAGGTGTGTCTGATTCAATTCCTAATAAAACCAGGAATGGATCAAGGTGCTATGCAATGGGGGGGTCTTGCATCTATCCTTGTATTACAAATGTATTACACTATCCTTCGACAATCAACCACTAAAACTTCGAGCAGCTTTGTTCTTCGTTAACCCATACAATCCTCCATTCATCACCACGTCTGGAATGCCTGGCTGCGGAGACAATGTTGCAATACGTCTGGAATGCACCATTACTGTGAAGAGCAGACGTGGGGAATCCCATTTGAAACATTTTACTCAGCTATAAGCAAGTCCAAGGTAATGCACTCCTGCATCCTGAATGTATCGGTCCACTGCCTTACCATTCCACTGCTCAATTCATCAATATAACAGATGTGCGTTCGACACATTGCGGTGAAGTATTAAAAGAAGTGCCAGGGAGAAGGAACTCCACAACTTTAAGAGCAAGAGTACCTCCGTTGTCTTCATAGTAGTGGTCTTCATAAGGCACATCCTGAAGCTGCTTCTTCCTCTTCCTCTCCTCCTTCAGCTCCTTCTCGTGAAGTCTGCGAGCGATGGCCTGGGGAAACAATTACACTTGAACTCTTTCTACTTAGAAGGAGGCAGCCACATTCACTGCATTGGTGTAGCAGCCTGAGAAGGGGTGTGAACCAACTGCCTTGCTAATCATATGTCTTTACCTTTGTACTGACCGTTAATAGGGCTTATATCTATTACCTGACACCTGCAGGGTTCAGCATGGTTCCCCTAACACAGCACAGCCAGGTGAGATCTCAGGGCTGCTCTTTTCACAGGTATCTCTGACACAGTGTCCAAATGCAGAAACAAACTGTCAAATTTTGCACACATGTGGCCTTTTAAGGTATTTCCTGACAAAGCAATAAGGGCATGCCTACATCTGCTTATTATTACCATTATTACAACTATGACTATGGTTCAAGTGGCTTCACAAGCATGCTCCTATGAGGTCTAATCAGGTACAGCCTCACCTCGTCCTTCTCCTCCTGCTGTCGTTTATCCAGGGCCTGCTTCACCAGCTGCTCCTGAATCTCCTGTGCAATCTCGTTATCGCTGTGCACTCTGGAACGACAAGAGCAAGAGACTCAGAGCACCCCCCGGCACACATCCGCGCGTGCAGAGAGAGGACAACCCAGAAGCTTTCAAGTTTCCGGGGAAAAAAAAAGGTCTGTCTTTCTGTTTGTTAGGACTGGAGACCAAGCCAATCACAGCCCTGGCAATAGCACCCAGCTTTCCAAGCATGAAGGTGGTTCAGTCTCTATGCTTATCCAATTGTCGACATGGATTGGTTGCAGTCTCTTAAAAGAGGCTAGCTCTGGTACTGGTTTTGAGAAATATAGGGTCCACTACACAAAGGTATTCCAATAAATGTTTTTTTTTTTTTTACAGTCTGTATTGATGGATTAAATAACATTTTGTATGCATGAAACTGTTCTGGATGGTTTGATATAAAATGGACAGTTCCATGAATTTCAAACTTATGACGCCTGCATCAAGCCACAGCTTGACAGAAGTGTGTACCAATTAGGCTTTCCACTATGCAATGTAAAGACAGCTTTATAATCATACTTTCCACAAATATAACTCTAAATGTTACCTGTCTGTGTTTGAAATGCTAACTGTAGCTTGGGAGACAGTCATAACATGCAGGTGTGGGAGGCAGTTTGTTTATAAGAACAGGGAAATCCCTTCTCCCTCTGCTGCGCTGGAAATCAGCCTGGCTTTCTAAATGTTGAGCTACAGCTCCAACTCCCAGTGGATTTGCGCTTAGTTAAACAAGCTATAAAAACACTAATAAATAATTAAGCTACATAAATATTTGCAAAACCATATCCCTTGGAAGGCTGAGGCCTGACTGCTGTGGTTTATTAGCAAACGTTTTCTATTTTCAGGACAGCACCCTTCACCACCTCAGCTGAGAGACACCTTTGTTTAATTGCATTTCCACTTGGGTTTATTAAACACTATGGCAGAGAGAGAGAGAGAGAAAGAGATTCAATGTCTCGTGATTTACCCCCTATTCAGTCTGAGAAACGGCTTCAATGAGATTAGTAAAGTGTGAACCCACATGTCTCGTTGGTGTCTCTGGTTGCGCGCCCACGCCCTCTTGTCCTCTTCATCCTGCATTCTCTTCGCCACCTGCAGGTCATACTGCACCAGCCGGCTCTTCTGGATGTTTGAAGCCAGGTGATTCTCAACTGGAGGAGGGCACACACACAGAGGATTCATTTAGAATTACTGTAGGTAATAATTTTAAACTTGCATTTCGCAGTTTGAGACAGATTAATTGTGAATTCTCCATACAAAAGGTTACACCCAAATTAAACTACACTAAGAATGTCTCGAACTACAATGCAATAAGTAATAAATGATCTCCCTGTAAATTACACAATGGTCGTTATAGAATTACATTTTATTAACATGTCTCAAAAGGCGAATTAAGCAGTGGTAGAAACAAGACTCCCACTGCATTGCAGTTTGATCCACTCCTGGTTTTACTACTACTTTAATAAGACACATCTGAGGTTGATACCTATACACTGCGGCTAATCAGGCTCATTTTAAAACCTGGAATGGGTGAAAATGCTCTGCAATATGAGTCTTATTTCCATACCTGTTAAGTATCACATCTCTCTAATTGAATGGAGTCACCAGGAAGCTCAATGGGATCTTCCTAGTTCTCAAATTATACATTATTAAAAAAAAAAAATCAGTAAACTGATAAGTGAATCAGTGGATTATCAGATGGTCAGATTGCTACGGAGCCCTGTTGAAAGGCCTCTCTATATTACTACAGCACTTTATATCTGCAGGTCATTTTCATGCATGTTTCTGCTAAACCGCTCACACTCATTCATCTGCCCTGTCAAACCCTCTTAAATCTCCACTCAGACACAGCTCATCAAACGAGACACTGACTGACTGTTCCCGACGCAATCACAGTTTATTGACCCCAGATAAAAAAAGAAAATTCAATTCAATTCAAGGCCAAGCCAATACCCATGTTCCTCCAGTGGTCAATAAATCCTGATATTGACTGAAACAAGGCGGTACCTACGTCAGTCCAAAGACAGATGGGGGTACAGTATTTATCATCTCTAGCATTGGGCTGCCGTACACTTTGGGTGTAAAAACAGTTCACAACTTTCATAAGAATGTGCTTCTCAAAGTCTGGTTTTTATTAATAAAATCAAGTTACTGGATTATTGGTGGTTTCATTAACAACGGTAAGGAACAGTTTCATAACTATTTCAGTTAATTCTAGGCTGCACTTCCTTCTTTCCTGCAGCTGTGGGCTGCGATGTTTGGCACAAACCTGCTCTATAAATGTCACAATAAAAAGGATGGAGGCTAGTGGGTGGTGAAGCGATTAGGGAGGGAAGCACCAGATTATCATTTTACCAATTCATTTTTTACTGGGTTCAATAACCTTTTGCCCACTCCTCCTTTGCTAAGGTTTAGATTCAACAGGCATTCAGTGTGCAGCTGAGAAAAACAGGTCTGTATGTGATAGTGAAGGTTATTTTCATTCTGCTCATTTTTATATTAAAAAAATGAATTAATGTAAGTATTCCAATCCCCTATTTGCTACTTTATTATTGGGAGTGTCTGCAAAGTATAACTCTGAGGCTAAAGCAGCTGCAGTGACATCAATAAATGCCAGAGCTGCTTGGTCAAATATAATCTTGCAGGTGCAGCCTGCGAGTCGGAGTGGAGATTGTACTGGAGAAGATGCAGTGCTCTCTCCCTCTCCCAAAGTCATATCCAGTTTGTTCTTTTATTTTCAATGCCTGGGCTGCACTTACTCTCCTGTTCCTGCAGGTTGTGGGCGAGGGTATGATCCTCCAGCACAGCGAAGTCCCGGCACACTGCGGACAGAAGAAAGAAAGAGAGAGAGAGAGAGAGAGAGAGAGAGAGAGAGAGAGAGATCAGCATTTAGAAATACACCATTCATCACAGAGCAAACGTGAAGAATATCGAGTTTGCATAAAAGGTTAAAAAAAGGTCAAAAAGAAACATGAAATGAAAATGTATCTGGGACCATGGTGACACAGCTGTGCCACTTTTAAGTAGCCCAGTGTTGTTTGTGAGCATGTGGGAAGGAGATAATAATCAAGAAGTGGTCTGCTGAGCTAGAAGTAGTGTTCCTCTACAACTGCCGCGTTTTGCATTCACATGCACCAAAAACGCTGCCTTTACCTCTAAAGTTAGCGATTATATATATTAGTCACAATTAGCAAAGTGTTCAAACATGCCCAGCAGTTTGGTTAAAGACACATTCCTAGTGTTCTGCCTACCATTTCATGAAAAGGAGTTTATTCAGGATGCATGGAACCCCCTTCTCCACAGACTACTTGTGTGCACATTACTTGCACTTAATGTACCGTGTTCTGTGGATCTGCGAGAATCCCTAAAACACTAAGTGTGTCACTCTGGTATTTTAATGAACTTTGGTACCACTTTTGAACTTTGTTAAAAAACAAACAGAAATAACATTGTGGTTTCGCAAGTCTCAATCCTGTATCAAGTCTTGCCTTCTCTCAGTCCCAGAATTAACTTGCTTTCTTGTAAGTTCGAGAAGCAGAAGTTATACAGTAGATGCATCATTTCCAATTTCCGCAAGTGTACTGGCATTGCATTCCACTAGCTTTTGTACAATTACACACGTACAGTTACTTAGAAGACTCTCGTTTTGATTTGACCGGGAAAAACCCTCTTGCAAAACTATCAGATCAGTACCTCTGTATGGAAGAAACCCCTGTGCGACAGCACTGGAGCATAGGTGTTAAAAACGGTCTGGCACCTTTCCAGATCTTATCAAAGCACTTTGCAGATAATCACTAAAGTACAGCCTGCTCTAATGGGGGAAGCGGTAATTACATTTACGCTAATAACTATTGTCTTTCTTTTTTTTGCTGGGGACCTATTAAGCTAATGAGCTGACCAGCGATACTGCAGTCTTGCGCAGGTCACTAGGCCAAGTCAATCATAAGATTAATCACAGAAAAAGCAGGAATGGAAAGAAAATCATCACTGCACAGCTATTCGAGTCATTACATGCTTCAGCAAGTTCATTAAACAATCCACAGCCAGGAGGAATAGCATAGGGTGTGCAGATTAACCTGGAATGTATCAAATGGGGCACCTATCTACTTCCACTCCTGCTCAAACAGAAAAATCATTCTTCAAAAAGTCATCATTTGCCTTTTCAAGTTTCTTTGATTCTATGAAAGTGTGTGTGTGTGTGTGTGTGTGTGTGTGTGTGAGATGAACCTGCTCAGTTTCTTGAACAATATACAGGGGTTCATGATCATGCTGACAGTACTACGGAAACAACAGGTCAGCGCATTTCTACCAATGCTACTTATTTAGGGTTTACACACTGCTGCTATTCAACAGTGGCTTCCTGAATTTCAAATACTCAACTCTGAATACAGAAATGTGGCCCAGATTTAGAGATCCTGATAAGGTTAATCTAAGGCACAATCTTAGATTGACGATTCTGGGAAGGAACAGGGACATATCACAGAAGAGCTGACGAAGCACAGATTTAAACACAAAACAACAACATGACATCTTGTGATAACACACAAGAGAGTGGGCTTTACTCAGAAGCATGCAAATCCATTTCCTCCGCGATTCTCAGAATCAAGACCAGGCTGTGGCCTTATCAGAACACTGTTGCTGCTCAGCCAATCGGAATCCTTGCTAACCGTTGTTTCAGTTAGAAACCACAGTAACCTGTGTTGGGCAGTTTACAACTCTCGTTCAAAAAGCAATACTAGCTTATTTAATGAAATGTAAGATTTGGATTAATAAGGCACATGGCGTTGGAATTAAAAATAAAACGGTATGGTGACCATGAGGTTTAAGTGAATTGGCATCTTTACTAGTGTCAATAATTCAAACGCTATATTGCGATCACTATGTCTGGATCAGGAACAGTAAAAAACAAACGCAGTTTGCAATTCTCCCAGTGAAAGGGGTTATGATGCACACTGTTTTCACCAGCTCACACTGGCAGGAGTCACAGCCAAGGCTAAGACAGCTGCTGCACACATGCACGTTCCCAACACTTCTTCACCCAGAAAACAGGCAGCTTTTTGTTTCTGCCGAGTTGTTGGTGCCTAACCTTGGAAGTATGTGCTGCACTGTATGTGGTGTCAACAGTCGATACAACACTGATTGTAAATCATGTTTATTTCAAATGTTTAATACAGTCCATTGTAATCCTTGGCATTGTTCCAGCCAGACGATCACTTATTGAACACCAGGGTTCAATTAAACAGATTCTTCAATTAGACCATCCTTAATCCATCATACTGCTGCAGCACTGGTGCAACACATGAGCAGAGAGAGAGAGACGGAGAGAGAGGAGGATTAAAGCAATACAGCAGCTTTTAAAGCAGTCAGTAGGGCTGCCAGAATATTATTCTGTAAGTAAGTGTTGTAGCAGCATGGACTAAGCAGAGTGTCACTCTTCACTGTGCTAATATGTGCATTGAACATGGATATAGCTCACTGAAGCTGTATTGTGTGTCTCCCACCTGCCAAGGCTGACTCAATCTCTCCTTCACTGAGACAAACCCAGGCAGACAAAGCCATCATTTCGGAGACAAACGCCCTTTAATATCAGAGTCTCCCCAAGCACTGTAGAATCATGTTGAAAGAGTATTTCTAGTGTGAGGCTGGGTTACTTGAGTACTGAATGCCTGCCTCACTCTTCACAAGACTAAATCGTGGTCCAGGTTTGTGACCTACAGCAAATTTAATCACAGGTTTCAACAGAGATGATGGGCTACAGTGCACAACAGAAGCATTACTATTAATACTATCAACCCTTTCATATATGCACGGATAAATTTAGAAAAAACTCTTCTCGTCTTTGCATGAGGACATATGAAAGATGCAAATGCTTGATAGCCTCATATGCGTTTAGGAGATAGTGTGCTACCATTGTTGCATGATGACCTCATAGGATTTATCATTACACTAAGCAGGCTTAAAGTCTTTAGTGAGGTTACTGTGTGAACGCCACCCCTCCTGGTATCACTAATGCACAGCTGCAAACTCAGCTTAATCTTGTTTATAGACAAGTGCAATAAGCAAGCTCTACTCAAATGCCATCCCATTGCGATGTGTTATGACTGCACTCACAGAACAACAGGGAGGAGGGGCACAATGGGCTGGAACTGCTATGCGATTGGAATCCTGCTATGCAATAGGAGTCTTGTTTCAGTCCCTGCTCTGCCCAATCGGTCCTTTAAAGAGAATTATTTTAGTTTATTATTATTATTATTTGTTTATTTAGCAGACGCCTTTATCCAAGGCGACTTACAGAGACTAGGGTGTGTGAACTTTGCATCAGCTGCAGTCACTTACAACTACGTCTCACCCGAAAGACGGAGCACAAGTGACTTGCTCAGGGTCACACAATGAGTCAGTGGCTGAGGTGGGATTTGAACCGGGGACCTCCTGGTTACAAGCCCCTTTCTTTAACCACTGTACCACACAGCCTCCAGTTTAGTTGTGCGCTGGGTGTGGGTCTCTGGGAGTCACTGAATTTCCTGTAGGGGGGTTTGTTTCCCCCATCTATGGTTTGTGAGAGATGCCATTGAAAGAGAGGAGCATTGTGAGATTCTGGATAGACTCCATTATAATGCTAATCAAAGCACCAACCCTCCGCTCCCACCTGTTACACAATGCAGATGAGTGGCAGCTGCGTTTTGGCACATATGCTCTGGGTAGGCTATTTATATCAATGAAAGGACCTAACAATTTGAGGAGGGGGGATGCGACTACAATAGATTTCTTAATGGAAGATATTTCAGGATAGATAGATAGATAGATAGATAGATAGATAGGGGATCCCAATGCTTAAACTACTTCTGTGTGAGACTTGATGAACAGAGTGCGAGAGGCAGACAATGAATAATTAATCCCGTCTGGCGCTTTCACTTTTTCAGCCCAGTGATTTCCACCTTTTCATGAACTACGAGGCAAAATAGAACTTGTGCGCAACAAGTAATTATTACACGCGTTTATGAAATAATAAATGTACATTAAAAAAAAAGTTCAAATGTGAGCGAGCTGAGCAGAAATTGGCTGCATTGCAGACCTTAATCTCTGACTGAGGCCGGTGCCAGTCTGTGTATATAATTAGTTAAAACCAAGCTTTGCCTTATCAAGATCTACGTTGGCGCATAAAGCCGGAGCTAAACATGGACGTTACTTGAAAACGCAGGGGCCCACATACAGTCCACACAGCCCTTTGGTCACTGGTGTTGTCATTCCTCTGTATGTAATATTTAACATACACTTATTAATAAGCAGCCCGTGTACGTTTCTTGCGGTATAGTAGTAAGGGACACGACCTTGGCAATTACAGACTAGATCACTGCCAACAATGAATGCAAATCAACAATAATAAAAACCGCACAAAGCACAACACACTACAGACATGCTTACCAGCAGGCTCATTATAATTCCTTATCGTATCAAGAACAGGCGTTGAAAGTGAGATTCTTTGGTGCTATTGTAATGAAGACGATTTCATATTGCATCCCTGGAGCGTACAGACAGTAGGTAAAACGGGCTGAGTATATATATATATATATATATATATATATATATATATATATATATATATATATATATACACACACACACACACACACACAAGCAAAACATACCGTAGTTCTCCGGGAAATTGAAAAACAAAAAATAAACCTACCTACAGCTTGAAACATCGTTTCCAGTGAATATGACAAAACACGATTATTTTAAAACCTAATTATTTAAAATTACGCATAATAAAAAGAAAAAAATACAACATAACTGCACATTGAAATATACAAGCAATAAACTACAACGATTTTGGTAAACGAATCGAGAAGCTGTGCGGTGATAAAACCTTCTTAATTAGGTGTGAGCATACCTGTTTCGATCGGTTTGCATGTTATCTCGCATCCATACTGTCTCGTATCGCATGCACCTGTGGTACAGCTTCTGTGATCAAAACAAACGTTTATTGGACCAACACAAACTCACCTTCTTTCACGCCAGGTAATTTATTCTGATCAATACTTAGATCAGCCATGTTGCTGATGATTGTACTGTTTTCAGATTCGATCGGCAGGGTATTGAATCTATATGACGGGCTGTAAATTTCAGCCGGGTTTCAGGTTGATGTTTTTAAGCACAGATTAGTGTCGGCGTCCCGATAGCTGGGCTGACTTGCGGATATCTTCCTTGCTACATGAAAACGATACAATATAACAAACACAATGAGGAAATCGCAGCACTGAGCTACGGAGAGCAAAGCGGGTCAGTAAACCGCGAGCGCGCACACACACACACACTGGCGACAGACGTTTGGCACTAAATGCACAGCACATCCCTTTGATACTTTGAATTAAGAACCGCGTTAAATTTAAAAAAAAAGGTTAGATTCAGTTTTTCTTCAACCGAGATGAAATGCACAAATAGAAACGCTTCTGTTGTATGTTTTCAAACTGTGCGTATTTTGTAAACTGCCATCGTATACTGTACTTATGTTCTTGTTTATGAGAAAAATGAAATAGAAACCGTCGAACATTGAAGTGCTACATTGAACGCGCGCTGTAAAGCAATGCAAACTGGAAAGTCAAATCTGGAGCAAAATCCTGGACTGGATTGATCCTTTGGTACCAGATATGACCGGTCATAGACTTGCACCTGCCATTGGGATTTCCTATAACATTGCTGTCTTAATAACACACTTTCCTATACTTGCTGGTGTCTTTGTAACGCCACTTTGTTTTCCCTTTAGGAACGATGCTGTAAATCTGGCCCGCACTCAGCTACGAAACATAACATGAGGGATTGTTCAAATTTGCTTAAACCACTAAACATTAAACAACGTGCTACTGTTTGGGTGTCATATGGGTTTGAGTTTCTCTTCTAACCCAGACTGGTTTGCACTCTGCTTTTTACTGCCCACGGGAGGTCAGTCCTATTGAACCACAAGGCAGCAGTCCCAGAACTCAGCCATGCGCTGTTTCAATTGCCCTGATCCCTGGGCTGAGCGCTACAGTGTGTGCAGCATTAGCACGACAAAACCAGACTGAACACAGCAGAGCTGTGTCGTGGCTGCTTCCATTTGAAGCAGGCAAACTCATTAAAAAAGACCTCCTGCAGAGGTCCCCCAGTTAACGCCTTTTTTTTAACACTTAACAAAGTAAAGCAATACAGATTGCTGCAGACGTCTGATGCTTGACAGTTAAGAATTAAACCAGTCATTTGAATTGTGTAGTTTACTATGCGATGACGTTTTAATTATGGCGCTGCTTTAATTAATACAACGAAAAGACAATCGGATTAAGATTATTGCAATTGTGTTGTGCTAAAATTCTTCATCACAGTGTTTGTAAAGCTGCTCAGTGTTTTGGCAAAGCTTTTTGTACGTCAGGGCTGGTCCTTGTTTTTCTCCTGTGAAATGTTTTTTTTTTTTTTTGTTAAGTTTGAAAAGCGCTCCACGCTGCAGTGACTATGCTTTTGATCTCCAGGATGCTATACCTGCAGCCTCAGTATCTTAACACACACTGACTGGCACTACTGAGTCTGATTGAATTCCATTTCATTAAAAGGGATGGGATGACTTGACAGCGCGAGCCTCATTGTTACCACTCAGTGATGGACAGGCCTGTCTGGCTTCACTTAGCTGTACCTTGAAGGCAGTTCTATTAGAGGCGATGCCAGAGGAATCTCATTTGTTCCCAGTATGTCATGTGTTTTGATTAATTGCACCAAATACAACATATATCATGAATTCGACACAGGTTCGGCTTTGTAAAGGGCACAGGAAGGGCAATAAGGGTGACATGTATTCAAGGAAGGGGACCAGTAGCTGTCTTTCAGTTCAGTTCAATTTGTATTTTATTTTAGATAAAAGAAAAACACAAAATAAATAACAGACACTGAATTCTTTATAACAGCGATCCTAAACTGAACGGCTAGATTTCCAAAGTGTATACTTACATGACAAATTCACCCCTATTTTTTATTAAAGGAGACACAAAATTAGAACGAACAACTAAATAACATAATTCAAGCCCTTTTGTCACTTTCACAGTGTTTGTTTGTCATGTTTTTTTTTTTGTTTTTTTTTAAACAATACCATGCTTTTATTCCCATTTACAAAATAGGAGTAATTAGAATATGTAGTAAATGCTTTGAAAATGTGCCCTGTAATTCCGTTCCTCAGTATTGCACTGGACACTTAAACACATATTTTATACTGCAAAAAACAAAAAAAAAACAAAACCTAATATAGAAGAAAATACTCATTGTGACGTAATTAAATGTCGATTATACTGACGCAAAATACAGCGTTTACGCCACAGTCAGCAGTACCTGCTGGAAAAAGAATTCTAGCAGAGACAGCAGCGCACTCTGCTGGACAAAATGTGAATGGTAAATTTCAGTCAAAAATGTATTTGTTAATCTGTTGATGCAGTTTCTTCTAAAAATCATTTACAAGATTACTGAATTTAATTTAATGAACACGCAAATTAACCTATCAAATGGAACAAAAAGTAACCAGGCACAATATCAAAGCATTAACTCTGGCAACATGTTTTTATAGATATGCAATTCAGAGCCTGTTAAACACGCTTTTGAAATGTGTCTGTAAAAGAGACACACACAGGCACTGTTAGATATGTTGATATATACACCCTTGGTACAGCATTACTGTGGGTCTTTTGACGATTCCCTCTATTGATGCTGATAAATAGGCTCGAAGCTTATTGTCTGCAATAGCTAGGAACATATGCATTACATTCACATGTCGGCCATGTTAAAACATTGGCTCTAGTTTGTTATTTACTCTTTTTTAAAATTGAATATTCCATGTTACTGTTACAAGTTGATAAACAAGACACATGTGCTTAAGAGAGACCTTGAAATACGTTATTCAATTGTTTCTAGATTCTTAGTATTGAAAAATGAACAGGAATCTTTCCTTCTATCAAAAAATAGGAGTGAATTATTACTGTTCAGAAGAATGTTTTTAACACGGAACCTGTCTTGTGCACAAACTTCTGATGACGATATGTCCTGTCATTGTAGATGTAAGTTATCTTATAGCCACCAAGAGTATGATTGGCACCACACCAAACTGCAAGGCGCTAGTTTCACGAAGATGCTCTCAACATTCCACCTTTGCTCTGACAATAAACACAATGTACTGGGTCCAGTGCGGTGACGCACTGAGATTGCATAGCTGGCCCTGTGATAAATGTTCAATATACTACAAATCCCATCCGATCCCATACATCTTACTTAAGATTGAAGAGCAAGTTCCTAGTACATTTAGCTGCTATGGGATTTCAAATTAATTAAAAAAAAAGCGACAATAAATAACACAGGCACGCACGTAACCGCTCCCAGGATTTCAGTTTACAAGAGAATCCAGATTTTATTTATTAACCTGATAGAAGATATATGGGCTGGGTCCTGACATTAGAGCTCTGTGTATCTGTCAGTGTTTGCCTGGACAGCTCCTGGGATGGTGATAAACAGCCTGCCATGTCCCAGGCATTGATTTACAACCCCTCCGCCCCCCCTCTTCGGCTTCAAAAGTCTCCTTGAGACCCCAGTGGGACTCCAGCAGAGATCTTGTAGCATCATGGACAGAGACCTCTCCACTCCCTTCTGCGCCGGCCTCCTGGCTCTACTGCTGATGGTCCAACTTCAGGCAGTGCATGGAAGGAGTTTCCTGATTCAAGGTGAGCTGCATGCATTGTCATTAGAGATTCCTAAGATGCTATATTCATATACAAATCGTATAGCTTGGCTCGGACTCTTACTGAAGCACAATTCAATGAACTAGTAAGCTTTTTCTTGTTTCAATAAGTGGAATGGGTTCACAGTTATTTTATTTTAATGCTATGAATAAATCCACAGTAGAATGCTTATTCAATCTAAATGAACATCGCTCTGCTTACTACCCGTTTTTTCTGTTCAGCTCAGTGGTGTTCAAAGGTTCAATGGACTCTGCTCTAAGCTAACCCAGGCTAGCTAACATCTGTCCATGAGTAATAATGTTCATCAGTAATGTTATCAGATTTACTGATTATGATACTATACACTCTTGGTAAATGTATCTGTGGCAAATCTGCAATTGACTGTGCTTTTCCCCTGCTTATATTAGTAGACTTCATGCAGTATGTTATTAAACCTGCACTAAGCTTTTACAGTGGTACTGTATTACTGCAGCTATTGGGGTATGTGGGATGAAATTCATTCCTGTCTATTGCTGCTGGATTTTCTTGTAGTATATTCCTAGTTGAATATGGACACGGTGTGTATACAGTGCTGGAGAGGGAAGGGGTGATAGACTGCTCTTGCCAAACCATTGATCTCCTCTTTGACCATTTGCTTCAATCTTAACACATGTGCAGGCAGTGTAGCTATACAATGCTATTTAAAGGCTGACAAACAAATTGAAATACCAAAAGCTCTATAAATGACACATTATAAGTGTATCTAATTGCTTTTGGATACACAGAAAACCAGCTGGCTCCTGGAAAAGACATCACAGATTTCCAAGACAAGCTTATAGCTCTGCTGCTGCAGAAAGGTCTGTCTGGCAAGTCTGGAAGAAGGCCTGAGATCAATGGTAAGCATTCGAATGGGAGAGGGTTTGGGCTAATGTTCATTGTAGAGGTATTGTTTCAAACTTGAATACAGTATATACCTGAACTATATGTGAACTACAGCTATATAGCATATGTGTATAGATCCATGGTGTATTTAGACATAGTTTACATTTATAATATAGGTCCATCATGTTGAGGTGTTATTAATGTATCCTGGACAGATTTATTTTGCTTGTGGGTAGTTGAAATATCTCATGGCTCCGAGTGGACTGATCATTTCCTTGCTCTGTCACAGATCTGGAGCTGGCAAGCAAGCTAGCAGAGCTGGAGCAGGTATGGAAATATATATTTATATAATAGTGAAGTGCTGTTCTGTAAAACTGCTATGATATGGCATTCTCTGAGAGTACCAAAAACAAATAATAATAATACAACTTTTCACATCTATGAGAAAACATAATCATTGTACAATTAATGAAACGTGAAAGCAAATGTAAGCTCCCTGCTTCACTCTTAGAATCCAGGTTTTATCACTACCATGTGGTACCAGTGATGCCTTGCGTCTATGGCTATGCATTCGGTATTAATGAAACGTATTAACGCAGTGCATCATTTCACAGCTGGCAGCACTGAGAGAAAAGCTTGCCCTGGAGAAGCAGCTGGACTCCAACGCAATAGGAATGGAGTCAGCACACCCGAGCAAAAGAGGTACATCCTCCTGATCACTATCTCTGCCAAGAAATTATTATTGAAGATGAGTGGTGTTTAGAAAACAAAGATGCCTTTCCAGTGAAAAACCCACATCTTTCTATATGACACCCAGTATATGACACCCAGTATATCACACCCACTATCACACCCAGTATATCACACCCAGTATACTGTATCACACCCACTTTCACACCCAGTTTTGCTTCTCAAATATTTATACTCTCAAATAAGAGTTTTTTGTTTTGTTTTTATGAAGCCATGTGTTGTCTTTGCATGTTTCTTTGCTTCCTGGACTTGAGAAATGGTGTGCTGAATGTAACGCAATGCACTGTCTTTATGTTTCCCTGTCTGTCTGCAGCATGCTTCTGGAAGTACTGTGTCTGAGATCTGAACCCTTTCCAACCACCCCAGCAATGTGTCACCCTCAATATCATGTGTATATATATATATATATATATATATATATATATATATATATATATATATATATATATATATATATATATACAGACAGCATGTATACATCTGCAGAAAGGGTCCATTTCAAACATGTATGTTGAGATTGTCCAAACAGTTCAGTGTTCAAACACATAAAACCAGGTGTTATATCTAAACCATCCATAACTAAATTGTATCTAAACTAGCAAGGTATAAAATTGAAAAGAAAAATTGAATTATCAGGGAAATGATCCTATGTACAGTATTTTACTTTATTTTACCAGGAAAACAATGTGCATATTTCCTGATAAAACAAGCCCTTGTTTTAAATCCTGTAAATTGTAGCTTCTTATTATGTCAACTCTAAATATATTGACTATCCTATTACGCTTGCCTCTGTACAACTCTTTGTTTTGTTGTTTTTTCCTGCTACCAGTATGACTGGTTTCACTTATATTGGACTACCTTTCACAAGGTAGCATTGGTGGTAATCGGGATGTGTGAAACCAGCCTGCAGTCTCAAATGATGTCATTAAACTCCATAAAAATGCTGTACGCGTATCTAATTTGAAAACAAAACACTGTACAAAACATTGAGTTGAATTTTACTGGTGGTCTTGATATTTATTTCTCATAACAGACAGATGGTTCAAACTGCTTTCCTCGCTCTCTTCAAGCAGTTCATTATTGATCTTGTTTACAATGAACTCCCTACAGTATGTATTCACTCTTCCAACCCAAAGTACCTATAGCCCTAACCACTACATCTCCACTCATGAGTTTACAAGGAATATGTGATAAATTCCCAGCCCATGAAACGATGAACCCCATTTCATTCATGACATCAGACATTAACAGACTTTAAGTGATAACTGAGGGGAATGGAATTGAGTCTCTTCTCTACAGTGATGTACTTCTAGAGATCATTTTTTAAGTGATCAATATCATTTCGTGTACACGAAACCATAAGTTATTACTCCTTTCAACCTCTGTCCTTAGAACCAGCTTCACAGCCCCCTCAATATCAATTTAATAATGCAGTGCAATAGCACCACCATGCGGCTGATTTATGTAAATCATTGGTACGGTAAAAGTTCGCAACAAATTCAAATTCATGCAAACCAGCATGCAACTGCCTTTATGTTTATGGTGCATGCATTCCCAAGCAAGAAAAACAACAACAACAACAACGAGACAACAGAGAAAATGAACAACAATTAGCAACAAGTTCTACTGTTACCTTCAAAGCCCTGGTGATATCCCAGTCGCTGTCTACACAGTTATTACATCTAATACGTGTGTAGAGTGTAGCTCGACAGACAGACAGATATCAGAGTACTTTCCATCTTGACCTGCAGGAGATCGTGACAGACACAGACAGGCATAAAGGCTGGGGAATTCATGTACACATAATGATGGATAATAATGGTAAAAGTGCGAAAATGTCTATAACTATAAGAATTCCTATTGAATATAAGCACATTTGAGACCAAACTATAGAATATTTAAACAAACAAGAAAACCGCGTATCCATGAATGAAATCAGTTAAAAATAGACAGGCAATGATATGCTGACGATTGAACTATTACAACAACATCCCTTCAGTTTAGAGCATGGACAAGACAATGCAACAACTTATATGGTATATGTAGCAATTTAAATATAAAAATCTAAACAATGATTTATGAACCAAAAGACAATGACATTTAAATAATTCATAAAATACATTTAAAAAAATATATTTTCAAAGGCACTCGAGTTTTTTTGTTATATATATAAATATATAAATAAAACAACAACAACAAAACTCGAATGCTTTGAAAGATTATTGTCACCGCTCGTGCTCCTCTACCCCCGGGCCTTTTGTTGCTAATGTTCCAGTGTTTCTCTTTTTTCAGGACGGAGTTGGTAGACGGACCGGTTTCCAGGAAGCGCTTCTGTCACTGGTTCGCTCTCTGTGTCCTTGTTAATGAACACCATATAATTAAAAAAAATGATCTGATACCTGAGAGGCGGGTTTATATCAAACATTAATTCTATTATTACGGCATAATGTTACGGGCCGGGACCGGAGCTGCCTGGTGAGTTGATTTTCGTCCAATAGTAGATCTATTTGTTTTTTGTGTTTGTTTTGTCATAGCATTGCTGAACGGGGCGTTAGTTATAGAATGATAGCCAACAATACATATACATTATAATAATGTATGTACAGTGACATGTTTCCTGCGTGTTTCATTAAATGACATCGCATCATGCAATTCCCATTTATTTAAGACGTTGCCATGTGTACGATACCTAATTGGCGGATCAGTATTTTGACAGCGATATGTCGGTGTCAGACACTGGGTGCTGCAATTGGGCATTTTCTAGAATTAAATGTCCAAATGTGAACAGGTTTGTTGTTTACAAGGATATGTTTTGCCCCAAGCCAGTGACGCATGAAGCATCTGGTCTTGAACTTCAAATTGGGCCAGAGTGGGGTTAGCGGCCTATACTTGGACAGTTACAACAGCACACCAGAACAAGCTTGTTCAATGACTTTCTATATCATCATGAATCGTAGACACAACCACAAACAACCATCTCCTATCTGCGAGGTCTTTAACAGTAGTTATAAGGTGACTAGATTTTTAAGTCCTTAAACTGGGACACACTGGAAATATTGCGAATAACTTCTAACTTCCAGCAATGTTTATCTAATATCCTATTGCAAGTGAATGCAGAGATTCATGGTGATATTCAGAGTGGAATCTTTTACTTTCAAAACCTTTTTGTGTGAATAAATTATGTTATTGTCTTTGCAATTCCATTTCTACACAAGTATACTTATTACATTCTGCAAATCGAGTACCGTTACTGCCTAAGGAACTGCACCTCTCCCTTTCTCTATCTCTGTGCTATCCTCCAGTGTCCAATCTGAAAACATTACATATCTCAACATTTCTACTTATTAAATGGTTACTTCAAATATAACATTTCTTACCATTTAAAATGCCACGTTATTTAATATTTTTTTTTTCTTTTTCTATTGCAGTTTCTACTTGGATTACTAGATACTAGGAGATTTTTTTTCAGACACCTTCTACTATTAAACAAGACGTACATTGTATATTATGTGGTGGAAAGCCTAAAGGTGATGCAATGTGTTAATTATTTTTCGACTGTGTGCAATAAATGAAGCCCACTGCATCACCCATAAGCTTCCCCACCTTTTCACAGATGATCATTTTTTCTGAGTTTTGTTTAGAAGCTGCCCTAATTACAGAGACAGGAATTCCATTGTCTCTGCTTTTGTTCTTAAACTTTGCAGGATGAAATATACTACTTCTATAGTACATTTAACACTGAAATACAAATAAGGGTTCACCAAATTAAAAATAGATGTGTCCTGCCTCTAAGGCAGCTTATTTAGATGTTTTTAAAAGAAAAAAAGGTAGAAATTAAATGAGGATGTGATTGTTTTTATTATTATTATTTTAAACTATTTGAATCATATACAGTACTCAACTATCAATGTAAATACATTTTTAAACACATTAAATGGGCACATGGAGACATTAAACTATTGTATTTTATTATTGCTAAAAACAATGCCAACACAATGCAGTGGTACCTGTATGAGCCGTTCATGTTAGACTACCCTAGTCTAACCTCGTCAAGCAGCGATAGTGATGATTCAGATGAGGATAGCCACTAGTTTGTTTTATTTTAGCAGTCAGTGGATAAACCCACCTTCAATTCTCTGTGATTGGTTGCAAATATGAACGTTGACTGTTCAGTAATTCTCCAGATTTGCATGGCGCTGTGCAAACTCTTTTTAATACTACTGGTTGTTCAACATTACCTTTAGTCACATTAAGTGTCATTGTCCTGTAATAAGTTATATTGTGTAGTAACACAGTAACCTGCATGTAAGTACAATAAAATACAATATTCTGTTACCGGCGTGGTGATGCTCGGAGAAAAGAACAGGGTGAAATGAATGTCCCATGAAAAGTTCTGGAGACACTGGGACCAGTATTCCAAAAGTGGGACTGTCCCGTCCAAAACGGGACGTCTGGTCACTGTAAGTAGTTCTTGTGTGGGTGTTCTTGTGTCACAAGACTTAAAACAATGCTATGCTTATGTGGTGTCATAGATTACGACTCACTACAGCTAAATTGGCTGCCCATTGACAGTGACGTTTTGCTCCAGAATTTGACCAAAACACCTATCTACAGTATATGATACAAGAAATCTGGAAATAAGTGCTATCAGAAAAAGTGCTGGTTTGAATAGTGTGTTTGGAAATGATGTGAGATACTTGCTGTTGAACATGTGTTGGAGGAAAGTCGTGGACTGGAATGGGATTGTAGTGCCAGATTTGCATTGGGAAGGGCAACAACAGTTAAACAATTAAACTAAATAAATACATTTTCTTGTTGCATCAGATTTCTCGTCTGCAAGGTTTTTATATTGCTTTCAGAAGTCCTGACTCCCACTGTAACTCTGCTAGCCCTACTGCATACACTTCTATCAGTAGCAGTGTTCTTTTACTAAACTTTGTCCTCCCTATCAGCAGTAATTAGAAGTCAAGGTGTACTACACAAGGTAGAATGGTACAGTACATACAGTACTGTGCAAAAGTTTTAGACAGGTGTCTGCTGTAAAGTAAGAATGCTTTCAAAAATAGACATGTTAATAGATTATATTTATCAATTAACTAAATGCAAAGTGAGTGAACAGAAGAAAAATCTAAATCAAATCCATATTTGGTGTGACCACCCTTTGCCTTCAAAACAGCATCAAGCATCAATTCTTCTAGGTACACTTGCACACAGTTTTTGAAGGAACTCGGCAGGTAGGTTGGCCCAAACATCTTGGAGAACTAACCACAGTTCTTCTGTGGATTTAGGCAGCCTCAGTTGCTTCTCTCTCTTCATGTAATCCCAGACAGACTCGATGATGTTGAGATCAGGGCTCTGTGGGGCCATACCATCACTTCCAGGACTCCTTGTTCTTCTTTACGCTGAAGATAGTTCTAATGACTTTCACTGTATGTTTGGGGTTGTTGTCATGCTGCAGAATAAATTTGGGGCCAATCAGATGCCTCCCTGATGGTATTGCATGATGGATAAGTATCTGCCTGTACTTCTCAGCATTGAGGAGACCATTAATTCTGACCAAATCCCCAACTCCATTTGCAGAAATGCAGCCCCAAACTTGCAAGGAACCTCCACCATGCTTCACTGTTGCCTGCAGACACTCATTCGTGTACGCTCTCCAGCCCTTCGGCGAACAAACTACCTTCTGCTACAGCCAAATATTTCAAATTTTGACTCATCAGTCCAGAGCACCTGCTGCCATTTTTCTGCACCCCAGTTCCTGTGTTTTCGTGCATAGTTGAGTCGCTTGGCCTTGTTTCCACGTCAGAGGTATGGCTTTTTGAAGTCTTCCATGAAGGCCACTTCTGACCAGACTTCTCCGGACAGTAGATGGGTGTACCAGGGTCCCACTGTTTTCTGCCAATTCTGAGCTGATGGCACTGCTGGACATCTTCCGATTGCGAAGGGAAGTAAGCATGATGTGTCTTTCATCTGCTGCAGTAAGTTTCCTTGGCCGACCACTGCGCTCACGGTCCTCAACGCTGCCCGCTTCTTTGTGCTTCTTCAAAAGAGCTTGACAGCACATCTGGAAACCCTGTCTGCCTTGAAATTTCTGCCTGGGAGAGACCTTGCTGATGCAGTATAACTACCTTGTGTCTTGTTGCTGTGCTCAGTCTTACCATGGTGTATGACTTTGACAGTAAACTGTCTTCAGCAACCTCACCTTGTTAGCTGAGTTTGGCTGTTCCTCACCCAGTTGTATTCCTCCTACACAGCTGTTTCTGTTTCAGTTAATGATTGTGTTTCAACCTACATATTGAATTGATGATCATTAGCACCTGTTTGGTATAATTGTTTAGTCATACACCTGACTATATGCCTACAAAATCCCTGACTTTGTGCAAGTGTACCTAGAAGAATTGATGCTGTTTTGAAGGCAAAGGGTTGTCACACCAAATATGGATTTGATTTAGATTTTTTTTCTGTTCACTCACTTTGCATTTAGTTAATTGATAAATATAATCTATTAACATGTCTATTTTTGAAAGCATTCTTACTTTACAGCATTTTTTCACACCTGCCTAAAACTTTTGCACAGTACTGTATGTTCTGTAGATTGTAGAGGAGCTTGCATTGTGGCTATCCCAGCATTCATTGCAGAAATTGGCTATTATTTTATAGTTGAGCTGTGTCTATGGAGACTGGAGAATACACTTCATGGCAGAGGTGTAGAAAGACGGTCCAGACTTTCCAGCGACAGGCCAGCTGAGAGAATTAGAATACTTAGCTGAAGATTTAAATCGGCCCAACCCTATTGGAAAAGAATGTAGTATAGTTTTCCATTGGCCCGTCTTTCTGCACCAGGTAAAGAGCGTGGCCCGTCTTTCTGCTCCTATGTCGACTATCAATATGACTATTGGTAAAACAATCCACTGACCGTTCCCTTATTTCTCTCCCACCCTCCCTCAGCGTGGCCTGCCGGAACCTGGTTACCAACAGCTCGGGTGTCAAAATCAGGATCCCCCTTCAGAAACTTCACCCCCTGTCTCGGGCAATCCACCACCGCAACTCCCCCAACGCTAACCCTCACAGGCCCTCCCCACACTCTGCAGCCCGACAGTTCACCTCGCTCTCCAGACTCCCCCTCCGCCCAGCCAGGCCCCTGCCAGGGAAGTACGGCCACCAGCCGCACAGGACCTTCTGGGTCGCCCGACTGGCTACACGGCTACTGAAGCTTCGCTACCTGCTTCTGGGATCGGCTGTTGGTGGCGGCTACACCGCTAAAAAGGTACTGCTCTTGAATCTGTGGCGGGGGCGATCATGCACTGATTAATATAATAATATATAATATCTTTATTTTTATATAGCGCCTTTCATAGTGGACCACCATCACAAAGCGCTTTACAGGGCTAGGCTGTGAACTGTGCGTTATATGCACAGTCACTTACAATAGGACATTGATTTAACATCTCATCCGCAGGATGGAGCACAAGGAAGTTAAGTGACTCGCTCAGGGTCACACAGTGAGTCAGGCAATGGCAGAGGTGGGATTTGAACCGGTGACCTTCTGGTTACAAGCCTTGGACTTTAACCACTGGACCACACTGCCGCCATTAAAGAAACTTTATTGTATTACCACTGAATGTGTATTATTATTATTATTATTATTATTATTATTATTATTATTATTATTATTATTATTATTATTATCATTATTATTACTCGTCATATTCATGGTTAAAAATAAGACTCTATTGCACAGCAGTGTCACCCGTTCCAGGTTTTACTACAAGCTGGATTAGCCACAGGCAAACTGCTATGCAGTGTGGTCTTATTTCCATCCCTGTTACTATTACTTTTATTACTGATGCTTTTTTTTCATTTCCTTCAGATTAAGATGATGACAGTGGCCTAAATGTGTGATATCACGATAGGGATGGAAACAAGACTCCCATTGCATAGCAATTTGCTCCATTCATGGTTTTGTGAGTTTAGAATAACCTGCACACTATGACTAATTGAACCTGAATGGATCAAATGGCTATGCAATTGTCTTCCAGCCTTCCCGTGCACAAACTTGCGCTCTCTTAATCCTTCCAGGAAGCTTTGCAGATCTGGGACAGCTATAAATAGTCCCCTCTGCTGCCCTTGACTGCTACTTGGTTCCACAAAGATTATTTCCTATAATTTACAGCTGAATTATGTTTTTTTTTAATTGAAACTATGCTTTTTTTTATCTGGACACCAGTAGAAAAATAGTTAGGAGAGACTATTGACTAGGGCACTAAAGGTCACAAAACACTCCAAGGACTGGGTGATTTTGGGGTGATCAAGAGAAGTTAAATTCAAATTAGGATTGTAAAAGTGAGTCACTGATGATATACTGTCAATACTTGATTGATTCCATATACAACAGACTTGATGCTTTTGTGCACTCTGGGATTAATAGCTTCAGCAGACAAGAATTGGCTGCAAAAGGCAAATCTTAAATTCACTAAATCTGTTCTCCAGACATCTGAAAAGCTATAAATAGAAGCAGACCGATTAGACACATGGCCACTTAGTCAGTCAGTCAGTAACAGCTGTTCATCTATGAAATAATATAAAATAAATCAAAATAATAAGTATGACGAAATGGACAGATTTGAACCGGATTTATCACGTCGGCTTTTTGTTTCATTCCCATCTTGCTTTGTGGGATGGTGTTTGAATAGCAGATGAGACTCTCTGAAGCAGAGGAGGTGCCAGAATACGGGAAGAGAAATTATCATTTGCACTTTCTGCTGGCTGTTTCCCAAATAATTTATGTTTTGTTTTGTTTTTTGGTAAATGAAATGTAAAACTTTGAAATCCAATCTCTTTGAGTTCCAACTATATGTTTCTATGCTTTCTTTCAGACTTATGAAGAATGGAAGGATATGCTGCCTGATCTTGGTGAATATAAATGGGTAGTGCCTGATTTCATATGGGAGCTTGATGAACACATAGATCTGGGTAAGGGTATTTCTTTTTTTTTTTTTTAAATTTAGTCGTTGCCAATTAGTTTTTATTATTTTCTCCCCAATTTGAAATGCCCAATTATTTTTAGGCTCAGCTCACCGCTGCCACCCCTGCGCTGACTCGGGAGGGTCGAAGATGAACACACGCTGTCCTCCGAAGCGTGTGCCATCAGCCGCCACTGCTTACACTCTGCAGACTCACCGTGCAGCCGCCTCAGAGCTACAGCGTCGGAGGACAACGCAGCTCTGGGCAGCTTACAGGCAAGCCCGCAGGCACAGGGGTCGCTGGTGCGCGGTGAGCCGAGGACACCCTGGCCAACCTAACCCTCCATCCCCCCGGACGACGCTCGGCCAATTGAGCGCCGCCCCCTGGTAGCTCCCGTCCACGGTCGGCTGTGGAATAGCCTGGACTCGAACCGGCGACGTCCAGGCTATAGAGCGCATCCTGCACTCTAGCGAGTGCTTTTACTGGATGCGCCACTCGGGAGCCCGGTAAGGGTATTTCTACAGACTATATTACCATGACCCAGTAATCCAGTATCCTTTAAGGAGCTGTGAGTAGACTGTTTAATCCTAATGACTTGAGCTCAATAATAGAGCTGCTTGAACCTATTTATTAATTATAGCTTGTTGAAAACAAGCTCAACCCTGAGCTGACTTCCTCCATGTTAACGAGTGGGTTTGCACTCACGTGACTGTTGCTGCTGAGGGGACACTGCTGTGTCTTTTGAGAGCTGCTGATCCTCTTTCTGCACAGTGACATACAAGAAGAGAACCTGTTGAAAACGTATTGCACTGTTACCCTTGATAAGGCAGCCCTTTACACAGCTTCCTCATTGTAATGCAGCATGGTCTTGACTCCCATTGTCCCTATGATGCTGTTTCACGAGCACTTGCATTATCTTTACATGGCAGAACACACATAGACAGTCTCTTAACGATGGCTCCAGAATACAGTGTTATAAAGGGGTAGCACTGAACATACTGTAGCGTCATTGTTTTGTGCTGAAAAATAAATAAAACGGGGCATGCACAAGATCAGTTTACTGGTCTGCAGTTTTGAATGGAGTTATCTATCCTATGCAACAATAGTGAACTGCAGTTTTGATTGAGTTATTTTCCCTAGACTTCTTTACACGTCTGGAGTGTGGGACATTTTTTCTGTTATGTTTTAATGGGAAATAAATATTACCTAAATGTCATTTTGTTTTTTCTTTTTCATAACATTACACTGGTGTCCTGATTGAATATTTTGTTTCTATAGTTAACGTGAAGTTTTCAAGACAAAAAACTAAAACTCATCTGTCAGGTTTCAGCTTATGCTTGTGTTGCTAAGATGAAAGTGTTTTAAATAGCAATATTTATTTATTTCTTCTTTGCAGAGAAAATAGCCAACGCCCTGCCCGATGCAGAGACCCTGGCCAAGCTGCTGCCAGACTTTGAGAAGATCGGGGAGAACTTCAGCTTTCTGAAAAGCCTGATGTCAAAGGGTTTGTAATAATAGATTCTGTTTATTGTTTACTCAAGTATTAGCTTTGCTGCTTTTAACGTGTAGTCAGTAAATACAGGAGGGAAACCTGCACAGCGGCTGAAATTCTGTTTGAATTATGGCACTGTGATTCTCAATACTGTGATAAAGATTACAATTACAATTCTGCTCTGCTAAAACAGATACAATTGCTAGAACCATCAATTCTATTTGGTATTTGAAAGTGTGTAGGAATATATTGGAGCCATTCAAACCTTTCCGTGTATATGCCTTGGATGTGACCAGATGCACAGACTGTTGTTGTCCCAGGGTTTTAAAAGGGACTGTCCAATTCATTCAGAAATTGTGTGTGTGTCACTTTTTGATGATGTAGTTGGTTTGCGATTTTGACCGTGTGTTTTAAGACTGGTTTGAGATTTCTTTTTGTCACTATCATTTAATTTCCCCTTTGTGCTGATTTTTCACAGGTGTGAGTTTGGTTAGTGAAGTCAAAGGAGCTTCTGGTCTGCATCTGTTGTTAGGTGTGTAAACCCCATTCTTTTTGATCCAATTCACCTTCCAATTCAAGTTCAGTTTGAAAGATGTGTTTTGGAGTTCTGTAAATCCTGTTATTCCTTATCCCTGGCACATACCATTAGCCTTGTGTATTTCTGACAATTCAGTCCTTGGGTAAATTAAACTACATTTAGTTCAGGAAATCTGTTATTCTTCTTTGCATTCAAAAAGGTTTAATTGTAGCTCTGATTTTTGTTTCATAATTAAATAACAATGTGAATGGCAAGATTTGTTTAAAAAAAAAAAAAAAAAAGTAGTTGTTTGATTTATACGCTTTGCGGTGCACTTAACGACAGATACAAATACGGGTAGTTTTTTGTTTGTTTTGTGTTGTGTATGTTGTGTTATTTCTGTATCGCCTCCTTTGACTTCTGCTACATACCTAGTTTACACCTGTGCTGCAGCTTCTCTGGGTGCACTGTAAGGCGTGCCATAGAGAAAATGACCCCCTGGTTTGATTGGTAGACATGCCTCATATAATAAATATGAATGTGGGTGATTTTCAAAGCTTTAAACTCCCAAAGTGGAAATCCTTCAGAATCTGGAGTAGAAAAGCTTTTAAAATCACTTTTAATGTATTTATTAAGAAAGAAAGAAAGAAAGAAAGAAAGAAAGAAAGAAAGAAAGAAAAAAATGTGTCTTAAACATGCTTAGCTTTTGCGCAACTACTTTTAATTATCAGTCAGTCGAAGTCAAATCCTATTATCCCCATACTCATGATATCTGGTCAGAAAGTCTGTCTGCCTAAATAAATAAATAAGCATGACAATATATTTTTTGTACATACTAATGAAAGTTTGTACAATGCTGCAAGTTAAAATACATATATATG
The DNA here is from genome assembly GCA_030684275.1 of Acipenser oxyrinchus oxyrinchus. Taxonomy (NCBI): domain Eukaryota; kingdom Metazoa; phylum Chordata; class Actinopteri; order Acipenseriformes; family Acipenseridae; genus Acipenser; species Acipenser oxyrinchus. Next base: position 2,144,520 of record CM060262.1, read on the forward strand.
TATATATTTATATATATGTGTGTATGTATGTATTTAATTATATGTAATTATATATAAAATAGTCTCTGTGCTTTTTAACATGACGGAAAGCTAAACTTTTTTGACTTGTATTATACAGACATGCCCTAAAAAGTTAAGTTCATGAGGTGTAACCAATCAATCAAAATACCTCCAAACTTTGTCTATCAAGGTTAACAGAGCAGCACCTTTTGTTTTTCTGTACAGAATCATCGGGGGAGTCCACGTTCAAAGCCACAGAAAACGCCAGCTTCGAAGGCTCTGAGAGACAGTATAAGAAGGCAAGTTTCAAAAAGCTGAGAGTATTTTTAACGTTGGGGTGTTCAGTATAGTGTGTGTGTGTAGGGAGGTCCTTCATTGTAGCTTCTCTCTATAGGAGAATCTCGTTTCACAAGATAATAATGACCCTTTGCAGGTGTCCCATGGCTGTGGTCTCACCAGTGACCAGAAGCACTTCACACTGGGGCACAGGGATCGTAACCCTTTCTTTATAATCTATCAGTGAGTGGGGTCTGTTGAGCCATATACTGTAATGGACCATGTGCTTTTATACCAGTGTGTCACAGCTCACCTCTGGCACATACCTCCTGAGTGCACAATAGACCCATGATAGTTTGTCATTCATATCATATATGTGTGTTGCATGTTCATTTGGACCTTGTTACGTTTAGTCCAAGTACCATTTAGCTATTCCGTACCCTGTGTTTTATGTTTTATGTAATCTATTTTAAAATAACTTGTTGGAATTCAAGATCCCTATTAGATTTAGTTGTTTTGGCAGAGTTACAAAAAATGCTAACCTGTAAAAAACGATTTGAGATTAGTTTAACAGGTAATAGATTTTAATTCATAAATATCGTTTCTGTAAGCACATTTATAAAACAATGAATATTTATTTATTTATGTACAATTTGGCAATGATTTACGTACAGTAGAGTAGCCCTTTTGAGTTGAACACATGGATTTCAGTCATCAAGCCCTACGTTCTCACTTCGGTAAAACCATATTGAAGATGATGACTCTGGTCTGCCAGTAGAGGGCGGTCAAGGATCAAAGTTCTCTTATTTTCCCACTTCTCATTTCTTTACCCATCTTTCCATATATCCACCTGGCTTTATGTTTAACTTGTTTTCCACTTCTTTTTTTATTTGATTTGTATTTCACCCCCTCCCCGCCCCCTCTTTCCTACCTCTCTTCCTTTGTGCACTCACGGCAGGGTCTGCTGGGGGAACTCATTCTAATACAGGAGCAAATCCAGGAGCATGAAGAGGCGGTGCGCACGGCCGCAGGGCAGTATAGCACTGGCTCCTCGCAGCAGAAGCGTAAGGTGAAGGTTTACAAACATCAAACAAACCATTCAAAACCCACAGCTGCATTCACACTGACAAGCTCTTTCAGGGTGGCTAAACCGCTGTACGCTGGCCAGGCAGTGACATGTATTCCGTTCTCCAGCCTGTCAAGTACGAGCAAGGATGATGATTTGCAACGTCCACTCGTATTGCACTTACTATAGTTACTACTGAGAGTTTGTCTCTCTTGTGGTATATTTGTCATAGCATGCAACGCAGTAACACAGTTTGGGTGTAGAAATTCGTATGACAAATATTTTTTTAAACAGTTTGGAAACTTTCAGTGTGTTGAATACTTCTAAAATGTGTTTGGCTCCCCAGTAGTAAGAATAAAACATGGTTGACTTCTGTTTTTTTTTTTTTTTTTTTTAAATTCATTTGTTGAGTTTTTCCAAGATCCTACATACAAGGTTTTGTAACTTAATTATTCACTTGCCTTAACTTAAAATGTATATGAAAACACATTGGCCCACATTGCTCTGCAGTGGTGTATACTTTCTGTCTTGATAAAGAGCTACGCAGAAGTAGTTTTGAATGCATTTCAAGGCTTGCCACCCACGAAAATGCTGTTAGTGGAGAATGAGTCTTTGGATACTGTAAGATAAAATACATGGTGAGAGTTTGCTTGATTCAAGCTCCTACAATCATTCCACAGCATGTAGTTGAGGTCATTCCTTCCACACACCGACAGGTTGAATGTCAGCTCACAATCCAAAAGGGTGTCTTGGGAATGCTTTCATGCTGATTTACTAGATTATTCTTTTTTTAATTTTTTTTTTTTTATTAAAATGAGTTGTGTTGGAGGAATTGCACGCAGTTGCACTTTCAATCTCTGCATTAACATGTCCCATTCTGTCTCAACATTCCCTTTGTTTGTAGTGGTCATTTTAATGAATCGTCTTCATGTGGTGTTTGTGGGGTCCCCTGTTCTAGAGTCTCGGTGTGAAGTGCAAATTTACAAAGCATTCAAAATAACCCAATATATTATACTGTGAAGGTGCTCAATAACAAGTCTTTTGCAGGTTATCTCGGCTCAACGTTTGAAGTGTCTTTTTAATACTGTACAGAACAAGAATCAAAGCATTCTATTACTTTTGAAAATATATTGGAATGAACCGACATGCTTCTTGCATCTCTAATGACTGCATGTTACTAAAACACGCACTTTATATAACCTGAAATGTTATGCCCATATTGTATTTAGGAGATCTGTGTAGATATCCAGGCCTAGGTTATATAAAAATACAGAGTAGACCTAACTATTATAAAGTATACTTATGGTAGTGCCATCAATTAGATTTGTAATTCAAACAAAGTGTTTTAATTGATATGGTCACTATGAATAACAGCAGAATGCAGCACCTCTTAACAGCTGTTATCCTGCAGTACACCTGTACCACTGAGCATTTCTATCATTCAGGATTATATCAGGTGAGAATAAAAAAGAACAGTGCAGCAGAGAGTGGCGGCTTGTAGCTTTTCTGTTAGTGTTCCTCGAAAGTGGATGCTTGAAGCAGTGAGTGAGTTTCAGTGATCACATCATGCAGGTTTGTTTTTAGACTGACCGTGCTTATTAATGGAGGCGCTTATTTCTTAATTGTGTTTTTAAAGGTTTCAGACAAAGAAAAAGCAGACCAACTGCAGGAGGAGCTCCTTCGAACACAGGTAGTGAATGAATCTATTATGTGCCCTGAACTATAAGGGAGAAGGCAGTTTGATTTATACTTCATATGTTGAAATCAGGGGGAAAATCCACTTGGTATTACACCTCTAAATATGAATCATCTATAACATGAATAGCAAGGGCATACACCTTTACCTCCTTCATACTGAAATGACGACGGAAGCCGTTTGAACCAGGTGCCGCTTCACCGTGATTCACGTTCATAATAGTTTGACGTGTCAGTTTTGTTTTTTTTGCTCGTTGCACGGCTGAACATTCTTCTTCAGCTGAAGTACCAGAGAATCCTGGAGCGCTTGGAAAAGGAGAACAAGGAGCTGAGGAAAGTGGTGCTGCAGAAGGATGATAAAGGCATTCACCAGAGGAAAGTCAAGGTAAGAGTATACACTGCTGGGGCTCTCATTGCCTCATGCAGGAAAGAGCCCTTTAGCCAAGGCTTTCAAGTTTAAAAGTTTGAATTAGATTCCCGAAGCATAGTAATATTTGTAAATACAGTGAAGTACCAATAAATATTATTATTATTATTATTATTATTATTATTATTATTATTATTATTATTATTATTATTATATGTTTTTATTATATATGTACATTTTTTTTCCTCCCTGTAGAAGTCCCTGATTGACTTGTACTCTGAAGTTTTGGACATCCTCTCAGATTATGATTCCAACTATAATACGCAGGATCATCTGCCGAGGGTAAGACTTGAAATGTGAAAGTGCTAAAGCAGCATCAGCGTGAGCTTTAGCACCAGCCATGGGTGAGATGTGAGAACATCCGATCAGGAAAGTGACTCACACTGATGTGTTGAGTAGGCTTGTGTTAATTCTCAATTCCCATATGAACGTTTACTGCAGTTCATTTGCATGGTAGTTTTTACATTTTTTTGCCGCATTTTTTTCATGTTTATACTTTGCATTTATGATAGATTAGCATGGTTTGCCATGCTTTTTAATATGATTTACCATGTGCTTTAGTACACCTTGCTAGGCTTTTACTTTGGCAAACTTCTATAAGGGTTGATGCATTTCTTTTTTTGTTAAATGCACCACTTGAACTTTGAAATTATGTTTCTGTTTAAATGTTTAATAAAAAAGAGAGTTTTTTTTTAATGTTTGTTTTTTCTAACTCAGGTGGTTGTAGTTGGGGATCAGAGTGCTGGGAAGACCAGTGTGCTGGAGATGATTGCTCAGGCCAGGATATTCCCCCGGGGTTCAGGAGAAATGATGACCAGATCTCCTGTCAAGGTGAGCCGGTTATATGACACACTGCTGTTCATTAGGTGACAGTGTGGACCAGAACTGGGTCTGACTCTGCAAAGCCACTGACTAATTGTGTGACTTTGTGCAAGTGATAAACCATACATGCAGATGTCTTTTGCATTTTTCTTTATTTTTACAAACCGTTGTATCTGATGTGACATAGCCCTTATTCTACGGGAATGCTCCCATTTTATTACAAAGATTTCTTTCATCTTCCTAGGTGACCCTGAGTGAAGGCCCCCACCATGTGGCCATGTTTAAAGACAGTTCCCGGGAGTTTGACCTCACTAAAGAAGAAGATGTAAGCATGTTAAACAGTACATAACGGAAACATACAGGCTGACCCAATTCATCTAGCATTAGTATTTACAAGCTTTTCTGTTGTCGTTTTAATTTCTTTTCATTTGATTCGCAGCTGGCAGCCCTTCGTCATGAAATAGAGATACGAATGAGGAAGAGTGTGAAAGAAGGACAAACTGTCAGCCCCGAGGTAATTGTTACAGTGCCACACGTGCAGTAGACCCTGTGGAGGATGGTGTGTATATTCCTGCTTATGCACATTTCATTCTCTTGTTGCAGACCATTTCCCTGAGCGTGAAGGGCCCTGGCATACAGAGAATGGTACTGGTGGACCTGCCAGGTGTTATCAGTGTAAGTACTGACTAGACTAGACAGTTTGCAAGCTGATTTGCTGAATATATAAAGGGGCTGGCACTAGCAGCAGGCAGAGTTTGTTTAACCCAACATTATCTGTTAATTTTGTCACAGACTGTGCTTCAGCTTGACGTCCTTCTTGCCTGGAATATAGGGCTCACTCATGCATACCTATAATCTCAATAGTAAAATCAGATTCAAAATTGAAAACTTGTTCTGTAAACAATCGTTGTATGGCACTGGAGATGTAAAAGAGATGCACCACATTTCAACTAATACATTATTCTTTTTTTTTTAAATATCTTGAAGACTGTGACGTCAGGCATGGCCCTGGACACAAAGGAAACCATTTTTAGTATCAGCAAGGCTTATATGCAGAATCCCAATGCTATTATCCTCTGCATTCAAGGTGAAGAGACTTGTCAATGTCTTTGTGGTTGTTTAGTTTAGCTCAATTATTAGTTTTGGTTGTGTACTGTTGGAAAGTTGGAACTGTTTAGATGGTGAAATAATAATAATAATAATAATAATAATAATAATAATAATAATAATTGTATTATTATTAGCTGATTTTCCAGTATATTTAACTGCTGTAAATGTTTTTTGTTGTACAGATGGTTCTGTGGATGCGGAGCGCAGCATAGTAACAGACCTCGTCAGTCAAATGGACCCCCAGGGAAAAAGAACAATCTTTGTTCTGACTAAAGTAGACTTGGCTGAAAAAAACCTGGCCAGTCCCAGTAGGGTGGGTCACTTTTCTTGTACATGCAATTTGGTTACTCTCAGTTTGAAAAAGATGCGCTACTCTAGTCCGATTTGTTGTGTTTTAGTTTTGATTACAGCATGCAGAACCGTTGACCTGCTGACGGATGAAAATGTGTTTCTCTGAATAATTTAGTAATGATTTTGTAAACTGTAGTAGGTAAGGCAGGCAAAATATGATTTCGGGGAAAGATACATTTTTCATAATGATTGATACATTTTTCATAATGTTAGGGCATTTGTACTTTCAGCACTGTCATTCGTGATCACAGTCTGCATGTATGTCTTGTCACCTGGGATGAATTTGCAAATAGTGAAGAACTTCAATATGATTATCCTATCCCTAGGATTAGTGTAGATCAAGGTATTCAAAACTATGAAAAAAAAGTGTAACATGGTCATGTTTTAGAATAGTATAGGTTTTATATCTCATTGTTTTTCACAATGTTTTATTTTTATCTCTACAGATTCAGCAAATTGTTGAGGGAAGGTTATTTCCAATGAAAGCTTTGGGGTACTTTGCTGTTGTGACCGGAAAAGGTAAAAGTCTCCATCTGGAACCTTTTTAAAAACTAACCTTCCACCCAAAATCAATAATTGACCACTCTGTCACTGAAATCAATAGTTTTGACTACAAAAAAATGTCCCCTCTTTCGATCAGGTAATAGCAGCGAGGGTATTGACTCTATTAAAGATTATGAAGAGGACTTTTTCCAGAATTCCAGATTATTAAAGTAGGTTTCCAGCACATTATTGCAAGCATTTAAATACATGGTGTCACTGCAAAGGCTTGTGTGCTGAGGCTTGCACCTTTTGTATCCTAAAAGGACAGGAATGCTGAAGGCACATCAGGTGACTACTAAGAACCTGAGCCTGGCTGTATCAGACTGCTTTTGGAAAATGGTCCGAGAGTCAGTGGAGCAGCAGGCAGACTCATTTAAAGGTATGTACTTCTGACTGAGCAAAGATGATCTACCCATGCTACCCACACTGCGTACAAATTGCAGTCTTTCAGTAGAACCAGTACAACAGCAGTGTTTAAATGCCTTCCACATGAACAGAAGTTGGGTTGTTCTGCAAGCTGTCGTTTGTGACAGGTCTAATCAAACTAACGTGCATCACCTGCCTCTCATTTAGAAGAAATAATATAAAACAAAACAATGTTGTTTTAGCTGCCTCTGTAATAAATTGAGTGTCTGCAATTTATAACTTTGGGAAAGCTTAAATAATAAGGTAAGAAAGGTAAAGAGGTCACCCCAGCTCGGTTACCAGAATCACACAAGCTAAGTGCATCTCATACAGCTAGATTGATACAGACTATCTATCTATCTCTGTCTCCATTTCTCCTCTCTCTCTCTCTCTCTTTCTATATATATATATATATATATATATATATATAGTTTGCTTGTATATGTAGGAGTCTGTTCAATTGATCTAAACTGAGAAGGATCCAAACAAATCATTAAAGTATGGCCCTTTGTGCATGTGACTCCCTTTAGTATATATCTGTATATGTATGTAAATCAGCAAAGGCGATCCTATTTTAATGATTTAAACCACTGGTATTTAGATCCAGAGCCTGTAGATCACTTACACAGACCCCACAGTGTTGCCATGTTCCAGTTGAAATTGTGTTTAATTACTAGGCTAAGAACACTTTAGCACAGCTGTTATAGTTTAGTCACCCTGAGAACTGGAGTTAACTTGGCAGTTCATCCCTGCAGTTCTCTCCCTTGCTTCCGTTTAGCGATTTTAATAGCCCCTTAACTAAAGACAGCAAGCTGAAGCTAGATTTATGATTTTCAGCTCCTGGCTCCATTTTCCTTTGTGCTCTTATTGATTCTCTCACATCTCTGGTTGAACGAAAATCTTCAGGGGACACAAATAACAGAGCAATTAATACAGTATCTATTGTGGATGAAAAAGGAGCACAGTGTTCCTCTGCTGTAGCGGGAGGCTAGTAATGGATCCCAGAGAGTGTAGAAAATCAACAGCTTGCTCTTATTAAGGGGATTGGGTGGCACAGCGAGAGCGGCATCACACCGAATCATTCAGGCAGTATTGATCAGAGTCTGCCGTTCCTTTTGTTTTCATTGTATTCACGCACTCAGCTGCCACACTGACATCACACAGCATTGAACCTCTCAACCTAGGTTCCATTTTTAATAGTGCCTGGGCAGGACCCTGTAATCTGGTCGGGCTGGTAAATGTGTGTGTTTCTTTAGAGGAACCCAGTCCCAGCTGTGCTAACTGTGAGGTGTATACTTGTTGTTTTCCAGCCTCGCGCTTCAATCTCGAGACAGAGTGGAAGAATAATTACCCTCGACTGAGAGAGCTCGATAGGGTAAAACCTTCAGATTCTAAGTCAATACAACGTGTAAAAGACATTGATACCTGGATACACTGGAAAGCTTGTTGGAAAAGCCACTCTTTGTTTCACACGTCACCCGATCATTGACTTTTGGCCTCTTCATTATAAGAGTGATATTCTACACCATATTCATGTTTTTGTTTGTCATTCCACTCAAATAGCATTTATTTTAAAAACATAAATAGAAAACGGTTCAATAATATACTTGGAATGCAGAGAGCTCTATCGCTGTTTTATGAGTCGTGGACTTTCATAGCCCTACTCTTTCTTTTCCTTCTTGCTGTTTAGAATGAGCTCTTTGAAAAGGCCAAGAATGAAATCTTGGATGAAGTGATCAGCTTGAGTCAAGTTACACCAAAACACTGGCAAGTACTATCATTTTTTTTATTGGAAAAAGAGTGTATGTCAGGTAACACAAGGCATATCTAAAATAATCTACATTTAAGTAAGCAAACTGGTTTTCTAGTCTAACACGAAACAGTAGTGCATTCAGTATGCTTAACGCACGTTTCATTGGAGAACACTGGGTGGGTCCAAGAAAACATGACTAGAGTTAAGTCTAGTCTTAATATTATTTAATATAGTTTTAAAAAAGAATATTGGTCGTCTCACTATTACATTTTTTAAATTTATATGCTTGAAATTAAAATTTGCTAGATGATAATAAATGTGTGTGTATATGTATGTATGTATGTATGTATGTGTATATATATATATATATATATATATATATATATATATATATATATATATATATATATATATATATATATATGTGCTTGAATCCTGTTAATATTTAAGTGGATTAGAAAGAGATTTATCAATTCAGCCTGATCAATGGGACGATGAATTGCACAATACAAGCTATTGTGTGCGTGCCTGGTCTGAGTGGCTCTGTTAGTTGGTTGTTTAGGAGATGTGTATATTGACACGAGGGGACAGAACATGCTAGCCTGCAGCAATGAAATATGAGCATCAGACTGTGATAAATGGGTCCTGGTAGAATTGAGAAGAGACAGCATTTTATACCGTACTGCTTTTTTATATAATACCTTGAACTTTGGACACAAAGTTCTTCCCAAATGTATGAGCAGAGTAAATGCTTCTCTTTTAGAAAGTGTTGTAGTCGTTGTATTCTCTCTGCCTCTAATAAATTAGTATTGTTTTAAATCTTAGGGAGGATATTCTCCAGAAGAAGCTGTGGGAGAGAGTTTCCACGCATGTGATAGAAAACATCTATCTCCCTGCAGCTCAGACCATGAATTCAGGGACCTTCAACACCACGGTGGACATCAGACTGAAGCAGTGGACTGACAAGCAGCTGCCACACAAAGCACTGGAGGTAAAAACAAGGTCTGCTGAAACAAAACGAAAAACAGTCCAGTCTACTTGCAGCAATTGTGTGTGTGCCCTTAAGTGGCCAGACAGCTGTGCCGAGTGACATGGAACTTTCTTTCAGAGCAAATCTATCTCAAGCTTCAGGCTGCTGATAAGCATAACATTTTATGCAGCTTTCCAGCACTTAATCATAAAACTATGTTTGTTGGTTTAATTAAGAAAGCTGTGGTAGACAGTGTAAGTACAGTTTCTGTTAATTCTTGCAATGCCATCTGTAGCTATGCGTACAATAGGTCTATCTGCATGTGCCAGTGCATTTTCACCGTGTTGACCCCTTCTCTGACCAGGTAGCCTGGGAGACGTTGCAGGAAGAGTTTGGCCGCTTCATGTCGGAGTACAAAGGCAAAGACCAGGACGACATCTTCGACAAACTGAAAGAGGCCGTCAAAGACGAGAGTATAAAACGACACAAGTGGAACGAGAGGGCAGAGGACAGCTTGGTAAAGTATCTGTTGACAGGAATCCCTTCAGGGGCTTGTTACAGGTCACCATTATAGCTGTCCTTGGGGTGGTGGTCTGAAGTCTTCCTTTTTAGGTAGGGAAGTTGGGAACGTGGATGCTTTGTAGTGAAGTTACTGATTTGTATTTGTGTTTGTATTACTACACTGGCTTGTGAAGCCAAAGTGTTCTGAGATCTCTGCTTAATGATGCTTTTCTTTCCCAGGACACTTCTCTTATTTAAACAGTTTTAGTGACTTTGTGTATTTTCTTTGCAGCGAGTTATCCAGCACAATGCTTTAGAAGACAGGTCCATATCAGATAAACCCCAGTGGGATGCAGCGATTCAGTTCATGGAGGAGACTCTGCAGACCCGACTTAACGACAGTATGTTTCAGATAACTGGTTTCAGACCATGAGGAAGTATGTTGTTTAGTTAACAGCGTCTGAATGGGAGTGGCTACTGACCTGTAAATGAAAGAGTAATGTCAGCACGTAAACAAGAGGAAACTGGATAAAAAGGGAGTGTTACAGATCATGTTTTTTTTTTATTATCTTTGGCAGCTGAATCCGTTATCAGTGACATGGTGGGTCCAGACTGGAAACAGAGGTGGATGTACTGGATGAAACGCTCCCCAGAACAGGTCATTACTGATATAATGTACAATACATTCTCATTTTGGGCAGCAGTGTGGAGTAGTGGTTAGGGCTCTGGACTCTTGACCGGAGGGTCGTGTGTTCAATCCCAGGTGGGGGACACCGCTGCTGTACCCTTGAGCAAGGTACTTTACCTAGATTGCTCCAGTAAAAACCCAGCTGTATAAATGGTTAATTGTATGTAAAAATAATGTGATATCTTGTAACAATTGTAAGTCGCCCTGGATAAGGGTGTCGGCTAAGAAATGAATAATATATAAAACTCTAAATAAATAAATGCCTTTTTTTTTTTTTACTTAAAGCACATTCGTAACGAAACCAGAAACGAACTGGAGAGGCTATTGAAGGTGAACGAGGATCACACAGCTTATCTGGCTAACGATGAGGTCACAACAGTGAGAAAAAATCTGGAAGCCCGAGGGGTGGAAGTGGACCCTGCTTTGGTGAGTGCTGCTGGTTTAACCGTGGTCTGGCATATAAAAGAAACGTGTGCTTCATTTGAAGAGTCCTCAATCTGCTGAGGATTGAAACAAATTGGCTGCATGTTTATACACATGCTTCCATAGTATTTATCCTGTTATTGATCTACCTAAATGCACCATTTAAGATGCCTTGTCTTTGCCAGATTAAGGATACGTGGCACCAGCTTTACCGGCGGCAGTTCCTGAGGACAGCACTGTCTCACTGCAACCTCTGCAGGAGGGGCTTCTACTACTACCAGCGGCACTTTGTAGACTCCGAGGTGGGTCACTTTCATTATTGATCACTATTGTTTTGTGTGAAGCTTTCACCGTGGCTGGTCAGGTTCAAAGCGATGAGATGATCTCACTGTAATGACTGTAGCTTCAAGTGGTGCACTCCAGTATCAATTTTTCAGTTTATGGTATCACAAATACCCCGACAGCGACCCCTACCCCCTTGCCTTTAGTTAACATCTTGTTATTACAGTTAATTATCTAGCATGTTAACTGCATGGGTTTCTCATTGCCTAAAAAATCATGATAATGTCTTTGAGTTGTCTCGGTTCCAAAGGTGGAATTACAGGCAGATTTATCGCCCATTGTTTTACACAGTTAAGTTCCTAGAGTATGTGGGCATGGAGACAGAACAGCTTCTCTCCCCATCCAGAAGCCAGGAGGGTGGTCTCTTCAGGACAGGCTAGAACAAGCATGAGGCATTCTCAGGGAGTGCAATCTGGAGAACTCGCTTTCACCACAAAATATAATTGTAATCCACCAGAGAAAAATATATATATATATATTAAAAATCCCCAATGGAATCAAGTTAAAAGCAAATTTAAGGAGAAATACATATGATTTTTCAGGATTGTGGGCTACAGATTCTCAAGACTGCGTTGTGTTCTATTGAGTGCTTTTGAGGCATTGAAACCCTTGCCAAACCAAAACAGTAAGCGTTTTTCTGCATTTGCTGCAGCTGGAGTGTAATGATGTGGTCCTGTTCTGGCGGATCCAGAGAATGCTTGGAATTACAGCAAACACACTCAGGCAGCAGCTCACAAACACTGAAGGTACTGTCTGAAAGGCTTCCTTTTACAGCTGCAGATGGAAACTTTTTTTTTAAATATATAAAAGAAGTGCTGTCAAAAATGTGTTCTGATCAGGTTCACACATGCATGGACCCACATGTGTTGAGAGCACAAAAAAGCACACAATGATCACGAGGAACTGCAGATTAATAGTGATGGATTCAAAACTATTCATAGACTGAATAGTGTAACTTAATCTAATGGACCCCCAGTATTACAACCGTACTTAAAACTGGATATGAGGGTAAACCCATCATACAATATCACTGTATGTTTGGTACTTATGGTTATTCCTGGTTTGCAGCACACAATTTAAATGTTGTATCACCAAAGATGAGATTTGTTGTAAAATGTGGTCAGGATATTTCAGGTAGGGACGTAAAGTGATGTTAGTTTCCGATTTGAGCTGAGGGTTTACACCTCAAACAATGAACTGGCCCAGGATTTAGATTAACGTGCAGTACATAGTTGTCATTATCTCTGTTCTGCCCTCATCACCCCCCTCCCCATTTTGCAGTCCGTCGTCTTGAGAAGAACGTAAAAGAGGTGCTGGAGGACTTTGGAGAAGACAACGATAAGAAGGTCCATCTGATAACTGGGAGGAGAGTGCAGCTAGCAGAGGATCTCAGTGAGTACAGACTGCTGTTTGAACCCTGTCCTTTCTTAGGTCTCTCTTATATACTGTTAGTTAGGAATTCCAAGCTTAGAGACATTTATTTTTCGGAATAATATAGTTTTTCAAAACGTAATTCTGATGTCATGTAAACAGTTTTCCGAAAACGTATCGGAAAATTCCCCAAAGGGAGTTTGCGCAAGTGCTCTACGTTTTCCAAGAAAAGTAATCCACTGAATTTATTGGAAGTGTAATTGGATTATCTATTCCAAGTCATGTAAGCACAGAAAAGTTTAATTTTTCAGAAAACCAATTCTCTGATTTTCAGTTTTCCAACTACATTCGTTTTTTTCATGTAAACGCACTGATTGTTGTGGCAAATTGCGGCTTGCAACCAAATTGTCACTTAAACATTTCTTTCCTCAATAATGAAGCCGAACAAAAAACGTCTGCATTGCTTTTCACTTTGTAGCATGAAATTAATTTAATGTTAGGCTGATAGTATCATTAGTCACACCAGCTCAGAATTAAAAGACTTTGTTGTGGCACACCGTGGCTTTCAACCAAACTGCAAAATGTCAGACACAAAGCTGGGTGACAGGGTCAGTCAAGTCAACAGTCAAGTAAGATCTACACCCCTCATGCGTTACTGTCCCTGAACAGCAGAGGGCAGTGTTGTCTCGGACATCTTTGGAGTGATGTAGCGTTGGTTGGAGTTAGTTGTGCTGTTCTGTAGCGTTGGTTGGAGTTAGTTGTGCTGTTCTGTAGCGTTGGTTGGAGTTAGTTGTGCTGTTCTGTTTTCTGTTATGGTTGTATCATTTTTGGATTGTGTCTAATTTAACAATAATGTTTTCTTGTGTAGGAGATGATTTCCATTTTACATTTTAAATGTTTTAATAGTACAATATAAATGTTTTTGCTTTCTTAAAAGGAATTTGTGAAGTGTATATTAGTTTTATATGTTTTACAGTGTATATGTGCTTAAATATATAAAATATTATTGAGTCAAGGTTTCTCCGTATTTTAGTTTGTCAAAATCTGCTTCCATCACAGAAATCAAAATCAGAACATACATTAAATTCTAGGAATCTCAAGGTCTTTAATGATATTTGGGTGCAGCATGGAAACAAATGAGTTTACCCTATCAAAGATTACCTGACCCATCTGGTGTCTGAATTGCTGTTCTGTACGAGTGGAGAAAGGTAATGCAGGTAGATTTTAAATCGTGGTGCTTGCATTGAACTGGCTATAAATTCATTAGTCTTTGTCAGTACAGTGTGCATGCCTGGACTTGTGCCTCTGCGTGAGTCCTTTATTATACTGATTACAGCAGAGAGAGTGCCAGAGAGCATCGCTTCAGTGTTAATTCAGCTGACTGTAAACACATCTTAATGTCTTTAACATTTCTTTCCACAATCATGAAACGAAACAAAACAAAAACTTCTGCATTGCATTTCACCTCGTAGCTTAAAATGGATTTCATAGGTTAGGCTGATTTTGTGTTTTAATAAGAGTATCAAAAACCTTTTCTTTAAAAAAAAAAAAAAGGCACACTATTATTTTACTGGTTTTGTCGCAACAGAGCTGCATGAAGTTTTTAAACCATCCTGTACATTTTCAGTGAAAAAGTAGACTTTGTTTAGCATTTATACACAGTCGGCACTGCTTAGAACGGGCGCGTTTGTGTTAACGTGATTCACCTGCAGTAATCTGACATTCAGAATGTCCCACAATCACCAGTACAGTAATCAAAACAAACAAGCTTGTATTCAGTTAAAAATCTTTATGAAGACACTCATTACACCAATAAAAAAGATGATGTAATAAAACCTATGAAAGCAATAACAAGTAAGTGCAAAAAAAGTAAAGTTGTGCAGAAATGTACAGTACAGGTAGGCTACATTACTGCAAATTGTTTCCAGCGAAGAACTCTGTGATACGCATCTGAATGGCAAACCTTGTCAGGGTTTTCTAAAAAATCCCAATTCGGCTCTGTCCGGGTGCTGCTCCATATTAGCAGTGTTACAAGCGCAGCACGCACACTTACGTCATCGGTGTCTGTTTCAGGCAGAGCGTCCTGGTCGCTAAGGTAACACAGCTGAGAATTCTTCCTCTGACATCCCCCACTGGTGTTGTCAGAGCTTCAGTTTCGGCTGTATTTTCGTCAGCATTCTCCTCCTCAACTACAGAAACCCCAGCTTATTTGAAGCAATGTTGCTGACTGACAGAGTTCCAAGCATGCTTTAGCAAGCGCACAGTATCTAACAGAGACATTTTATTTACACTGAATTTTCGTGCTGATGTTCATCACTTTTATGTTTCTAGCCAGGCTTGCTGTTGCAGTCAGTGCTGTTTTTTCAAACTGTAAACCCGACACTGCATACAAGGATTACATAGCCAGGGTACAGTACAGGGATAATCGCTCAGTAATGAGAACAGCCGAATGATCGATCTGTCAAGATTTTACTACAGTAAAGTGCTGCCTTTTGTATTGAAATCTATGTGAATGGCAAGGTAACGAGGTGAAAACAGCTGATTGGTGGATTTGTAAGAGCGATTCCTACATTAATAAGCACTGTGTTTGTTATTTAAATCTATGTGAATGGCACATAACGAGATCCAAACAGCTGAGTTTGCCCGAAGTATACGGCATGCTTAACACGGTATAAACAGTGCCTTTGTTATTGAAATCAATGGGAACGGCAAACGCTATTTGTCCGATATAAACGGCTGCCCAAAATAACCCTTTACAGTGTAAGTGGTATATACTGTACTCATTTTTTAATTTTTTAATTTTACTTTTGTATTTTTCACATTTGGCACTGATTTTTAGACATGGTGCTGAATTACAGCTTGCAATGCAAAATAGTGGATGTGAAATGAATGCAAAATCATCATTAAAACAGGACTTTTTAGGTAAAAAAAAAACCTTTAGTAAAATGCTGTTCAGTATTTGTATTTGCATGTGCCCTTTCACCCTTTACACCCTTAGTTAACAATTATTTTGACATTTAGATTTGTTTCTTGTAAATAATCCCAACCCTTTTGCTTGCTCTCGTGCAGCAGTGCAGTTAGCTGTTGTATACACAACCTACCCAGCCTTGTCTGAGCAAGCAGTAATAAATAACCCATTGTGGGGGCCCATTGTCCATCAGTGTTGAAATTTACAAGTGACCTCCCGAGCAGGCTTTTCCCTGCTGCATTTGATAAAGAAGGCATGTCTAGGCAAGTGTGTATGCAGTGGTTGCTACCCCACATAAAATACACACACCCACACGTAGGACAGCTGACTATTGATATTGGAAAGAAGTAGGCTTCAAGAAAATGATTAAGCATTAAGAGGGGCTTGATATCTAATCCTAGTGTTTAACTGTATATGATCCAATTAGCTTGGTGTTGGTAGCGTGGGTTATTGTGGTTAAATACACCCCTTCTCCCCCTGTAGTCTGGTGCTTCCCTCTTTTCATTAAGAGCTGTCATAGATACTATTAGAACTTTTCATCCTAATAATAATTCTGGTGAATCGCATCAAAAGATACCGGTAGGTTCTTATTACAAATATTGTGAATCCTTTTTATTTATTTATTAATTTATTAATTTATTAATTTTTTGGACTCTGCTTCAAATAACAGAAATTATTATTAGGACCACCAAATTAGAACATTTTTTTTGGAACAGGCACATGATCGTTAGACAGCATAGTTTAACTGTAGTTTTCATAGCTGATTGAAGTGTAAAAAAAAGCATGACATTGGCATCTGACTCATGTAAGTCAACCCAATATTAAGCCAGTCATGGTGCGAGTGAAGTTAAAGTCTTTGAGAATGTGTTTGATTCTGAGGATATATATGATCAGTATTACTTTCACCGTTTCAGCCATAAAGCCTCAGGAAGTATCTAGTGTTGGTGTTTCTTACGAGCAACTCTACCTTGGATCATTCTTTCCCACAGTATTCCCAGATATTTTGTTTCAACTAACTTGTGGGGATCCAAACTAGTTGTGAAGAATCCCTAAACAGGTCTCTGAAACACATCAATCCAGCCAAACGTTTTGTGACAGGCTATGTACAGTATGTGACAGGCTAATTTCGTGCAGCAGTAAACCTAGGAGTTTAAAAAGTGAACCTGTGATCATAGTGGCTTTTTATCACCTGTAAACGTTGCCGACATAAACAAACAAACACAAAAAGCTGTCTCTCTAATTTTCGACTGGGCTGATTTTTTTTTTTTTTTAAATTTCCTTTTTTTAAATAAATAACTCAAAAGCGTTTTCCTTGAGTCCCTTACGAAGCAGAGGAGTTTCTGGGCTTGCGTGCACACATCCTCCCTGCCTGGGTGTGCATGCTTCCTGCACAAGGTGGCAATGTGTTCCCTGCTTGCTGCCTCTTTTGATGTGGGATTATGAAGCGTCTGCAGCAGCACGCCAGCCCTCCTGCCTCTGTTTACTCTTCCATCCTGCTTGATGCCTCCACATCACCCTGGCAGCAGGTGGCTGTTTTCTCATCGGCTGCCAGAAGCATTTCTGTACTTGCTGAGACTTGCCCCTTTCCTTTCCTTTCCTTTCATTTCCTTTCCTCACCTCTCCTCTTATTTCCCTGTGATACGAGAGCTCGAGAGGCTGGATGGGCCCCTTTGTCAACTCTTGCAGAAGCCAAATAACTAAAGAGACAAAGAATAATAATCCAGCATGCAATAATTTGGCATTGCTGTGCATGTGTAATAAATCTTCATGGGCCATTTCATGAAGGAAGTGCTTGTGTGCTTTGGTATGGGCTGAGTGTTTGTTTGTGTCTGTACGTCTGTGATTGATTGATTTATGCAGTCTGCAATGGCGGGCCAGCCGGTGTCGCAGAAATGGGCATTTCTGTGATTTGCAGTGTGTAGCGTGCTACAGTTATTTTGGCATTGGATAGGCCGAGGAGACTTCTAGATACACCATTAACCAAGATAACTGAGCTTTCTTTGAATATCAATAACATATGTGTGTTGTTTTATACAGATATAATCCATTTGTTCTAACATTGATGTTTCTTTTTCTTCTTTCTTTACTGCTAATATATTGCTGGATTTTGATCTGTTGATTTTGCCTGTGGCCGCTGAGATGCTGCATCTCTGCTAGCTTTTTTTTAACGAATTAATGTGTAAATTATTAACCCTTTCTGTGCTAGAATGAGTTGCTTCCAGTCCCCCCAATGCGTTTGCCCTGCAATGGGAATCGGCTGTTTAATACATCACACTGGTCTCTAATAAAACGCTTCAGGTAGTCTGTGCCTTACCTTTTATCTGCATACAATCAAGTGTGGAAACTGAAGGAGGATTTCGATTTTTATTTTTGGTTATTTTTATTTTATGATTTTTTTTTTAAATATATTTTATTGTTGTTGCTTGAGTTTGGATAACTCGGATAATAGTTTCAGATTCAGGGGTAAAATAAAATCCCAAGAGTCCACAGAAAAGTTGTTTTTCTATTCTTGAGGAATGGAGGCTGGGGGTCACAGACAGATCTGAGAGGTAGGCTTTAGATTATCGTGTTACTGTGGAGGGCTTTATCCACACGGCATGACTGAACAGGAAAGATCCCTGAGCCCATTGCTTTTGAAGGCAGGAGACATTTTTCTCAGCAGCTTTTGTGCTCGCTTAATGGGACTGTTGTTACATGTTCGGCACCGGATTCTTTTCTGTTTTTCTGGAAGTTCTGTGTGGTTTGTAAGAAAGGAAAAAAGAAGCATTTTAACCCATTGGAAAACATTAGTGTAACAAGCTAGAAAGCTTTGCCTTTGATGACGATGTTGCTATATGTGTATCTAAGAGTAAAAGCGTGACCCCCCAGGTCAGTCTGTCAGCACAGCAAGCCAAGGGGATGCCACCTGTGGCTATGAGTTTGTTAAAGCGCAGTATTCCTTTTTCAATCAGGATAATCCGAGGGGAGCAGTTTGTCTCACTTGTGTGTGGAAAAAATGAGGACAGCCTCACAGTATTCAGCCTCATGAGACACATGCTACAAGGCAATCCTTATTCTGTATATGCCACACTGTTACTTTTAGTAGCGTACTGTTCCTTTCTGAATTTTGAGGCTTGCTGTGTTTTAATGAGCGGGACGACACATGGAAGGATTGGCAGAACAGTGATCATGTGCCACTGTAACTGCTCTGCTAACGCAATATGCTGTCAGGAGTATTAATAAGCAACTGCAAGTATGTCAGGTGAACTGTTTTCTGATTCATTAAGAAACTGTATTTACAGTACAGTGCCCAGGTGACACAGTGGGATTAATGTGCTGGACTTTCCCCCTCTTTAATGCTTGGTTTCAGTTCACAGGTACACTCTCCCAGGGGGTTGAAATGGCTCGGTAGAGCTGCATGAATCGATTATTCGGATTGCGCTCTCCACAGGTGAGGGTCATTGGTGTTGATTGGGCTGATTTACTGTTCGAAGTAAAGAAACAGCTGCTTGGATTTGTGTGGATTGCTGCTCTCTACAGTCTAAGAAAAGCAGCAGTTCACATAAATCAAGTAGCTGTCTCTTCACTCGTTTCACTTGGAGTGATTAATTAGCAACACCAATGACTCACCTAATCGAATAATCAGTTTGTACAGCTCTACAGCTAGATGCCATTGGCCATCTCTTGATTGGGTGATTTAATGGTTGGGGTGGTCCTTCGGCTGAGCCTGGCTCAACTGACATCAGTCCCTCCTGTACCTGATAGTGGCCTCCATTCCCTGTCTTCAGCATGTTTGAAAAACAGGATTGTATCCAACCAGCAGCTTCAAGTCCCCTTTTGAGGAATGGATCCTGTTATAGAGAGGCTTGGGTGCAGCCAAGACTCTGGATCATTCTGTTTTAGGAAACATTAGCTGGAAAAAATGTGATGAGCTGCTCGGGTCACCTCCTAAAGTGAATGCAAATGCATAGATCACAGGTATGTGCCGTCCACATGTAAACTGTTTACAGCAAAAGCTTTAGTGAGCCTTGGCAATATTGTATGCTGACATTTTAACAGCTTCTAGTGCAGCTTCTAGTGCACTGTTTCTGATACGGATTCATAGATAAGGGGGGTGCTGGTTTGTGTCAAGGTGGCCGTTGCCTTTAAGACACCGGTGCTGAAATTCCACAAGACAGTCAACAGTTTATGTAGCGGAGAAATCCCCACAGGAGAAGGCATGCTGTGTGGAGCGCAGTTATTGATTATGAGCCTGGAAGCAGTGGAGACAAGCCTCAAATGGATCCTCAGTAAGCCCGGTGCATTCCTCAAAGCCGGCTCACATCAACACAGCAGCCCGTTGATAAATTAGTGCACCACTAAAAGCTCATTTTCTGCCCATTAATCTCTAGCCAGGCTCCTGGGTTTTCCAGCAGCATCTGAAGCCAGGCGTCCGGGTGTTCCACTTGTTACTCTGTGGACATGTGGGAGCCGATGTGATGGGTCATGAGCTGTGGGCTTCGCGCTCCACAGTGAAGCTTTGTGCTAAATGTGCCTCGCTGTTTATCATGCTGGGTAAGCCCTGTTCTTCCCCCCTCGCTCATCAAAAGTATTGTTGACAGGTAGGTCACACAGGGAACGTTACTGACTGCTGCTTCCACATCTCCTGGCACTAAGGGTGTGCGAGAGTGGAACACAGGCATTATATGGGTAGAGATGTTTTGGGGGGTTTACCTCCATCAACAGACGTTGGATGTCCCTTGCAATAAAACAAGGCACGTTGTTGGCGATGGGTTCCATTTCCATCAGTGAACTCATTTTCTGCGTTTTGCAGGCATCTAACAGCAGTTTTAAATAAATGAATGTGTTGGTTTTCCCGCTCCGCGTTACTTGCGTTTACCTTCCTGTTTGTAGTATAGAAAGGTCTGGTTGTGGATATGTGGTAGTCCTTATTTCTTAGCAGTGTACATTTCTAGTTGTGAATATTAGTTTTAAAGTAATTTTGGGATTGATATTGGTTTCCCTGTGCATTGGTTTACAGCTGTCCTATACTTAGTAAAGGAGTAAAATGCAATCGAAAGCAAAATATATGTCAAACCCATCAGCCGAACGTGCGATATATCCAGAGCACAGGGGCCTTGTAGTCTTCAAAGCTTTGGAAAGCAGCAGGCTTCCACCAAAGATTAATGAGCAGCAACTCAGCTCTTTGCCTTGCACCAATTAATCATTGCACTTCTGATCTTGCAGCACAGCAGCCTTTAAAAAAACAAAAACATGTTCCACGCAATTACTGAAATAAAGAAAAATCTTATATTGATTCACTATTTTTTAAGAGAAGTATTTTTTATGAGAAGTAAAGCAGGGAGCATTTTGCAGTATTTTATTTTTTACTCATCTGGTGCTGACTGACTGAGCTATTGAGGGCTATGTCTTGGAAAGCGGTCGCCAAAGTTTATTGAAACTTTTCAAGGACATGGACACACGACAGAAGAGCTACAGTACTTTTCCAAAACACTGGCATA
This sequence comes from Acipenser oxyrinchus oxyrinchus, assembly GCA_030684275.1. Taxonomy (NCBI): domain Eukaryota; kingdom Metazoa; phylum Chordata; class Actinopteri; order Acipenseriformes; family Acipenseridae; genus Acipenser; species Acipenser oxyrinchus. Next base: position 2,165,711 of record CM060262.1, read on the forward strand.
CATATGTATTTATTTATTATAAAACATTAATGAAACAGTAGAGCCAGCATTGTGCACTGCCAATCAGACTGCACTTTAGACTTAGCTTTGTAGGATTGTGGTTTGGTAAGGTAGAAGTGACCCTACACGACCCCACCTCACCCCCACATTCTGTCACACACAGAACGCCACCACAGCTCTTGTAAACCCATACCGGGGGTGTACAGCACCCTTAATGTTACAAGCACATTTCAATGGTGGCTTTGACAAATCGATATTTATAGCTCTGTGACAGCGGACTAGGAAACAGTGTCGGTCTTAACAGCTGGAAGAAAGGCCCTTTCCAGCTCCCGGCCAGGCGGTTACAGTCTTGACCCTCTTTCAGAGGCTGGGAAGCACGCTGGCAGCAAACAAACAGCCACCTCCCTGGTGTTTTCTTGACCCACCGACTGTCCATTCACTCCCCATCTGTTTCAAGGCCTTAAAGGAACCAGGGGAGGTCTCCACTCATATAAATCTGTCATCGCTAGTGATGAATGGCTCGCTGCCTCTTAAAAGGGCAACACACTGCGCGTTGCCTCTTAAAAGGGCAACACACTGGGTGGTTCCTTTTTCTTAAAAAAAAAAAAAAAACACACACAGAGAGAGAAGGGAACTTTCCAGTTTTCCTGAGAGCTGCGCCAGTCGGAATGAAAGCCATGTGACGGAGGGGAGGATGTAGAAAAACAATGCAGGCACTTCCGAGGTTTTTAGTGTCGGACCGTGACCCTGTTGTGCCACGGCTGTAAATCTGGGAGCTCTGTACTGTATGGCCTGGCTTTGTATTTCCCTCCTGGTTTCGTACAGCTGTTAGACTTCCCACTGTCAGTTTACATGTGTATTAAAAAAATAATCTTTATAATATATACCTTTTGAAGAGTAACATCTGGATGAAGAGTAACATCTGCTGCTGGCAAGACAGGAGCTAGTGAATTGGAGGAAATCATTATCATGATAGTCGACCTACCTATCTCGTAATTTATGACATCACAGAAACCCTAGATGAAATTATTTTCCTGTAACTGACTGAAGCCCATCTATTATATATATATATATATATATATATATATATATATATATATATATATATATATATATATATATATATATACACACTAAAGATTGCCCTTTGGAGTCGATGATAACAAATAAAACTTAGGAACACAACTGTGTGATGGAAGCTCTTTCCAGTCAGTTGTGGGCCAGGTAAATAAAGGTTTGTTTACCAAAGTCCCCTGTAAACAATGCAGCAACAAAACTATTAGTGTTGTTATGTATTAGACTTATTCACACAGTGATACATTAAACCAACAGCAGGCTATAGCAGCCTGGCAACTAACCCAACCACATTTAGTAATTGCAGCAACAAACCATTTAACCATAAAGGTAGCTTGAAACTGCACCCCAACAAAGACTTGTTAAAACCTGCATATTCAAGCAGTTTTATGGGGCTCTTTCAAAAGGCTGATTATTTGCTAGTTGCTGATGTCCTTGTACACAATTCTGTCCTGGAAATAACCAAGTAACACAGTTTATATTTAAGATTACAGTAACTAATAATGCTGCTGTAGAAAACAAAGGGGTCAGCAAGCACTGGCAGATACTAACTGCGTCACTGTTTGTACAGAGACAGTAGGAGGTCACTACTGGTGGTCTAGTCTCATTGAATCCATTCATTAGTTTGCATTCTGGCATTGTATAATTGCCGCAGTATATTATAAATTGAGCAACATTTGCCAAGTTGTGTTGCCCATATTGACTATGCAATAAAAATAAAATGCATTCAGTTATGTGGTCTTTTTATTATTAGGTTTGCACTAAAATAACAAACGCTGTAGCACTTTATATTTTGCATAGAAACCTGCTGTCATGCATCTGGTGTCTCCTAGCAAGGCATCAGCCTTTGTAATCCTACCACTCCAAAAAAAGAAAAAAGGTACTTGAGATTCATTTTTGATTTGTTTAGACCTGAGGATATCAAGAAATGCCTGTGTTCAAGTCACAAATTTGCAGCATGTTTTTAAAAGAGGTCTGTCTTTTTATTGTCTTGTTTCACAGCCTTGGTGTTGTGATGTTGTCATCATGTTTAATGCTATTCCCTCCCAGGCTGCCTTATACAGCGATACCACAGCTTATTCCCTCCCAGGCTGCTTTATACAGTGGTACCACAGCTTATTCTGCAGTACAATGTCTCTTGCCACTGGTGCATACAACTCATTTTCTAGGAATACAGATTATTTAAAAAAGTCATTCATTATGCCCATACTGCCAGGTAAATTGAATGAAGTATCCATATTTTCATTTTCAAAAGGCTGTTGAAATCCCTGAGCTGAGTGTGTTACCACCTTTTTAATGTGACTATAATTTTAAAGATTGACATTTTCACCTAGATATATCGAGGGGGGGGTCTTTTCTGTATTGAATGGATTACAGTTTTTGTTTTTCTCCCCCAAGAAGACCGTGGTCCTGAACTTTTCTTTTATGCCTCTGCTCTCCCTTTTAACAGCGGGGGTTTCCCTTCAGCCAAAGTGTTTCAGACTCTAATTACAGATCAATTATAAGCTTTACCAGCCTCTGTGATACCGGGCATGTGTGAGGCTCAAGAACGAGGGAAATCTGAGCGAAAGAGATCCCATTTCATGTGGAGATCAGGGGAAAGGGACCTGAATGGGAGAATTCAGAGGTGTCCTGAATGGGAGCGGTCCCGCGCAGTGTCCATGAAAAGGGTTTGTGGGATAGAGGCCAGAGGATTATGGGAATATTCATGACCAGATAAAGGGAGGATCATGAATTGATGTGTGTAGCGGCTCATCTTTTAGGTAAACAGAGGCTAAATGGAGTTTAGATCCTGGTTTGTATTAGGAGGTAGTGGGAAGCAGAGTATCTGCAGTTGTACAGCCTCCTGCTTATAAAGAGAGGTTTGTTTCAGCCTTTTCTTTACCATCTTTTTTTTTTTTTTTTTTTTTTTTTTTACTACAACAGATGGCAATGAAAAGATAATTAGTTGTTTTAATACGGTATTCATGATTCGTTACTCCCTTCCATGTCTCCTCCATCCTACTGAAGTTAAAATCTTTCGAGTGTCTATTGACAGACCATTGGAAATAGATGAAACCGTAAGGCTAGTTTAAGAGATTCAGTGTGAATAATAAGATTCTGGTGCCATTCTGTCCCGACACATAACTCAAGCCTCAGCAACAGTAGAAATGCAACATCGCTTTTGTATTAAGTCAAACACAGAATTAAACTATCAACTTGTTCCTTAAAAGTAGGTGACGCTTGATCTACCTATTTGTATTAAAATAACAAGTTGAAATGTTTGTGTGCCGTCATCAATGTGCAGACATAGTTTTCATTCCACGCACTAGCTGAATGGAACTAAAAAGTGAAGGAATTTCTTTCCTTATTTTCCTTGTGATTTCATCCTCTTTTCAATCTTGCTGAAGGTGCAAACAGAGACATGCTGCTGCTGCTGCTGCTTCTCTGCCATGTTTTCATGGAATTCCAGAACTCCTCTAAAGCAGAACTCTGCATGTAGACTCTTGTAGAACTGTTGGTGCTCTGTGGCTTACTTGTAGAAAAGTGGAGTTATCTACGGAAGCACTGTGTGTGTGGCTAGCATTACTCCACATGGCACGGTGGGGCTTACCCTCTTGGATATTGTTTGATGTGACCAGAACATTTTGCATGTACAGAAAGGGATCATTCGTATAAACATGTGATATCATGTGTGTAGAAGAAGAACAGCAAGACTTTGACCACGTTTTGATTGCTTTTTTCTCGGTTTATCTCCCCTCTTTATTGGGTTTTACAGCGGATGATAAAATGATAAGAAGCACCCCACCTGGCAGGCCTGGTTTAGTCCCTGCTCCTAAGTGCTCATCTATCTTCCTGACTGAGAGATCCATCGGCAGGCCTGACTTCCTTTCTTTTTACTGCTGTCTCAGTAGCTATGATAATTTGCCAGATAAAGAGCGTCAGTGGTTGAAGCCTCTGATAAATGAAGGGACACAAGTTAAGAGAAAATGAAATGGCTCTAAATGGGGGTAGGGGGTTGGTGATTTATCATGCTTAGGCAAGCTTTCCTTAACTGTTTTCTCATTAGAGCTCTTGTCAAATGTTGTAACTGAAGTGGAATTCTGCTGCCTCAGAAGACGCGCCTTGGTGCAAAGGTGAAATGTGAAATGTGGGTTAAGGAGCTTGCAGTGTACTGTGCAGAAACTAGCTCTGCCAGTCTTTGTGTGTTTCAAGGCAGGCAAGTTATGAAACTTCACCAACATAAATAATTATAATAATAGGGATTCTTTATGTCTGTATTTTGCTGTATCCACTGTCTTAAAAAAGACTAATGATGTGACATAGCATCAACTGTATCTTGTTATGCTCTTTGTTCCAAAGTGTCCAGTGGTTTTATTTTTTGCACTTTGAAATCGCCAGGACGTGGAGATTTATGACTTTCTGGACCTCCTAAGATGGTGCCACTTGCGTGCTGTTTGTGGCGAATGCACCTGCGCATTTAACCCCTTCCTCTGCCAGTACAACTTGCATTAAAGCAAAAAGGAGTCTGGAAATATCTTTACAAGTGGCAAGTTGTGGAGAGGAGGGTTTAATAGCTTCAGGTAGTCTGCAGTCCAATTGACACACGACTGTTATTGATGTACCGGCATTCCTAAACATCATAACCCTGTAATTGTATGCAGATACACAAAGCCTACTTGCTTAAAATCATGTAGGTATATATTAGGCACCTTTTTATTTGTAATTTAATATATATATATATATATATATATATATATATATATATATATATATATATATATATATATATATATATATATATATATATATATGTAAACTTTTTTTTTTTTTGGAACAAGGTATTAACTGTTATGTGTTGTTTACACGCTTTCTTTCAGATAAATTAATTACACCTTTGCTGTATTCCCTGGTACTGTTTAAGCTTTACTAGAGGTTGTAATCTGTTTCTGAGTCCTTTTGTTTACTGATATGTAACAGAGCATCAAAGGAGCAGGGACACTAAAATAAAGGAAGATGTTTTTGCAGCTAGCTTGGCTTTCCTTCGAGGGTTCCTTTTGAGTTACAAGAATAGCTCTTCTGTTCGGTTCACACAGCATGCTCGCAGCCTTGACTGTGTGTTTTGGAATTTAAAGCACAAATAAAGGGACTGTATTTCTGCCTGTGCAACATGTTAGCATAACATTGAGGCTTTATATAGCTCCAGGGTCATAGCAGAGGCTTACTGGAAACACAGACAGCACAGCAGGGATTTAACTTTAGTAGGCGAGGAAGGAGACAAAAAAGGCAAGGTATGCTGTGTGAGATTGGCAACAACTAAATATCAAGAGTGCTTTTTGTATCCTGTCTTTTTCTTATACCCATGGAAGTCTTTTATTTGTGTGGATTAAATGGATGTGTTTTAACACATCAAACCCGTGCAGGGAGACCGCAGAACAGCCGAGGATGAGCAGTAGATTTCAGAAATGGGGACTGAGTCAAGTAGAAAGCAGCCCTGCCATTAGATTAGGAGACCTGCGGCTCAAAGCCATGCTTTGTAAAACTGAAATGCATGATTACTGATTTCTAGCAAAGCGTATTCCCATATTGGCATCTAGAAAAAAAAAACCTTTTTATGAATACGTTTTGAAGTCCGTATTGTAATGTAATGATTCAGTTATCAGGAATCAGATTCGGGTGATGTCATTATGAATCCATTTATTCAAGCAAGATATCAAGTCCCCTTTTAATTAAGTAGTACTGGGTATATATCCAACGTACGTTCAAAAAGGTCTTGGTCCGTAATAAAAGCGTGTCAGGCCAGTCTTTGATGTGGCCTTCTGAGTTTTGTTTTGTTTTTCTGTCATACTGAGTGGAACGTTACACCATCCATTCATTATTATATCTCCTTACAGCATCAAAGTACACCTTTTTAAGGTATTTTTTTTAAACGTCAGTAGAGCTGTGTGCCATCTGCTTCTCCTGCAACACCTGATTCAGGTAGGAAAGGAATAACAGAAGTGGACGGCTCTTTATTTTAGAAAGAAAAATGTCTTGGAGCAAGATATCTATTTACAGCATTAGCTTTAAAAGCGACGTCATGGGAGATAAGTTCAGAACATGTGTACTTAACCTCTGTATGATATCATGCTTTTATGCTGGCGCAGGTCACGTAGGTGCGGTCATGCTTCAGGTAGTGTACTCTACAGGTTCTGAAGTCGGATTTGGAACAGATATTCTCCTGATGCAGTAGCATACTGGTACCAGTGTTTATTGGTGATATAACTGGTATGTCAACCTATGCTAAGCCACTGTTTTACTTAGTGGCACATCCCATTGTAGCTATCCTTGTGCTGCCACTTCTCCTTTGTACAGGACCATTACTTCATTGTACTGCCCCTGCATTGAACATTAGTCAGGGGTAAGTACTGCAGCCTACTGCGTTTTTTGCTTTGCAAGCAGATTCTAAAGTGGGGGAAAAAAAGGGGCAAACAGATATGTGTTGGCTTGAAAACTCAATATGACGAAGTAGCAATCAGTGTTCTTCACTTTCCATTCTATAACGTTCCTGCATAACTATTGTGCAAATTGATGCTGCTAAACTGTCCCATGGGAAGAAGTACTGGATTGTGTGTTTTCACAGTGATGTGATCAGCCACACTTTTTACTGATTTTTTATTCTGCACAATATAGCTAAACACTGATCCATTGCTTGTGTGTATCTTTTTTTTTTTGTAGAAAAGGTTCGTGAAATTCAGGAGAAACTTGAAGCATTTATTGAAGCCCTTCACCAGGAGAAGTAAAGTTGGTCTAACAGGTACACTTTCATTTCTACTGGCTTGTGTGTTGTGCCATGGCTTATTTTTCAGTATTTAGTGGACTGTCTTGATAAACATTACTTTCAAAGCTCTCAGTCTTGGATTACTTCCTATTCAAACTGTAGGAAAAAAAACAATGCCTGCAGCTTTGCATTACAGTAGAAATAAAAATGCTACCAAGAACCTTAGATTAATTGAAAACACCCTAAATAAGCAAAGTTTTGGCGTTTCCACTCCACTTAGAACAGCCGCTGTGTAAAACTTGATCCAGATGTTTGGGGCTTGGTACTACGAATATATATGTGGGGACTAATGCCCTGTGGAAAGGTTCTTGACTTTGTCATTCACTTCATTATGTAAATATTACTAGAATCCCTTTTTTTTGTCACCTGAATTTTTCCAATCGTTTCTCTGTTGCAGATCCATTGGGTCCAGCTCCAGACCCATGCTCATTATGCACTGATCAAAGAAGACAAAGCATATCTCGTTTTCCTGTTTTTGTAAATTTATATTGCCTCTCTCTTTCTGTTTCTTTTCACTGCATATGCTTTTAATGTCATGGCCCAATTATCTTGGCATACAGAGTAACCCTTTTTAAAAATAAAAAAAAAACTTAGAAATGTCTAGAAGTTCACAGTAGGGTGAAACCAGTTGAGTACCTGAGATGTCGTTTAGCGTTCAGTGTTCCCCTTTCCCCAAGAAGAGCCTCCGCAAGAGCACAAAACTGCTCATCATAAATCCATACTGCTGTGTGCTTTTAGAGGAGGGGCTGTTGCAGGATGCAGGATGTCGGATGTCCTTGTTCACAAGCACACACTCTGTGATAAGCACTGCTGTGTTTAGAGACAGCCTCCTCCCGCAGGTTTGTCACCCTGTTAGATCTGCTGTTTGTTTAGCTCCAATAGCAAGATCAGGATCTTTATGGAGTGCGATGTGTGATAACCTAGGTCATTATATTTGTACAGTGTTGTATATGTTATTTTCACACTGCAGATGTAACTAGATGATTACCCTCCAGCTGCTATAAGCTAGTTCCTATAGAGCACTTTGAGAAGCAGCAGAACAATCCAGTAGCCAGGATGCTTATTGAATTTGTATCCGTGTGTATATATTATCAGGGATAAAAGTGCGAATGTAAAGTAGTCACTTCAAACACATCTGGAGGATCTCACTGGTTTAAACTCACTCTGGAAAACAAATAAAGGGAATTCATTTCAGTTGTTAGAGCACTTACATGATCTTGATGTGTACAGCGGACCTACTTTTAGCAGAACTTCTCAGTACATGGAGAAGGTTTGGAGAAAGGGGAGTTTGTGCCAGCCTGATTTAATATTAAAGGGGGAAAATAATTGGGGGTCACTGCTGCAGTTCGGATTAGTAGAATTTCCACATTCTTGCACTCACTGAGTTTGCACTTATCTAGTTTTATCAGGGGGGAGGTGGGGGGGTTGGGGTTTCTGTTTTTTGAGTGATGCCTGTTAAATGGAGGTGCCTCACTTCTGCTGTGGAGCAGATTAAATAGGCATGCGTGCCATAAGTCTGCACAGTCGCCTGCTCAATGCACTCAGAGCAGCGATGTTATTAGCAGGAGTTTTGTAAGGCACTGTCTGGGGTTTGCGTCGTTGCTTGTTTTTGTTCTCTTCTCGTTTTCACTCAGTGTATTCCACGCTGTTGGAGAGAGAAGGAGAAGGATATCCAGGCACGTTGGTACAGGTGAGGGGGTAGCCAAACGGAATCTCCCCTTGTAGTAACAAGCTTAAATGCAGCGTTGGATTCTCTTACAAACCTGTTCTTACAGCCCAGGAACACTGGCAGGCTGTAAAAAAACCCCCAAAAAAACCCACTGCAGACAGGAAGCATTTAATTTGTTTTTTTGGGCTAAATCTCTTTCACACACTGTGTGTAAGATGAGCCTTGCCATAGAACTTGTGACTGCAGATTGTGAATGGTCTTCTTTATATTGCTCAAGAAATACAATGCAGCAGCAACGAATCCACCCTGGAAGAGTACCTGGCCTGAAACCACCCCATACAGATGTTCAAAGCACTAGACTAGACTTGTGCTGTCATTCTTCTAGGTGTATGCATCTAAAACATAGATTTGCTAAACTTGTTTGAGATATCCTTCAAGGCCTTCTGAGTCATCCCCTGCATTGCAAAATGAAGGTTGATTTTGATTTGAAAAAAAGTCACTCACTGCTAAAAACTTGAGATGGGCTTCAAATCGTTTTGTTGTTTTTTTTTTTTTTTTTTCTAGCTCAGTTGGCCAGACTTTGTCTTCAGCGTGAGGATCAGTGGTAGCAGAAACCAGTAGGAAATAGAAAATCTAATCATGGAATATGTCATTTCTGTAAATTTGAAATTTAAAAGGAATTAATTGCCTCTCACTGTGTCCATTTAAGAGTTCCGGAATGGCATTACACCGCCACTCCAGTATCTGTCATGCTTTTATTCTCATATGCGAAAAACACATTCTTTTCATTTCATTTGTTGAATTCCTTTGTTTTTATCAAAGTTCTGACCTTATCCCATCAAAGTTTGTGTATTTATTGAATGTGATTGATTGTATTAAAAAGAAAAAAGCAGAGCAAAATTTAAAGAAACAGTAATAATAATAATAATAATAATAATAATAATAATAATAATAATAATAATAATAATAAAATGCCATTTTCCATGAAAATCGAGACAGTTTTAAGTGTTTGCTTTATTTACTATACACAAGCAGACCTGGAGTATATAATATATACAGGGTGATTTGAAAGTATGTTTTCCACATCAACGCACCATCTATCTATCATATGGCAAACGTACTTTCTAATCACCCTGTGTGTGTGTAATATATATATTTATATATATATATATATATATAATCTCTCATATATATATATATATATATATATATATATATATATGTATAATCTCTCATTAATAAGCGTTATGTTTAAAACCCTATTTTGTACTGCAATACCACAATTGAAAAGTGGATTTCAGTGCCTTTTGGTCTTGGCATTGTTTCTGAACCTAGTGACAGGAGCACATCAGGGGGCTTCCCTGTCTAGCAGTGATTGCTGCTGGTTTAACAACAAATTAGACTCGTACTTCACTTTTCATGCAAAAGAACATGCATAGTTACAATAGAACAAGATGTGTTTTGCCAAACAGGATTGTTTTACACATTTTCCTAAATGCCTGCATTTTTTTTTTTTTTTTTACAAGCACACATGCAATAATAATTTAGTTTTAGAGCACACAAAATGCTGTGATCACATTCCAAATGCATGTTATAACACCCCCATTTGCCCTTCCCTGCTCAGGAACATGCAATGTGAATGGCCGTGCTAGCGAGCTGATTGATAGCTTTAGGGGTATAGGTCTTGTTTTTTCAGTAAAGCTTTAACTTGTGGGTTTCTTCTTGAGTTTCACAAGGGGTGTCATTGTTTCCTGGCATCACTGTCCCGTAGAAACACGCTGTCAGTCTCTGTGTGGCATACGCTCTTCTCGCTAGCTCCCCTTTGTTTTAAAGAGTATGATTATATTCCCCCTGTTTAAAAAGACAGAGTTTCACTTTGTGACTTCATTCAGCCTTTTTTATTGAAAAGTTCCCTCTGTCCCTTTGTGCTATCAGATGACGATGTTCTCAGACCAGAGGAGATACACCATACTGACAATTAGCATTTGCACAGGCCCTCGCACTGACTAGTAGTCGAACCACACCGCCGCTATTGCTCAGTTTGTGTTTTTCCTATTATGTGGGCGACACAAAGAAGCCGAAGACTGGTGGAGGCCTGTCAAATCTGTAATGTAACAGACGGCCCCAAAGCTTTATTTCCCCTTTTCTTGTATAAGCGGCTCTGTTCTTTGTCATGTTTCTTTTATCTTTAAAAAAAAAAAAAAAAAAAGACAGAGAGGTTCATGAATGGGCTCTGAGGTAGGTAAATGAATTCAGTGATTCAGGGGGTGGACACTTGCGTCCGTGTTACCGTTTGTTTGCAGCCTTGTCGGAGGGGTGGGACATCTCCCCCTGCCCTTTGTCTCGCATGGTTTCCACGCAGGTTGGGAGTTAATGGAGGTCCTTGTGAACAGCCAGGGAGCCGAGATGCACAGGGGTGCAGCACATCCGACCACCTTGGGAGCGTTCGGGAGGGTGAAAGAAACTGCTTGTAATGACAGGAGGCCCGTACTGAATAATCCTGCAGCATTCACTTGTTGTTCAGCCTCATTAACAATAGGCCTCTATACCTGCACTGCCTAGCAAGGTTGTCACTGTTTGGATGTGATATGGGCTTCTGCCGATAAGTTCTCTTGCAAGTCAAGATTGTTTCGGTTTGTTTAAACACAAGGAACTCGCTCTTGTTAAAATTGTATTTTGTTTAAAGGTTAAAAACCAAATGCAAATGAGACCCATACTTTTTCGTTGTGTCACTCTGAACCCCTAAAAAAAACATTCTGGTTATATTGTTTTGTAGTTTTCTTGTAAACTTTTGCACCTAGGCAAAAAAACTGTCAATATTTCATCCTGTCTTACCAGTTTGTGAATAATTCAAGTCAAGAATAATTGGATATAATAAGACTGTGGAATGCAGCTTCTATCAACTGACCCACACAGTCTTCAGTTTAATGTTTACAAGCCATTCTTTAGTCTTTTCTGCAAAGTGAAATATACTGTCATTCCTGCCTTATGGTTGAAGAGCAGACATCCTTATGCTATCACTTACTATCACTCTATACATACCCGTTGGGAACTAGCAGGCCTTCACCAGTTTTGTAATATCTTTGCATAGCGCCAGTTTAGTTGATATTGATGATAAAACCAAAAAATGAAACAATTAGCAAAGTGACAAATCTTGCTTTGTGAACTAATGCACAGTACAATATACAGTAATCTTCTACAAATTCCTTTAAAAAAATACATAAAAAATTGTATTGCGATAGGGGAAGTGTAAGTGTATTAATATGGAAGATATGTATCCCCAGTAACTCTGGTTTAGCACTCATTTAAGAGAATCTGTTCTCATGCTGGCGTGGAGAAGGGGAGTTCTTAAGAGAATCTGTTCTCATGCTGGGGTGGAGAAGGGGAGTTAAGAGAATCTGTTCTCATGCTGAAAAATAGCACCAAACCTTATTGAAAATTAAACTGGTGAAAAATTAATTTGTATTTATGCTTTTTGTCAATCACGTTAGAATTTAGAAAGTATTGCTAAATATATGCGTTACCCCATGGAAGGGTGCATATAATCTTTACGAGCCTATCACAATTGATTTAAGTGTTTCTGTTGCTAATAATCACATCAAACTCACTTGCATGCTATAAAATGTGCCCTTACATTGAACTGCATAACACAGTTCAGATTTCCGTGGTGTAATCAGATTCCTTTGCATTCCAGTAAATCTGTTCCTGAACTGGTAAACATTGGAGCAGAGGAGAACCCAACTACCTCCTATATAGCAATGCTAGATTATTATAAACTAATTAAGTTTTGTAAGGGATTTGGGTCAGTTTGATGAATTTCTAATGCCGATGCTATCTTCTGAGCCCAATATCCTTTCTCCTGGACTGTTTGGTAAAGCTGGCATTTCTTCACATACTAAAAAAAGCCTCTTGTAACAAAGGACAATAAGACTTTACTGGTAGAATTTGATTTACTGGACACTGATCATCCAGGCTCGAAGGTAAACATCAATAGATACAACCAGATAAAGGGAGATAATGAGCATGGGGGGAAAGGGACAGGCTTGGCTTATGACAGCAGACTTTCATGTGGAGATGAGAGTTGCCATGGATAAAGTCGAGCCAAACAACCTAGTGAAAGGGAGTATGTTGGCGATGCCGAGGCTGGTGGGATGCATGGTTTTAGGAGGATTATGTGCATATTCATGACTGCTGTAGGGGAAGCAGGTGAGGCCCCGAGCCTAGCAGCTCATCCTTTAGGTAAACACTGTAATAAAGGGCCTCGTTGCCAGGATGAAAGAGTAGCCACAGTGTGGCCGATCTCGTTCACAATGCTGCTGCTGACGGCACAGCACTTGTCTTGAGCAGGAGGCACGGACCGGTTCTTTCATTTCTAAAGTGCTGCTGAGCGGCAAAACCAGAAGAGGTCTGGTGACATTACTTAACTGGCAAGAATAGTATCTTCGCAGACCTTAAACCCTGTGCAAACATACGATGGGGCTGGCGTTTATGTATAGGCTTCACACAAGCAGGCTCCTGCTACTTTTTATATACAGTTTTTTTTTCCTCCATTTTTTGTGTTGCTTTTCAGCACGTGTCATTACATCTTTTTTTTTTTTTTTTTTTTTTAAGTGCAGAAATTAGTTATTGCAGTGCTAATACATGGTTAGTAATGGTACACTTTGATTTTGTGTTTACAGCAGGGGTGTCTAAAGTTGGCCCTTCTACTCCTGGTCTTTGTTCTAACCCTGCTCTAAATTGTTTAGTCAACCAATGAAACCTCCATCCAGACCCTGAAGTAGTTCATTATATAATGCTACCTGTTAAACCTGGACTGTGATTGGACACCCTTGGTTTACAATATATCCCGGTGCAGTGGCTGCTGTAGAGGTTAGACAAGAGCACAAATAGACTACAGTATTCATTTTCAACATGTAAGTTGATGCCCATTCAGTTAGTGAACTATGTGCTTGTTTTTTTTTCATTGCAAGCTTATGACATGCTGTGTATTTTGTGTATTGTTTAGCTCACTGCAGTCTGCACTGGGACCTCACTGAAAAACTGTCTTAGTTATTTAGTCCTGGTGAGAGCTCTGATAAGCAGTGTATACAGGTTACTGTTTCTCCAAGCAGGTAAGCAGGGAGAGCACAGCTATCGAGAGGGTCACTGAACACGGGGAGAGCACAGCTATCGAGAGGGTCACTGAACACGGGGAGAGCACAGCTATCGAGAGGGTCACTGAAAACGGGGAGAGCACAGGTATCGAGAGGGTCACTGAACACGGGGAGAGCACAGCTATCGAGAGGGTCACTGAACACGGGGAGAGCACAGCTATCGAGAGGGTCACTGAACACGGGGAGAGCACAGCTATCGAGAGGGTCACTGAACACGGGGAGAGCACAGCTATCGAGAGGGTCACTGAACACGGGGAGAGCACAGCTATCGAGAGGGTCACTGAACACGGGGAGAGCACAGCTATCGAGGGTCACTGAACACGGGGAGAGCACAGCTATCGAGAGGGTCACTGAACACGGGGAGAGCACAGCTATCGAGAGGGTCACTGAACACGGGGAGAGCACAGCTATCGAGAGGGTCACTGAACACGGGGAGAGCACAGCTATCGAGAGGGTCACTGAACACGGGGAGAGCACAGCTATCGAGAGGGTCACTGAACACGGGGAGAGCACAGCTATCGAGGGTCACTGAACACGGGGAGAGCACAGCTATCGAGAGGGTCACTGAACACGGGGAGAGCACAGCTATCGAGAGGGTCACTGAACACGGGGAGAGCACAGCTATCGAGAGGGTCACTGAACACACTTCCCATCAGAGCTGGCTGTTTGGTTGATTCCCTTACGTTCACACGGTACAGTATCTTTTTAACAGCCTTTCTTTAATCTGTTCCCTCTTAGAGACTGACCCCCTCAGAAACAATAGTGCTTTCTAGTTGCTTAGCAGCTGATCTGTATACAAGAAAAGCAGTGGTGCTGTTTCAATGCACTGTAACTGCAATTACAGCACAGCTCTTCTGCTCCTTTTCAATTGCACTTGCAAGGTACAGCAAAAGCAGGTCTAAACGCTGAATTAAATGCACCAGACGTATGTTCTCATACACACAATATCAACCCAGGTTCAGATCAAATGCAGGTTGTGTTGTCAGGTTAGGTGGCTTCAACTGAGCCACCTGTAATCAACATACATGTCAAATTTAAGAAGTGTCAAAGGTAATGATTTCAAACTTTTTCATCCTTTCCCTTGATTAAAAAAAAGAAAGAAACAGAATTGATCACAGTAATTTTGAACTGCAGCATGCTTCTATTATGTGTTTTCTAAGCTTTAGCATACCTGTCTAATTTACCGTGTTTAACTACGGTAAAACCTTTGTAAGCTTTCAAAACAGCTCTTTACTTTAAAGCTTTCCATATGTTTTCGAAAGAAGCATGCTTCTAGTTAACAGCACTGAGACACAGGGTTGCAAGCCGTGATGAATTCAGAGCCCACACCTCA
The DNA here is from genome assembly GCA_030684275.1 of Acipenser oxyrinchus oxyrinchus. Taxonomy (NCBI): domain Eukaryota; kingdom Metazoa; phylum Chordata; class Actinopteri; order Acipenseriformes; family Acipenseridae; genus Acipenser; species Acipenser oxyrinchus. Next base: position 2,180,740 of record CM060262.1, read on the forward strand.
GCTCCCTCTCTTCCTGTTTGTTCACCTGCCCCTGTGCTTGTGCCGGCTCTCCGATCTGACCTCGCAGAAGCCAGCAGCGTCACGCTCGCCCCAACCAGCAGCACAGCGACCAGCAGCTGTTACTCTGGGGACTTTCCGCAAATATTGAACTAAAGTCTTGGGCACTGTAACACTCCTGAGAGTGTTGACAAGCACCGGCTACCAGCATTGTCTCCATTGTCCAGCCTGAGTGCTGGCCCCAGCCAGGCCGCTGGCAGTTTCTCTCTGCTCAAAGTGTGTGAGAGAGTGTGTGTGTGTGTGCGTCAGTAAACACAGAGGTTGTTGTGAGCCGTGGTTTGGAATGTTTGCCCTCCCAATATAGAGAGCCGCTGTCCACTCCACTCCAAACCAAACAGCACTCGTCCGCAAGGGCTTCCCTTTCATCTTAACATACAGCCCTTATTTAAAAGAAGGGGGTAAATAACTACGGTGCTTAATAGCTGTGTAAGGTTGTTAATCCCAATAGACTAGTAGACTAGTTAGGGCTCTTTTACCCAGCGACACACTGACCCTGGTCCAGTATAACAGGGAGCATATCATTCTTACATAGTATGAAACTCTTTACCTCTAGAATCAATGGGATACCCCACTGTGTCCACCTGCACTTGTTTCTGATGTTGTACAGGTTTCTTCAAGCACACCATCATTTATCTGATTAATACGTTTGTGCATACCTGTACATACATACGGTGCATGGTGCTTTGCTTTTTATTATTTTAATAGCCTACCTACCAGTAAGATCTATTGACTAATCTGTGAGAACAGAAGTGGTTTAAAATGGCACAGTAACCGCAGGTGGGAAGCACAAAATTCTTGTGTAATGCATCAGTCTTGTTTCCTTTGATCGGCAGTGGTGTGTGTGATCCTTTACACCCTCGTGTCAGTTTTGAGTGCCTTGATACAGTATCCTCTCACCTGGCCTCTCACCTGGCATACTTTAATGTGATGAAACCTCACAGGAATGTTGGTTCGGGTTCCTAGCGATCCTCGTTGAAAGATGACCAATGTTCTGTATTCTTCACTAGTTTCCATGGTGTCACTGTTCCGTTATTTAAGAACACACCAAGATTCCACAATATTGATGCATCACTAGTCCATATTCTCAGTCTACAATAGTGCTGAAAAGAAGTTATGCAATGTCTATGCATGCGTCTAATTTTATTTGCAGTGAAAGTCACAGTTATATCTTATAAGGGGCAGCAGTGTGGAGTGGTGGTTAGGGCTCTGGACTCTTGACCGGAGGGTCGTGGGTTCAATCCCAGGTGGGGGACACTACTGCTGTACCCTTGAGCAAGGTACTTTACCTAGATTGCTCCAGTAAAAACCCAACTGTATAAATGGGTAATTGTATGTAAAAAATAATGTGATATCTGTATAATGTGAAATAATGTATAATGTGATATCTTGTAACAATTGTAAGTCACCCTGGATAAGGGCGTCTGCTAAGAAATAAATAATAATAATATAATTCTGCAGGACTGGTAACAGATGGGAAGTAGTGGTCAACCAATTCTCTTACGTTAAACAGTGCTTTTAAAATTGAGAATTAATAAACCCTCTGTGAAAACAATTAAAAATGGTTTTAACAAAATGAGCTATACATTTTTTTTTTTTAAACAATCCTTAAAACTTTTGTGAATAGTGCTGTCACTCTAAGACTGGTGTTCCAGAACCAGTGTCCAGCTGAGCTTACCCACAGGCAACATTTGAACCAATGACCTTTTCAGCTTCCAGCCCGGAGCTAAGGGGCTAACTAATGAGCCACTGAAGCCCTAGATGGACAGCCAGATAGGGATAGCCAGTTGTGATATGGTTTCCATGCTGCATGTTCTTTAATTCTGCATCCTCCCTGATGTGATTGTTACCAGCGCCCCCACTGCCTCATTCACCGAGAGATCTCACTCTTACAAATCACAGCTGTTACCATCTCTCACTGATTGCATTAGCCTGGCCGAGGACTGCACATTTCACAGGCCTCCTGCTGATTTAATTGGGAAACTATGCAAACAAATTGGCTGGGATAGATCCATACTATTAGCTCCTTTTAACAGGGGTGGTTTATAGTCTCACCCAGAGAAAGGCGCGGGGTATTAGTGAAATACCTTACGGACCGATGCCATTGTCGGAGAGAAACAATGGCGATTCACAGTTTACACGTTGTTGAGATTCACACGCATTGTCTCCTTAGCCAGGCTGATAACAATGCAGTCATTCTTTAAGACTAGATAGGGCTTGTGACTAAACTCTGAGTGATCTGGGACTGTACTGTACTTTATAAAGCTGGCATGTACTGAAAATACTTAATGTGAAGGACATCATTGCTTTCTTTCACCAGACACCGAATTGCATAAGATGGCCATCAATCCTTGTGTACAATGCCATGCAATAACAATAATAACAACAACAAAAGGGCTATTGATTCCAAAAATGTAGTTATTTTCTGTTTTATTTCCAACTGCTCTATTGTGGTCATACTACTAAATGTAAATGTATAATTGTAATTGTGCCTTTTGTGCTACACTCTGATCTGGCTGCACAGTGTAAACTATGTCTCAGATTTTCACAATTGGCCGAGCACTGCCCGGGTAGTTTAGGTCGGACAGGGTGTCCTCAGCTCACCGCGCACCAGCGACCCCTGTAGCCGACACTGTAGCTCTGAGGTGGCTGCAATGTGGGCCTGCAGTGTGAAATGAAACGGTCGGCTGATGGCACACGCTTCAGAGGACAGCGTGTGTTCATCTTCACCGCTCCTGAGTCAGCGCAGGGGTGGTAGTGGTGAGCCAAGCTTAAATAATAATTGGAAATTCTAAATTGAGAGAAAAAAAAAAAAAAATTACTGGTGACTACTAAATTTAAAAAATGCTCAGTTATAAAATGTGCAGATAGAGACACAAAACAAGCCTGGAGTTCATGTTTTTTTTTTTACCTAAATGTAAGTGTTGACCTGGCCACCAGTGACATGGGAGATTCTCTCTACACAGAAGTAGATACGCCTGCAGTGAAAATCAAAATCAATGGTGCCTTTAGAAGTCATTCTGACCCATTGTTGGACATGGTCAAAGTGTGATTGGCAAGGACGCAGAGATGGCTTTTGAGATTCTGCTGAAGAGCAGGCTAACCGTGTAGTAGTGAATGCGATGGCCGGAATTAGTAACATTATTACGCTCTTGGGTAAAGAAACTGTTAACCTGCCTCTGCTTGCAAGGGCTTCATCCAACAGCCATTGAATTGATCAGGTGAAGAGAAAGAGCATGGAAGGGCAGCCAGGTTAATCCCAGGACTATAGTGCAGTGTGAGTTAGGAGGACAGGTTAGAGTCACCTCAGTAAGGTGAGATGCATTGGAAGATTAGGAAGTGCAGGCAAGGTCAACCCGTGTTATTCTTTCAAACTCGCTTTAGGACTAGAAGGCATACATTGTATAGAAGAAAGGGGAGTTCACAACAGACGGTACAAATAATAGAGAATAATGAAAGCCTTTAGCAGTCTACCTGGACGGGTTGGAGTAGCTATGTTATTGGGGATCATTTGAAGAACAGTCGGAGGCGGACTGCAGGGGCATCATTGTATTACATGGAATGAGCGTTAACCCAGTGTCATTGTTTTGAAACCGCATTTGAACTTCTCAAAGGCCGGGTCCCACTGTCAGGCAGGGATGAAAGAGGCTCATTTCAAAGCGTTTGGTGTAATTTACAACAATCACAAAATGATGAAAGGAAAAACAATACCCATGTACCCCAAATGTCCTAATCCAAGAACTTTTTGAGCTGGAGGGGAACATGCAGGGATCCGTGTCTTCTTTTAATTTCTGTTATCTGTCCAGCTGCAAGCTTTAAGTGCAGCAGCACATTTAAAGCATGTGTGCATGGGATATTAATACGGAACACCTTTGCAACCCAGCTGGCATAATGGTTCCTATTCACAAAATTGAACTCGCAAGTTAGTTCAAGAATGTGTTTCAAGTCTGCTTTTAGAAATAGCCTCGTGATGACATTAAACAATCTTCTCTTAGTAACTTAGTTATAGCTGTTCCCGCTTTGTTTTCATGTCGTGGCTTGTCTAGGTGTTCTTACATGCCGGCTTGGTGAAAATCCATCGTACATAACTGTTTTGTTCTATACAGTTCGCTCTCTACCTGCATTCAGTGTTTGGGCTTTTGTGTCACAGACCTCTGCGGCCGTCCTCTTCCCCAATCAATTATCAGCCACTTCTTGCAACCTGTAGGCCGATCAGCAGTTGTCTTACAGGAGTTTGATTTTCTGTGTCTATGGACAATGACTCTATAAAGGATAAAGGAACACGCAGCATCTGGCATTCTTCAGGCCTATTTCCATGCCAACCTTTCTGTTCTATTTTCTGGTGGGCAAGCAAGCAAGCAGACAGACAGACAAGCAGGAAAGCAGGCATACAGGCATGCTTTCATCCTTCCACAATCAGGTTGATTAAAAGCTCTTGGGAAGGCTATTTTTGTGTCCAAGCTTATGCAAACAAACAGCAGTGATCCGCAGCTCAGCTGGGCGGGGGTCCTGGTGGACTGTGACCTTGGCTTTATGCGCTTGCTGCCACAGTCACCCTTCAGAGGAGAGCCACGGGGATCAGAAGTTTCTGTGTGGCCTTAATTTCTCGCTCAACTACTGCACCGCACGCTGGTGGTTTAACCCCTCAAAAGACCAAGCAACTCTGTCTTTTTTTCTTATGCTACTAAGAATAAGGTAAACGCGAGATGTAAGAACAACTTTAAACACTCATAAGATCAACAGTAGATCAACATGTCTGATAGATGTGTAACACTCATAACAGACTTCTAGCTTTTTTTGTAGTTCTGATACCACTGTAGCATGTATTTATTTGAATGATAAATGAAGTGTAAAAGTTAATCAATCAGAAACTTGAAATAAAATGTAATAGATAATAACTGAATCTGAACTAAGTGCAATGTTTCAAAATGAAATAATAAAACTGTTCAATGCGTTCTTTAGATGTCAATTATTGAGCTACTTTTGAAGGTACTAAAAGTAAAGGAGTCAACATAGGTAGTAAGTCAGAATGTTTCCTGGGGGGAATGTTTTTGTGTAACGCAATTGCTCCCTCGGTAAGCGAGTGAGTGACTTGTGTGTTATTGCTCTGACTTTTTGCAGCATGTGAACAATTGTATTCAGGCCTGGCCTTAACGATAAGCAGAGTAGGCAAATGCCTAGGGCGGCGAAATTTGGAGAGTGGCAAAATGAAAGAGTTTTTTGTTTTTGTTTTTTTTAATGGAAACTGCAGTAAATTTGTGTTTGTGTGCCACGTGCCGCACATCAGTGTTTAATATAATTAAATATATTGTAGTGAGTTAGCACAGGAACTTCACATTGATGCCTGCTTTCTACCTGAGCTACAAATTCGATCTTGTCAGAAAAAGAAACACTTCCACTACAAGGCAGAAGACGAGCCTATCAATGATCCCAAAACAGAGATTCAAAGTTCCCTTTTTTAACCAGGTATTGGACTCTGCTATACAATCGGTCAAAGAATGTTTTTCTCAGCTTCAGGAACAGTGATGTATTCAAAATCATGTACACCATCCCCGAACTGGCTGCATTGGGAACAAACTATTTACTCCACCGGTGCTACGTTATTGAAATGGCTTTCACCCATGGAGATTCAAAAGACATTGACACACTTGACTTATAAGACAAGCTTAAAGCTCTGTCCAGAAGAACAAATTTGGGATCCAAACCTAAGGATGTATTGGAATACAGTTGCAAAAACAATGTCTTCAGTGTTTCCAAATGCATTTATTTCACTGAGAATACTGCTGACGCTGTGAGTGAGTGGGGAGCGCAGTTTCTAATAATATAAAACTACCTGCGATCCACAATGACATGGTGGAACGGACTTGCAACAATTTCAATTCAACATGAACTTCCAAAACCTGGATCTGAAGGGATCCCTGCATGTCTTTGCAGCAACAAAACAAAAAAAGCCAGAAGAGTCATGTTTTCATAATCTGTAGGATTTTTTCTAACTAAAATCATTATTATCATGTTGGTACATTTTTTAAATTATGATTTTATGGTAATAGTGTGTGTCTGTGAGTGTGAAGGAAAGGGTGGTGGTGGTGGTGATGGGGGATGTTTATATTTTGCCCAGGGCAGCAAAATGTGTCAAGCCTGCCCTGGTGGTATTGTTGAACCCTGATTGAAGCCACCTTTTCCAAGACAGAATCTGGAAGAGTCCCGAGAGTTTATATCCACATGAAGTCTCCAAAAAGTTTTAACCTGCCAAACATGAGAAGCAGGCGGGCTTTCGATACTTACCTCTGGTCTCACTGCAATGATTCTGCAGTATAAACAATTCCAGTGACAGTAGGAAAAGCAACTATGTCTGAAAACAAAATCCCAACATTTCAAGTGACTAGTGTCCAGTTTCATAAGGTCCCACAAAGGAACGTACTTAACTGCAAACCCCTAATGTCACTAAAAATGATCACATGTCTCCAAAGCAAATACTAATGTAAATAAAAAAGCAACATTAAGTCCCTTTATCTGGTAACCAGCCTCTAGGTCATCTATGCCAATAAATACACTCTCAGTTATTTTGTTCTAGGGGTTTGGAGTTAAGGCTACAACAGTAATAAAAAAAAACGGAGCGGTTGTTATGAGGTTTGATTGTTGTGGCAGAGACCTCCCTGAGTGACAAGGGCTGCGTTGCTCTGATCAGATCAATCTCAGGCACTCCATCATCACCGCCACCACCCAGTTTCCTGGCTGGAGGCTCCAGCGTCTGCTCCAGGCCGCTGCCAGCTCTGATAAGTCAATCTGCTGCAAATGGGTTCCCTTTTGTGAAGGCTTAATCGTTTTAGGAAATCGTTGTCAAGAAGCCATTATCAGTTGAGCAGGCAGCTGGGCTACCTGTCCCCTGACAGCCCACTGCAGCACACCTGGCTGAGCGCAGTGACTGAGATGCAGGAAGCCTGTTAAATAATGCAAAAAAAAAAAAAAAAGAAGAAAACTGCTGTTTTATTTACAGGCTAGTTATAAACTCTGAAGTACCATCTACCAATCAGGAAGACCCCTGCGTGGTTTCAGATAGAACGCCTAGCTTTAAAAAAGCAAAACAGAAGGATAATCAAACAATGGTCAAACGTCACTGCAACGGTGATGCTCGAGCTAATTTCTGTGATTTTTTTTTTGTTTTTGTTGCTGTCAACTCGTTTTATTTGTGATCTGAGATAGATCTTGAACCCAGCCCTCCGGAGGTGAAAAAGCCCAATCTCATTTTTTTTTATGGCTTTCTCCCACTACAAGACAAACAAAAAGTGCTGCAGCAGTGCTTCAGAACCTGTGACGGCTGCCCACCCGATCTCAAAGCCCCCTTAGAGACCAGAAAGGACAATTGCCAGCTTTCAGCACAAGAACTACCATGTGTGTGTGTGTTTGTGTTATTTATTTTTTTTTTTTTTAAAGTTGTTTTTCTTATAATCTCCGAGTGTCAATGCAAACCTGCAAGCCATTATTCAGAACCCACCGAGGGCTATATAATTGAAAAAACATGAATGAGACTCCCTGCCTGTTTTTTGCTGTTATTATCTGCAACTTGGCAACTCTATTATAGGCCGGCAGTGGAGCATGCATCTTTTTTTTCCTCTCTCTCTCTCTCTTTCAAATAAGCAGTTAATTAAGAAATAAAAGAACTCTGCTTTCATCCTGATTAGCCCCAGATTAATGACTAGCAGCAGATTTCACTCTCCTCTACAATTTATCATCGTGGGGAAAAATAAAGAAAGAAAGTAGGTTGTTTAATGATTAAGCGGCCAACTGGGCCCTCTGAGTCCGGGTCTTCCGTGAAGCCTCCAATTTGATTTAATTGCTCTTCTTGGTTTGTGACCTGGAAATCCCTAGTGGCAGCTCCTATTAGCGAGCCCAGCTTGGAACCATCTTCCAGTGCTGCAGTGCAGCACGAGGGACCTGCTTTTCTGGCTTCATTAGAGACGAAACATGGAGGTCAAGTGTTGCTTTGGTACACACAGATGTCAAGCGCTTTATCGACTAATAAACCAGTTTATTTCCCCCCTCTTCTATTGATAACAGCCTTTGTCTCCCGGGTTAAAAAAACACAAGATAAATGACTCATGGCGGAAAGCAGCTGATTAAGGCTGACTTACAAAACAAAACAACAACAGTTGTGGCAAACAACATTTCCAGAATATATGAGGAGAAATTATTAAAAAAAAACAAAAAAAAAAAACAGTTTAAACAGAAATTGCCCCCTAATAAACACCTGCACTTCAGCTGCAGTGAAAACGAGTTAAAGCAAGACAGACCACAGCTGAGCATTACGTACAGTAGTGTAAACATCATTTAATCACTGTGTGTACTGTGAATGCCCTGTAACGGCAATGCAATTTAACACCTGTTGAAAGAAATGAGCTGAAACATTTTGCTACTTCACTGCAAGTTTTACTACTCATACGTTTTCACTGCACCTTCTTTATAAGAGCTGTAATTGCATTTAAGGAGCTGTAAAACTGAGTGATAACTAAATCGCTCTAGGCTGCCTATAATTATTAATATTAAAAAAAAGTATAGATTTCAGTGCTATTTATATTGTATTAAAATACAGTCAGGTCTGTCTGAAGTGAGGACTCTGATGAATCTAAGTGTGCATGTTCAGTATATACGTCCTCTCTCTGTATCAAGCATGTCAAAAGTGTTGGTTTTTTCTTCACCTGGGCATGCAGAATTGCGCTGTCCGTTATTATATCCATGTACCCACAGTCGACTCACACACCATGCATGCATGTACAGGCAGTTCAAATGAATCCAGGTTGTCTCCAGGCAGGATTGACCTTGTTCTCACCCTGGGATGACCCACAGGTAAATGGTGTGTTACCTATTGAGTCTCAAGCACAGCAGTCTGTTTGTCCCCCCTCTGGGCCCCAGGAATGTTACAGGATACAGAGAGTTAACAAGCCTCTCTTAAAATGTGGACATTTTAACTTAAACCATTGATGTTGTCCCAGCTGCCACAAGTAATCAGCATTCTCTTAAGCTACCTTTTAATAATAAACTAATGGACATTTGTTTCAACATCATTAATCATTCAGTACTAGGAATATCGCTCATGTAACAACCCAATTGAGCCTGACACAAATTACGTTTTTGTTCAAGGGAAACAAGGAGGGAAATTCTAGCTTGATGCAATTAAAGGCACGAGTGTCGAGCAATTACACTGTCAGTGACGTGTTAATTGATTCTAAATTGTTTTTCTGGACTCGGAGGGGACACAGCAGTAACGGGTAAACGCTGTGGAAGATCTTCTCCTGGCTCCTGTCTAACAGGAGGAATTGACGAGTCTGAGCCTGGCGGTGCGCAGTCCACCAGAGCCATTCATTAACTCTGCCAGTGTGTTCTAATGAAGCCCCCTGCGAGAGCCCGGGTCTCATAACTAGCCTGTCAAAGGGGAGGCATTGCTATGAATGGATGTGTTATTCCTGGTAATGAGAGAGAATACAATGAGAACCCCCACCCCACCCCCCCGCTGGGCTCAGGTTACCCCGCTGTAATTAGCAGCAAACGATGACAAACCCATTTTCGGCAAGTGCCATGTCAGCCAGAAACCAGTGGCCCCCTCTCTGGGAGGTTGGGTCAGAGAGTACAAGGCAGGACACCGCAAAGGCAGGGAATGCCTAGCTCCCATCTCCTCAGCTTTCATCAATTTTCTCTTTCAGGCAGTGGTGTGGTTGACAAACCGCTTTGCTCATACGGCTGCTAACAGAGCTATAGGAAAAAGCGGAATGCTTATGCACTCTGACTAAACAGTCTTCATTCCTTATTGAAAATGTTCGCCCTTATAAGCTGATATTGTCAGACTGTCTGCCACGCTCTACATGGCAAACATAACAACTGCCTTGAAATTTCCCACCAATCTTCTATCATAGTCTTTCGCTATTACATTTGGGTAATATCCACTAAATGTTTGACTTAATTAAAAATGTTTTATCTTCATATCCTGCTGCTCATCCTGCTGTGCATGTCTTTACAAATACATCACTGACAGATTAATACTGACCGAGATCATGCGGACCTCCATATGTGTGTGCTCTGGGTTAGAGGAATGCTTCCCCGTTAATAAGTGAGCCTCTGCCTCCATCAGCCAGCAGCCCGGCTCCTGTTGAGAGCGAGTTTGTCTGCACAGGTGCTTATTGTTAATGCCATTGATAGCCGACAATGCTTCTTGCAGCCAGTTGCCAAGATGACAAGCTGGGAACTGCTGAAAAATAACAAAACAATTTAACAGGAAATTAGATGCAAATGTTTAAGACATGTAATAGAATGCAGTGCAACACAATAATTCATATATATGTATAGGACTTTCTTTGCCAAGAAAACTATTCAAATCCCCTCACGAAGACAAAAAGAAAAAATGCCTCTGGATGGAAACAGTTGAAGATGTAAAAACAAGCTAGAAAAAATCAGGCAGGATGAGATTTGTTCCACAAGCTGGGTGCCTGGAGCGAGGCAAGGCTCTGTAAAGCCGAACGCTTTCCTAGCTAGAGAGAGCGACCTGTCAGATATATTGTGGGAGAATGTTTGTGAGCCTCAGGGCATGAAGAGCCCTTTCACTCTGAGACACGAGCCCCACGTCAGGGGCTGAACGCACAATGCAAAGGAGCTGGAGTTTCTGCAGGGAAGGGAAACGCACAGTGCACAGGAGCTGGAGTTTCTGCAGGGAAGGGAAACGCACAGTGCACAGGAGCTGGAGTTTCTGCAGGGAAGGGAAACGCACAGTGCACAGGAGCTGGAGTTTCTGCAGGGAAGGGAAACGCACATTGCACAGGAGCTGGAGTTTCTGCAGGGAAGGGAAACGCACAGTGCACAGGAGCTGGAGTTTCTGCAGGGAAGGGAAACGCACAGTGCACAGGAGCTGGAGTTTCTGCAGGGAAGGGAAACGCACAGTGCACAGGAGCTGGAGTTTCTGCAGGGAAGGGAAACGCACAGTGCACAGGAGCTGGAGTTTCTGCAGGGAAGGGAAACGCACATTGCACAGGAGCTGGAGTTTCTGCAGGGAAGGGAAACGCACAGTGCACAGGAGCTGGAGTTTCTGCAGGGAAGGGAAACGCACAGTGCACAGGAGCTGGAGTTTCTGCAGGGAAGGGAAACGCACAGTGCACAGGAGCTGGAGTTTCTGCAGGGAAGGGAAACGCACAGTGCACAGGAGCTGGAGTTTCTGCAGGGAAGGGAAATGCACAGTCCACAGGAGCTGGAGTTTCTGCAGGAAGGGAAACGCACAGTGCACAGGAGCTGGAGTTTCTGCAGGAAGGGAAGCACAGTGCACAGGAGCTGGAGTTTCTGCAGGGAAGGGAAACGCACAGTGCACAGGAGCTGGAGTTTCTGCAGGGAAGGGAAACGCACAGTGCAGAGGAGCTGGAGTTTCTGCAGGGAAGGGAAACGCACAGTGCACAGGAGCTGGAGTTTCTACAGGGAAGGGAAATGCACAGTGCACAGGAGCTGGAGTTTCTACAGGGAAGGGAAACGCACAGTGCACAGGAGCTGGAGTTTCTGCAGGGAAGGGAAATGCACAGTGCAGAGGAGCTGGAGTTTCTGCAGGGAAGGGAAACACATCACCAGAGGGACCCGGATTGAGATGAACAGACCCACAGTAAACACAGCATCACAAGAAGCACCAACTGCAGCTCCTGGTAGTTGTGATGACTCCCGCTGAATGACTGCAAACAGGGGATGAAGTGGTTAATTCGCTTTGGTCATGACTGTGTATTTGGACGGGGGTTTCATTGTAAAGGGCTCTTATTGTTGCCAGTGTTGTACTGACAGGCTATTGCTGGTTGTGATGACAGGTTGTGGACTAATAAGGGCGAATTGATGGTCTGTCTTGAACAGCTTCTTGGGCCGGGAGCCAGGTTCCCAGGAAAGCCGCAGTGAAGCCAGCTCCTCGCATAGTGAGGTCCCACGCAGGTAGCAGCTCAATGGCTCCTAATTTATTACTTTCGACAGCGAGGGGAATTTGCAATGGTGTGATTAGCATCGAGTCTCTGCACTGAGAAGTGTTGTGTGTTTAAAGGATTTGTCATTTATAAAAAAGTTATTTATTAAGCATGCACGGTAATTTCCAAAGAGGAACTGTAATTGCAAGATACTGAGTGCAAATATCTGATATATTAAACCGTGTTGCTTATAACTCAATGATAAATTGTACGTGTGTGGGGCTGGCAGTGGAGGTGTGTAGTTCGTAATCCAGGATACACTCGTGTGCAAATCTATTACAACACCTGAAGGTTTGTCATTGATATCCTTTATATACCTACCTGCATGAAAACCTCTGGGTGAGAGAATTTCAATTTCCACGCAGTAATCAGTGATATAGAAACAACAGGCACTCGTGTATTTAATCTGTAGTATTTTGTATTTAATTATATCCTGATGTAACTATCACTGACACTGTTATCTGCACCGTTATTGAATCGTATTTTGTCATATACTTGTACTTGCTAGAACCAAAGTCATTGTATTTTATCTTGCTCTTAATTGTATTAATACTTGTACTGTGATTCTTGAAATGTATTTTTGTTTACGGCTGTAAGTTGCCCTGGATAAGGGCGTCTGATAAGAAATAAATAAATAAAATAAATGTGTGAAAATGTTAGACCACTTTGTGCTTTAATTAGGCATCTTAAACAACTTCTTCTAAAAAGTCTCATGCATTTTACCATTTGTGGCTATGTGTTCCTTTATTCTTACTATTTAAATGAATTGCATGTGTGGTCCATTGAAATTATCAAGACAATCACTAATGTACCTAGTTTTTCAGATACAGTGGTTTGATTTCATATGCACAACAAATCAAAACTACAGAAGCAGTGGAGTGCTCTAATAAAATGTGCACGCTGCTGTAGTAAGGACATCCACTGGTTTCATGCAGGTTAAACAAAAGTGACATGTCTGAGTTAATGCATGCTGCTGTCGTCTTCCAGGACCATCTTGGACATGAGGTGTAGATCTGAAGGGGTTTGCATTCACGAGCGTGCTGCCTTCCTTATAACATGAGAGAATAGAGAAAGCCCAGGTTCATGTACTGTGATGAAAACAATCACCATCACCATGGAACGACATGAACACACAGACGCATGCAAACTAACTCCAAGGAATAGTTTACTAAAGTCAACATGCAAGAAACATGAAATGAGCTACAATGACCAACGTGCATTTTATAAAAGAGAGGAAGCCCTGTAATATAATCACTGTGACAGCTCTGAGTAAAAAAGCTATTCCCCCAAAGCCAGTATTCAAGTATGAACTTATAACAATCCCTTTTATTGTACATCTCAGGAACACGGCTGTTTGCATAGGATCTGGATTTGTGACTTATAGAATGAAACAAAGGCAAAGATGAATAAGGAGATGAATAGAAACACGAAGCCAAGCTCATTGGGTAGGGTTGTCAAGGGTTATTGGCAGCGTGTTTAGATTCCTTTTAGACTTTAAAATAAATGTAACAGATAAGTATGAGGTTAAGTTTATACAAATATATACACAATCAATAAACAGATGATCCATTATGAATAGTATATTTTGTGGAGCAATCTCAGACACCATTGTTCATGCTTATCATGCTGGTTTTAGGTGCTCTCTGATCTCTATGAAATAAAATGGTTTTGGGAGTGATGAATGCATTTTGAATCTTGATGCAATAGTCAAGATTTAATGCTGTCAGTTACACACTTAAGTTAATACTTAATGGAAAAATGGATACTGCCATTAATGATAAGTCAAAAGTTATTACATAAGGTCCTATGTGTGGTTTCCTAATAAATATATACAAAGTACACAACCATTCATATTGATCGATTACCCTGATCATCATGAATAAAGGTACAGGTGGGATCATTATGAGGTGGAATGCGCCATGAAATGATGCCCAACTTCAGCAGAATTCAGTCCAGTAAAAATATTTCAGTTTCTACACAAGTATTTAATTACAGTAATTGGCACTTTTACAAAGTGTTGAACACTGTGTTGCTTTACGCTGTGATATACTCCCCTCAGCCCAGCTGGAGAAGCTCCCGTATGTTTCTTGTTGTTGCAGCACTGGGAAGCAAGCCACCACATGCTCTTCAGATCAAGGGTCTCTGGTTTTCAGGAGAGCATGTTAATGTTGTTGACAAACTGCAGCTTAGGCCTACATTTTGACATGCACTTCTTAGTTCTTTGCACAAACTCTTAAAACCTGAGAGTTTCTTCCAGTTTGCTCTGTTCTCCAAACTTCTAATTAGCCTTGTTTAAAACAAAACAAAACAAACCCCAGGCTTTTGTTTTAGAACAAACCCTTATCTCTTAAGAGCAGGCCGGGTGCCTATACATTTTCCTTCACTGCTGCAGTGGTGGCTGCCATATTTCCTGTGGAACGGTTGCTAGGGAAACCACTTATTTCTCTTGCCATGTCTCTCTCTATTGATACCCCTCCACCCACCCTTCTTTTTCCAACATAAAACAAAACAATGTGTGAATGGGCTCTGAGGTAGGTAAATGTATTCAGTGACATCGGCCGGATGATTCTATTCTGACAAATTCCTGTAACATTTGTTTCCAGTCTTGTCTGAGGGCTGGGACACAGTGTTGGGCCTATTGTCCCACGTGCTCTCCACACAGGCCTGCAGTTAATGGAAGCCTTGTCTAGGGCCACTGGAGCAGAAATTTTAGCCGAGGGTTACAAAAGGCTTGCAGGCCACCTCAGAGGTTGCTATGGGAAGTCCCTCTCCTGGAGACTCTCAAAGGAAGTGCAAGATAACAAGGAGAGCCATCTATGAAACATTGAAGTACGCTCACTCTCACACATCTGGCCTATCTACGCTGGGCGGCTCATAATGGGAGAGCAGGGCATTCTCACTGTCCGTCTCAATTCAGGGTGCCTTTTTGCTGCCTCTCAGCAGTGATATAATGCAGAGACGGCATCGCAAGCACAATGCCGTGTCTTTCTGCAGTGCCTGAGAACCGGGTAGTTATGAAACAGGTGCATGATGAGAGGGCGAGCGGACCCTGTTATTCCACTCAACAAGGCCAGGCCTCTCACAGTACAACAAGCTTGTGTCTCCTCTCTGGTCGTTTGAACGGATCTTGAAGGAAATTGCTAGGAACTGCTTGTATGGGTTTCATTTTTGGATTCAGCCAAAAAACGAAGAAAAAAGGTTCTTAATATCTGACGATTTTCTCTGTTTTAGGTACTCCTAAAAATATATATATATTTTAACATAGATTCTAATTTGTAATTCAAAAGATCTCTCAAGTTTCTCTGTAATTTATTATTATTATTATTATTATTATTATTATTATTATTATTATTATTATTATTATTATTATAATAATAATAATAATATTCCCAAAACCTAGTATGCCAAGTTTTTAAATTTTATACTTAAAATGTTGAATTTTTAAAAATGTGTTTCCGGTCTATCAAAGAAAAAAAAATTACGTGATCAAAAGGAGCAAAAAAATAGCTCTGATTCTAAATGTACTGTGTTGTCTGTCCTACTGCTTGAATGCACTTTATAGTGTGCATTACAATACATTCAATATGGACTTGTTTACTGATGAGGCTATATGTGATGATAAGCCACTCAAACAAATGCATACTTCAACCTTTAGAGTACAGTCAAGTGCAGAACATTGCAAGTTGTATTCTCATCCTCATTGCATGCTTGAAAACTCCATGTATATAACGCAGCGGTATATCTAAATGTTGGCCAGGGGTGGCACTTAACTGCTGAGCAAGAAACCCACCCCCAGAAAGCTATTCCCAGTTTAATATTTCAATACAGAACTGCATGAAAAGGGTTCTGTTAGCCTTCACGCCAATGGAAACACTATAAATAGCATATCTTTTTTATACACTGGACCGGCTATTATGCTATTATTCCTAAAATCAAATAAACGCAGACCTAACTAAACTGGAATTCAATTGTATTTTGCAAACGAAAGGAAGTGGTGAATGGAGCCTGCGATCCAGGGCAAGAACCCTCTCCCCTTGGTAGGGGGCAGGCCAGTTGCAATGAAGGAGAGGCATGATGGGAAAGGAGTTAGAGGATTAAGGAACTTTAAACTACCGGAATCACAGCAGCAACACGCTCAGCCTGGATTATGATCGTTAGATACTTAACAAATGAGAGGGAGAAAAAAGAGAGACAGGAGTGATGAAGGGACCACACGTGCGTACAGATAAATTAATAACTGCGAAATGTAAAGAGAGAAAAAGAATGGAAATCGTTTTGGTGTCTTGCCAGTGACATTTTTATTTGCATTTTAAACAGCTTTAGGTTTTCCAATGAGAAGATAAGAGAAGCCACCTTCCTCCTTCAATGGGGATTTATAGGAATTAATCTTTTCTGGTTTGACAAAAAAAGGGTTTAAATGAGAACATTTCTTAACAACACCGGGACCAAATGACAGCACAGAAGCTCTTTATTAAGATCTCTCTCTTTCTCTCTTGAGTGCATGCACTTCTATTATGTGCACTGTATTCTTCGATTGAGTCCACCCCCTTTGCATTGCAGAGACTGATGAATATGAAAACGCACACACCAAGGAACTCCCCTATACTGTAAGATACTTCAAGACATCTACCCAAGCAACAGTGCTTTAGCAGTTCAAGCTCTGTCTCCTTTCCCATCAGTTCTTAGGTGTGCAAACCCATAGAGAACATTGGCGCCATAAAGACCAAATATACCATGGGCCATGGAGAAGAAAGCACCCTCCTTCTGCTCAACTAAGCTGAGTCCTGAGGTGAAGCAGTGGGGAGGCTGACATTGCCACTGCTGATACGCTGAGCAGTCCAGTCTCCAATGCCATCAATTCAGCTCCTTCACAAGCTCCAAATGAAACCCTTCAAATAGAGTGCTCAAAGGCAGGGTTAAAAGCAAAGAAAAACTGAGAACGAGGGGAAAAAACACTATACTATGGGAACCCTAAACCATTTTCAGCACAATAACACAGGACCCTGTTCACAAAGACACGAGTTACTTAACGTTGAATAAAAATGCAGTTTGGTATTAAAGTGTTGTTTCACAGACCCAAAAGCCCTACTGGTAATCTTGGAGTACCGTACATAAAGTAGCATTGTCTAGTCCAAGCTTAATGCTAAGTTTGCTAGCAGTTGACAAAGAAGCCAACATATACATTGCATTTGAATCAGTATGTTTTGCGTGTTACTTTAGCTTTAACTTGCTTTGAAATGCTAAAATCTGAAATGGAACCTTGAAAAGAAGTAGAAAAGTCGTGCCCCCAGGGCTGATTGTTCATTCCCACTCAAGGATTCTTGCCCCATTCTGTCATCCTAGATGTCATTATTGCATTGAATAGGCATGCCAACAGTTTGCCACCAAAAGCACAGGATGATGTGCTCCCTTTCACCAGCTCCAAACATTTCACAGCTCAAGGCCTCATCTCAAATACTACACTTTGTTTGCAGTAATGAGTGCGTGTTGTAGATTCGTCCTGAGTGTTACTTCCAGCATCCAGCTAAAGTTTATCAGGGAAAACTGACCATTTTAAGGTTCCTATAAAACCAGTGTGGAGAAACATTTTCTGTAGGGATGCTTTATTCGTAACAAACGGATGTGATTTACATGGGTAGCAAAGGACTACCCTGAATAAATGTGATCCTCAGATTGTATCTGTTACTGGAAAGGAAGAAATGACTGCCCTGTTACCAGCAGAATGAGGCAATGTCACGAAATGTCCACAAGAGGGAGGTCTTGGCACTTGGTAACCACAGCAACAAGAGGGGAAGCAAAATGGAAGGCCTCCAGGCAAGTGTATGTTAAGTACTATTTTGACCACATTTGTTAGCTGTGAGGGAAAAAAAAAGTGTACACTGTTTAACTTTAACTAAAGGACCCCACTACTAATAGCAGCTTCAGAACAAACAATATCCCATGTGTTTGTGACTATGCAACAGCAGCTGCTGTATTGACAGTACCTGAACGAAATAACACGTTTTCTTTGCCTTGCATTAGAATGTAAAAAAAAAAAAAACTTAAAAATGTCAAATTAAAATTTGGATATAAAAATGCTTCCTATTCCTTCAATTGCTTCTGTTGATATGGCATAGTCGAACCAGTATTGTTTGCCTATTTGCAATGACGTGCTAAAGGCTGTGTTCCTTGGTTATATCTAAGGCCCCGGAAAATTCACATCACGAATTTCATAGAAATCGTGTATTTGCATTTTGCTTACCTTACATTACTAATTAACTACCCAGTTCCTGTCATACTTTCATCAAGTACAAGCAGCGCTACAGTAGCTGTATGGTCCGGCGTCATTTGATTACTACAAACAACAACGGTGTCTAACAAATACCGGCTTCATCATTGGTGAAGTCCTCATATTGTACAATGACATTTCTATATAGAAATGTACAGCGTGTATAAAGAAAAACACAAAAGCTGCTGTTTTGTCATTTCAGGTTTGCAATTACGTTTCTCTCGTGTTTACTATTTGGGGATTAGAGGCAGCAAAATAGGTAATTTTAATTAAAGTGTTTGCATAAGTTTATTTTAAAGTTATAAAGTTTATTTTAAAAAATGCCGTGAATTTTCTGGGCACCTACATCAATCACATCGTGACTGAGATTACTCTGCGAGATGAGCTGGAGGTGGACGTACGTCATGGCACATTTTGACCTGCAGGTGGCGATGGTGAGGTGACGCACTGCTGGGTGCTGCAAGAATGAACTGTTTCTTCATTTAATCCCGCCTCCAGAGTGCCAAGTCAGTCCCAGGCGCTGCTCATCATATTTCTGCAGATTCCTGCCTCTCATCTCCCTGTCTTGTTTCCTGCTTCTTACTCTGTCAGTCATCGCCCTAATTAATATGTCACCAGTGCAGACAACTCGGTCGTGGCGTTTGAAACGTTAGTACTGGAACGTTATAAAGGGGATCATATTCGTCTCATAAATTAAAGCTCTGTAAATATCTAAATAAATTGCCTACATGATCTTTTTAGTAAATAAGAATTGTGCAGGGCTGGTTAGTTGCCTGTCGAATTGTGCTGCACCCGTTATAAAAGCTAACTAAAAAGCTTTGTAAAAAGCAAAGCAGAGTGTAACATAGCAAAGTGAAAGTATGGTAAAGTGTAAGCATTGCAGAGCCCAGAGAGGTGTGATATAGCATTTCATATTAAACTATAGTAAATGCATAGTGTAACCATGTGAAAGGCATAGGGGGAAATGCTAAATACTGTGCAAGAATGCCGTGGTTAGCTTGTATAAGAGACTTGTGCATAGGCATCTTGACTTTAGCATGAGGTCTATAGGAAAGCCAGAATGAGGCTACATTTGAAGCATGCGTTTATGATAGTCAGGATGATTAAAAGATTACCGCAGTTGCTTTGTTTGGTAATTTAGTTTTTTCCATACTCATATTGTTCCTTTCTCCATAGCTATGCATGTTTTTTGTTTTTAATAATAATGACCATATTGCTGTACCATGCTTTGAACAATGCTTTCAACATGCTTTGCTGCAATCAGCTTTCTTTTTCCATTGTATACCACTGTACATTTTTAAAAGCAATGTCATACTGCAGACCCAGCATAGCGTGACTTCTGCTCGTTGCTAATATGTAACCGTATCCAGTTTCACAAGAGACAGAGATGATCAACGAAAGCATGAACTTACATTGACAATTTACTGACCCCTATAAATAGACCAAATGGGATGTAAATACATCACAGAAACAGAGCAACTAAATCTCTTGACGACATTTTTGCGGTGTTCTGGAGCGGCGTCTCCTGCAAATCCTTTTCGGTATTTCAAGAAACGGCTCGAATTACAAAGAGGAAATAGCTGAACTAAAGAAATAAATTAAATAAAGCTGGGATCTCAAAAAGACAAAATTCTCCAGAGCCTTAAAAATCATACATTTTAGTTGAATGCACTTGACGTAATGTGCTGTCTAAAAAGTACTCAACTATACATCTGGTTTATTGCTGACAAGTCCACTTCTGTAAGTACCATCTGAACCCTGGTTTACCTAAGGTTCTGGGTCCAGTGCTGTTAGTACTGGAGCGTACTTCACTGTCCACAGTCCAGTTCTGGAAAGCATCTTCAGTGATCACAGCAAGCATTCTCCCCTCTTTTTGCTGGTTTGTTTAGGTCTCAGTAATTGGAATGGGTAGAAGAGTGTAAAAAGCTGGTTCTGGCTCTCTGTCAGGTAGGAGCATCTATATCCCAAACTACAACAACTGCAGCCGGGAATCAGAAAACTATTTATATACACCAGCGTCATCTACTGAACATTATCAAGACCTACTAATAGCTTGCTGAAAGAAATGAAAAACAGTGGCTAGTGGTGTAAAACCCTAATGAACTTTGGATGACTGACTTGAGGTTCATGAAAAAGCATGTGAAATAGAGTTTTCTAGTATACTTATCCAGAGAAATTTTATATAGGCAGGATTGAAAAAATAATGAAATGGATTTCTGACACTTGCTTTAAAGCAGTTCTCTGTTTGAATTGTCTCTGCAGTATGTTGAAGAGATTCCTGCTGCGGAACTCGACAGCTTGACAGTGTGTGCCTCTTAGGAAGATCAATATTTTTCACAATGGCAGACTCCAGCTTGAATATAGCTTCTGTTTTGTATTCTTTCCAACTCAAGCATCCCATCCTGGTGCAGTATTTCTCAGGGGTCACTGTTTGAGTAGGTGCAGAGTTTTTGGAGAAGGCCCCTCGTGGACCCGTCAGTTGAAGAATGTGGCATGCAGGAGTTGGGACAGGAGGGGGCGGGGGAAGCAGTACAAAGCTGGAGGAGAGGTGGGAAGACTCAAGTTTAAACACATCTAGAGAGGGAAGAGTTTCACCCTGTGCCTCCGGCCCCTTTCCTTCAAAGCATGCAGTCAGGTTGTTATGAAATTGTAGACATTTTCCAGGATTCCAGGAGGTTTGCGCAGGTTCCCAAGCCCCTCGTCATGTCTGGATCCATCTACAATTCGCCTCTTGTCGTTTCTGCATCAATACAATTTTTTTTTTCATGATTAATGTTCCATTAAACAACAATCCATTTTGTTTGTCTTTTGTTTGTTTGTTTTTTTTTCTTTTAAAATGATTCGGTGTTGAGTTCAGGGGATGTTTAAAATGTAGAGGTAGTGAAAAGACTGAGGGCAGCAACTCCAGTCTCCTGTAAGATATTGGAGAATAGATTCATTCGCTTCCACCAGCTCTTCACAAACACTGGCACCTGGTTTCTGCGCTGCGTCTGAAGTATTGGCTTGGGTTATCTTTGTCAACTAATTACAGACTGCAGCTTAACCCTTAAAATCATGACAAATCCCAATGTAATACTATAGGAAGAAAGGTTAACCAATGCTGTTTCGGTACCAGGAATAAGAAACTAAACAATGAGAATCATGGATTTGACCCCCCCCCCCCCGGTTTGAAAGTATGTGAACTAACAAGTGGACCATTTGGTTAGTTTCCTCTGGGAATGTTCAGAGAGCAAAGACAGAATAATGTCAACAAAGTTAGGAAGCTTGCAGTTGTGTGTCGTCTGGTAGTAAACTACAGTAGGCGATAGCTGTTCAATGCCAATGTCAACATGTAAGTGCGCTTATTAGTAACTGTGAGTCTGTGTGTGGCCGCGCAGAACAGGGTGTTACGTCAGAGAGATTCTCACTGAATAGTGCCAAATGCCCCACTATTTCACTCGTTCACCCCACGCACCCACATACACTAGAAAAACATTGCTACCAATCATATAGAACTGTATGACAAAACTGCACGATTGTAAAGACTGACAGGCAGAAGCCTGTACTAACAGGTTTTTTTTTTTATTTGCAATGAAAGTATGCTAAGTTGGCACAAATGCTAGCAGAAATGTATATATCTCCACTTCAGTCACTGCGTGCCTAATATCTATCTATTTTTTAATGCATAGATATTTTCTTCTAGGTTTCTGCAGTGTGGCTTCTCCAAATTCATAGAGTTCACGCAAACTGTTTTGAAATGTGTATGTATAATGTGATTTTGTGAGTGCCGCGGGGCTGGAGGTGAACCCTGGTGTCTCAGGACCACAGATGTTAAAACAGCTCCCTGTGGTGATGTTGGCCTTCCAGGCTTGGGTGAGGCCTGCTGTAGGCCTTTTCTCATGAATCTGGACCTTCTGGATTAGGCAAATGCAGGCCCAAAGGGGGATGGAGATTAGCATAGTGTCCTGACAGGACATGATGGATTAGACCTTTGTGAGGCGCTTGTAAATTTGCAGGATTGAGGCTGTGACATCGCTGCGCGCCTCCCAATGCAGGGATCAGCACCTTGTCGACAGGGGATAATCCTGTGTGATGAAATCCAGTTAAAGGGGGCAAAAATGTACTTCACTGTGTGGTGCATCAAGCAGCTCGCCAGCACTTGGGTAAACATTACGTGTTTGTGGTGGAATGCTTACTCGTTGTATATCTTTGTAGTGGGTGTTTGTTCTAATTAATCTTGATTTGGAGTGCATGCATCTAAAAAGAACACGCGGAGAGCCCTTTTCAGTGTCTGCAGCAATCAAGTTAAAACTTTATCTTTTTTCTGTAATAATTAAGTATTAATGCCTGATATTGAGGTCATTACATGTTAGACAACTGCCCACACTGGCATTTTCTGACCATGTTCTCTACACTTAATGACTGTCATATTAGTTTTATTATAAACCGAATGAATAAAGCATGTTTTAAATGTGGTTTTATGTTACCGGTATATTTTGGACTGAACCTCATAGGCTGCTTGAAATTCCTATCGCTGTTTAAAGCAAGTTTCAAGATTCTTGTAGCTTTTAGAGGGCATCTGCTGTAGGGTAATGACAGCTCTGCTAGGAACCTGAGACGATCCACAAGGTTTATAATAAGTGCATGACATTAAAAGAGAGCTTGGGCATTTGTCCTGGTCCCAGCAACCCTCCTAAGAATAATTGCTGCACTCTGTGGAAATCAGGGTGTTTAGTGTATGAAATACAAGGGTATGACTCTCTCCAAGCTACATTTAAACTGCCATCACAACCACCATCCGTGATAAGAGGCAGACTCTCACAACAAAACGCTTTAAGAGTCTTGGGTGCCGATACATTTTTTTTTTCTGGAATTTGGTTGTTTTGAAGTTATAGCTGTAATTGAGTTTCTGGGATGGTTTAGGATTGCAGACGGAATCTTGAGCCAGTGCATTGGCATCTCACTGCACCCCACCCGAACCCTGGATAATTCTTCCCATTCACAGTGCATTTATGGGACTTGCTTCTCCACAAGTGCAAAGCTTGCCCTCATGAAGACATTCAGACTTTCTATACAAGTACAAGAAAGATGCTGTATACATTATCAAAGGGCCTGCTCAGCTCCAGAGAACACTTTATAAATAGTTTCTCCTTCTTGCTATAGTTTTATAATATTGATGTTGTTGAAGACTTTGCCTTTGCTAGTTACAATAATATCTGTTGTCATCAGTTTCAATATAAATTGGATTTGTTGTCTATTACAAGCGAGGAAGGCTTTGCAATATGTTAAGAGTAATATTGCTCTCTCTCCCTCTTTCTCCCTCCTTCTCTCTCTCTCTCTCTCTCTCTCTCTCTCTCTCTCTCTCTCTCTCTCTCTCTCTCTCTCTTCCTGTGAATTACTCTTAACAACCCTGATGACTTTCAGCATGCCATGTTTAAATATTTGAAGTGAAACAGATTATATAATGTAGATGTCACTGTTAGTTAGGTGAGAACGAGCCTTTAACCAGTGCCTGGGCATAAATTAATTGGCCTACAATTTCATTTCATTTAGTAGCTTGGCCCATTTTACAATTTCAAGTGTAAACTGGTGCAGATTTCAAAATACAGTTTATAAACCTTAGGAACTGAAAACAGGGCTATATAGCAACTGGGCTAATAAATACTATTCTCAAGGCATTCCATTTCTACAAGTTTTTAAAAGCCTTTGAATTAAGACCAAAGTCAACTAAAAGCAAACTAAACCATGGCGGCCATTGTAAAAGCATTTGAAGTGACTCGGAATGAATCTCCAATTAACAGGATTCTCTCTGTTTGTTCCCTGTGATATTATGCATGCATGTCTGTGTGTAGGCGGTGACAGAGAGAGAGGCGTGCCGGCCCACGGAACACACTGAAAACCCTGGCGCTTTAACATCACAGGAGAGAGAGGGAGCAGCAGAGTCTAATACAATTAGCCAGCCTCCTCCTCGCTCCCTGGGAGTCTGTTGATGCGTCACTCAGTCCCCCGGTCAGATCCCCATCCATCCACATTCCTGGGATGGCTACCTGCCCCGTGTCCACACTTCTGGCATGAGGGGGGCCCCATATGTCCTGTTTCACTTGCTTCCCACTGCTCCTCTGTTTGGGGTTCAGCTGTCTGCTCCAGATTGTGCTGCCGGGAACGGCAGATGAGTTTCAGCTCATCACTCTTTGCTTTCTGTCACGAAGTGCACCACCTCCTAATCATATTGCCTGCGGTGACCATAGGTGGATATTCGTCTCAGCAAAGTAAGGGAGGCAGCCGTTGCTTGTTTTGGTTGGCTGTGTGGAGTGGAGTATTTTATTCTTGGACACCCACACACACACACACACACCCACACGCACACACACACACACACACACACACACACACACACACACACACACACACACACACACACACACACACACACACACACACACACACTTACACTTCAAACTAGCTCTTAT
Organism: Acipenser oxyrinchus oxyrinchus; assembly: GCA_030684275.1. Lineage (NCBI taxonomy): Eukaryota > Metazoa > Chordata > Actinopteri > Acipenseriformes > Acipenseridae > Acipenser > Acipenser oxyrinchus. Next base: position 2,205,483 of record CM060262.1, read on the forward strand.
GTTATCCTGTCATCCACTCTGCTCAGAGGTTCATTTGTAAAAAAAAAAAATAAAGGTACTGGATCTTATGATTAAGGAAGAGCGATAGTATTTCTGTTTTTAGCCCTAATGTACTGACCTTGATTTACAATAGCTTCCATATATGCTTCAGATTCTCATCTGCCAGTGGCATACCGACTAGTCTGATGAACAGGAGCCCCACACTGTTCTTGTTAAGAGCTCTAGTTTTTTGGCATTTTTGGTATTTTTCTTACTCCTAGATGTCACATCCTAAAATATATATCGTTACAGTTCTTGGAATGGGAATGTTTTTTTTTATTGTACATGTTATGTACATAGAGTTCTTTCTTTGTTTTTTCACATGGATCCTCATTTGCCTGTCAGACAAAAAGGTTCCGGATCTGGGGTCTGGTGCGATCTGGCACAAATTAACCCCTGACCATGCCCAATGCTTCTCCACTCTAACAGCCACTGGGAGAGAATTAAGGTTAATGAGGTGAAGTAGCGGAGGCTTTATAAGGAAACAGAACATTGATACTCACTTTGCCACCTGTGCACGGAGTGGTTTAAATTCAGCTGGTCTCACTGGAACCCTGTGACGCCTCACTGTGAAAGCAGAGGCTGCACAAGCATGCCAGTCAATCTGTCTGCCTGTCTGTCTCCGATGACAGGTGGAACAGGTGATGTGAAATATATTAGTCAGCTCATGTGGTACAGACTGCAGTAGAAATCCTGTCTCTGACTGTCTCCTTTCACTGACACGTTTGCCTCCTGTTAAACAAATTAGAAACTTTTACAAATATTTGCTAAAGATGAGGTTGTGTGGTGAATGACCAGCAAGTTTAGTTCAGTTTGAACATGGACTCGGTTTATATATATATAGGTTTACAAAAAATACAACGCTTTACCAAACATACGGTGAACTAACGCTTTAAATATATGACAAACATGTACATATATATATATTTTTTTCTAATTGCAGATGAATAAAATGTACAAGTTTAAAACATATTCTGTTTATACACATATAATTTCAAATTCAAATGGCATTTTCTTTCCATGTGGGGAGTGCTTGGCAAGACCAAAACAAAAAAAAACAGAACCAGTTCCTCCCTGCTCTGTGTGAACCTCTCTCTGCTGCCAATCAGCCCTCCAACTGTTGCCAATCCATCCTGTCTGCATCTCTCTGCATGCTGATAACCACTGGCTGCTGGAAGCCCCCTCACCTCTGTAGAAATCGTCAGCCCTCCACACCAGCCTGCAACCTGCATTGTCCTGCTACAGATTCCCCAGCCTTTCATCCCAGACAGGCAGACAGACAGCTGAATCTCAGCTCATCACTCACAGCCCTGACAGCGTGTGGGCGACTCCTCGTTATTGGTGGTAATTATATCAACTGCTGCTGAATATTCTGGCTCACAATAAAGGACACATGTCGCCCCTTGTCGGGCATGCCCCAGCATGTCTGACCCTTGGAGATACAGTTAGCAGGAAACAAATGCAGGAAGGGTTTGCAAGTTGGAGTCAGCCCTCACTGTCTCAATCATGTGCTTTCATTCTAAAAGTGAAGTTACCACTCTTATTATTCTGACCACTGCCCTTTCACAAACTTCAAACACTTTTTATTCGGTTTCAGAAGAGGTTAGTCAGGGTTATTACAAGCAAGGCATTAACTCCGAATGACTTTGAGATCTCATAGTAACCCAGAAAGCAATTCAAGCTATGCTAGATGTATTTATTTATTTTAAACAAAATTGTATTTCATTTCATCAATAGAATGTACTGTATTCACCCACATGCTGAGGGATGCTGGTAGCGAGAAGCACGTGCTATTGCCTGAATGTGATGCAGCGGCAACACAACATTATTCTGGAAGTTAGAATATTTAATTATCAATATTATTAATGGATTGATCAGGATCTCTTCATAGAGTATGTAACCCTTTTGATCTCTCTGATAAATACATTTTTATTTTGGTTAAGTACTACATACAAATCTGATATGTAATAAACAGGGATTGGAGATCGCTCTACCAATGTCAGATTGTACACGTTTACTTTAAGTAAGAGTAAAATGCAAGGCTTACACAAAAATAACCATCGTTTTGACAAAAGGTTCTGATTGCTAATAGAGTTATTGATCTCTGTGCTGGTCATGTGCAGGTGGTTTGCTGCTCCTGCTACAGCAGGTCATTAACTCCCAGCAAACACTTCATTATTCCGAGACACCTGCTGTACACTAAACACATTACATCTGCATTCTATATTAGGTTCATCCACTTGTTTCAAGCCTGCTTCACAATGACACCAGTGTTTTCTATAGGTTCTGGACACCTGTCCACACTCCTTACATGGCATCTGTTTTCTACATTAGCCCCCTGCTGGGCATTGGGCACATTACACCTGCAAAACACATTAGACCTGTCCCCCTTGACTAGACCCTTTTAGAAATACAGTTTTGTTTTGTTTGCTGTTATTTTAATTGCTTATTTGGACACTCTTATCCCTGTGGTTAACGAGGTCCCAGGCCGGCTGGAAGGTGTCCAGTGAGAAAGACTGCAGTTACACAGAGTAGTATCGGGACTAATTTCCTAAAGGAAGGAAGGTTTCAGCAACTGACTGATGATTATAGGGCCGCTGCGGATGCAGGAAGCACAAAAGCTGCTGCCGGTGTCTCTGAATCCTTATTCAAATCAGGGCTGGGTATTTACAGATCAGCGTTTTTTTTTTTTATTCTGTTGCATACGAGTGAGCGTGGGCTGGGGGTCACTGTCACTTAATTATGATTTATTAGTACTGTCGATAAGGGACAGATTCCTGCACCCACATATCTTAAATCTAGTTTCTACATGAAATATTACAAAAAGCAGTGAAAACAAAGTTAGAACAAAGCGGAAGGTTATGTCTTGGTGGCACCTTGGAAGGCTACATCTGAATAACTGTGTGAAGAAAAGAAATGTGTGGAATTGGAGGAGATTTGTTGTCTATTTTTAAAACTTAATCCAAAGTCTTTTTTTTCTGAATCAAGAAAAACTCCTGTTTATGAAACAGCTTAAAAACACAGGCTCTCAAATCAGCCGTCTCAGTACAAGTATTTTGTTTTCTTCTCTTATCATAAACAGTTGCTATTCAGTCATTTTTCATTCAATTGTTTAAAAAAAAAAAAAAAAAGACTTCTTAAGTTTCTAAAGTTGGCGCTATTGTGCTGTAGTAGTTTAGTAATCATGGATAAGTTTTAGATGCTATTTGGGATCTCAGGCTATTGAGTGTTAAAAATCCTCTCCTAACTTCAGTACAAAGAATACATTAAACTCATGCCGTGACAACCGAATGAGCTAAAAAAAAAAAAAAAAAGAATTTGCATTCAGCCCTGTTTGCTTACACACTAAGTGGCTCTTTGCACAGTCACAGTATATCTTTTTCCAGGGTAAAAACTAATTTATTTTAGAGGAGTTCTCTAAATAGTGCAAACAAAAAAAATAACAATAAAAAAGGTTTGCACTTAAGCTGCTACACATATTTGTTTTAGTCCGCAGATCACACAGATGTTTTTACACGGAAGACTGTTGGCTGGCTGGCTGGCTCCAGATACTGGGTTATTTCCACAGGGGGTCAGATTGTTTGTGGGGAGAGTCACTATGGTAGATTTAACAACAGGACACAGCCAGCCTGCAAAGCTCTCTATCCCATTAAAGTGTGAAGTGAGCCCGGCTTTGTCTAACTCTCCTGGTTATTATCACTCTGTGCCTGTGTGTTTAATATCCGACCTGATAACCCTTTGAATCATGGCCACAGCAGGCTCTCCTGAGACTCATCCTCTTCTCCTCCTGTAAGATCATGCAGAGCATCCAGTAATAGGTGTTCTGCTCTCGGCTTCATTGTCCTCATTGTAATCATCTGGGGATATTGACAAGCTCACTGACTGACACTCATTAGTCATTATAGATTCCTGGCTCAGGGGGTGTAAAGGTGGCGGCAGCACTCAGCTTTCTGGGATTCTTCTTCCTGCTCTGTCTGGGCAACTCGTCTGGAAAATCCCATTGGGATCGCATTCTAAAACTGTCCGAGTACTTGCTGGAGTGATTCAGATATTTAGGAACGAAGACGACAAGTTTTAATCTGAAGGTTTGCAAACTTCTCACTACTATATTTGTTTTTGTCATTTTTTTTACGGAAAGGGACAGATATTAAACCAGTCTTGATATCGAGCAGGTCGTGCTTACATATTTCTGCAAAGAAATCCTAAAAAGGGTTAAAATGATTGCAGCGGTTTTAACATCCCTTCCTCGTGTTAATCTGTAAGAAGCAATAGAAGCAGGACTGTGTTAGTAATGCTACCCTGATAATGCGCTACAGGGCTGTGCGTGGCAGGGTGGGCGCTGGGGAAGGGTTGGGTTAGACCCTGATGTGTAAGTAGAACTGGTAATAATGGGCAGTAGAGCATCAGATGTGTACAGATGTGTGTTAGAAACCCTGCATTTTATATAAATCATGCTGAAAATGAGCTTTGCCTGTACAAGTCATTGCAGACCCCTTGATTCACTATGTTGTTATTGAAGCGCTCTGGGAATATGGAAGAGAGTGCTAGAGAAGTTTGCGTGAGACAAGGGAACAGTTTCTTAATCCACTCTATTATTTATTGATGTCTTTTAGAGGTCAGGATATATGTTCATGTGTTGGGTGTCTATTGGAAATGCCAGCATGCATTCTCTCATCATTTTATAATATGCAGTGTTCCCACTGCAGCATCCATTGTTCAGCATTTGCTGGATATGCATTTAAATGTGATTTTTTTTTTTTTTTTCTGCGAAGACAGATCTAAATATTCCTGACTAAAGCTTGTCACACTAGGCAGACTGCAGGCTGGGATCGGACACTGGGAGGACTGGCACATCAAATAACACCTTGAGTTCCTAATGTATTCCCGGCATTGTGTTGTCAAGGGTGCAAAGCTGACATAAAGCTTTAAACCTCAATACTCATAAAAAGAAATCCCATGAAGATTTAACACGCCACGGTCTCATTAGAAAAAAAAAAATCTAATAAAACCCTAATGTGATGGATGTAATGTGTGTGGCGCCACTGGCTGTCAAAACAATTTGTTCTACTATTTCTCATCTCTAAGTTGTGGTCGCAGATTCTGTACCCAGAAGAGCCCAGGAGAGTTATGCTTGTCACTACAGAGGATTGAGACAGTCTGCAAACAGGGACTGTGTTCTCAGGCTGTAGCCATTGGCTGCGGACCACGAGGATGACTGAAGTGTTGTAATGCCTTTTACTGTAGATCAGAACATTTCCTAAGAGAGTCATTGTGCTGCGAATCATTTCCGTGAAAGAGGGCTTCTCTGGCATTTGCAGTATGGCGCTATTAGAAGTTAGAGCACTGTCAAAGGCTTTCTGGTGTGGGATGTTATCTAAGTCAGGCGATAGGCTTTGCGTTGTGCTAATGCACTGTCCTTTTGCCACTTGAGGCTTAAGATGAAGTTGGGCTTTCAACCTAGTCTTCTGTGGCAGCCGATATGACAAACAAACCCAATGCATAATTCAACTTATTTGGCAACTCAACTCTGCAGAGGATCAGGAATGAGTGGCAGGTGCGTTCCTTTCGGTCAGAAGAGCGGTGTGTTGTCACCCCCACCAACAGCATCACCAGCGCTATACAAATTGGTTCTGAGTCTGGGTTTATGCACATTCCAATCCATTGCTTAGCTTGCTGGAAACCATAATTTGTGCTCATGAATGATGTCTCTGAGGGCTCTCAAAGCCACATAAAGTGTGTTTATTGTACCACCAAGCGCCATCTTTGACAATGGTTAAATGCATCTCTGGTTAAGATGGGGTTTATAAGCAGGGTATCCTGGTGCCCAGGGCCTTTGTTCGAACCGCTAGTCTAGACTGCCTCCTCATTTTCATTTCACTTGCATTTGAATGGCAAAATGAATGCATTTTTGATGCTATTAGATATGTCACACACTTTATTTTATTGCCTCTTTTTTAAAAATAGTTTTTTGGTGGGAGAGGACTACATTTTTTAGACCGGAAATTATTATTATTATTATTATTATTATTATTATTATTATTATTATTATTATTATTATTATTATTATTATTATTATTAATAATTATAAATATTGTCATATATTTATGCAGTGTAGAACTGCTTAACAAAGTAGCCCTTTTTTAACAATTTTATGTGGAGACAAAGAGAGAGAGAAAAAAAGTTAATTTCAAGGTTTGTTAGTGACCCTGCAGTTAATCTTTAGAGATTTACTTTATTCTAGCTCAGACGGCTTAAAAGCTGCTTGCTCCCGGGGAGAGGAGAGTGAAGGGGGAGAGTGTGACTGCGGCGGCCAGGGGGAGTGTAACCTGTCCTGGGGTGGGGGTCCCATTGTTGCCCTCGCTCCTGCGGCTCCAGGATAATACCCAGCAGGCTCCAGGACAGGAGAGCAGGGCTTTTATCAATATTGGTTTTTGTGAAAAGGTATTAGCCAGTCTGGGATTACTAACAAAAGGCTTCCTTAGAAATATAAATCAGAGGATAATTGCCCCGGCGCTCTGTGCATAATGCTGCTTGCATGATTACACTTTTCAAGAACACTCCTAGAGTTCTTGAACTCTTCTAATGATGCACCCAGTACAAGATCTCTAATTTCAAGTGGAGTCCAGCACTGAGAGCAAACGTCTCCCGTGGTACACGAGCATGTTTCATTTGGCCCACTTTAGCTATTAGCTATTATGATAGCAAAACAATGCACGTCAATAATTAGCTATTGTTGACGTGCATTGTTTTGCTATCATCATCGGATCAAAAATGTATTAGCGGCTCCGATCTCCGGGTTTAGTTGCAGTGCCTGGCTCAGTGGTGAACCGCTCTGGGTTTAGTTGCAATGCTGAGCTCAGTGCTGAACCGCTCTGGGTTTAGTTGAAGTGCCTGGCTCAGTGCTGAACCGCTCTGGGTTTAGTTGAAGTGCCTGGCTCAGTGGTGAACCGCTCTGGGTTTAGTTGAAGTGCTGGGCTCAGTGGTGAACTGCTCTGGGTTTAGTTGCAATGCCTGGCTCAGTGCTGAACCGCTCTGGGTTTAGTTGCAGTGCTGAGCTCAGTGCTGAACCGCTCTGGGTTTAGTTGCAGTGCTGAGCTCAGTGCTGAACTGCTCTGGGTTTAGTTGAAGTGCCTGGCTCAGTGCTGAACCGCTCTGGGTTTAGTTGAAGTGCCTAGCTCAGTGGTGAACCGCTCTGGGTTTAGTTGCAATGCCTGGCTCAGTGCTGAACCGCTCTGGGTTTAGTTGCAATGCCTGGCTCAGTGGTGAACCGCTCTGGGTTTAGTTGAAGTGCCTGGCTCAGTGGTGAACCGCTCTGGGTTTAGTTGCAATGCCTGGCTCAGTGCTGAACCGCTCTGGGTTTAGTTGAAGTGCCTGGCTCAGTGCTGAACCGCTCTGGGTTTAGTTGAAGTGCCTGGCTCAGTGCTGAACCGCTCTGGGTTTAGTTGAAGTGCTGGGCTCAGTGCTGACCTGCTCTGGGTTTAGTTGCAATGCCTGGCTCAGTGCTGAACCGCTCTGGGTTTAGTTGCAATGCCTGGCTCAGTGCTGAACCGCTCTGGGTTTAGTTGCAGTGCTGAGCTCAGTGGTGAACCGCTCTGGGTTTAGTTGCAGTGCTGGGCTCAGTGCTGAACCGCTCTGGGTTTAGTTGCAATGCCTGGCTCAGTGCTGAACCGCTCTGGGTTTAGTTGCAGTGCTGAGCTCAGTGCTGAACCGCTCTGGGTTTAGTTGAAGTGCCTGGCTCAGTGCTGAACCGCTCTGGGTTTAGTTGCAGTGCTGAGCTCAGTGCTGAACCGCTCTGGGTTTAGTTGCAATGCCTGGCTCAGTGCTGAACCGCTCTGGGTTTAGTTGCAGTGCTGAGCTCAGTGCTGAACCGCTCTGGGTTTAGTTGCAATGCCTGGCTCAGTGCTGAACCGCTCTGGGTTTAGTTGAAGTGCCTGGCTCAGTGGTGAACCGCTCTGGGTTGTTTATATCCAATCAGGTCCTATATGAGTTCATTGACCATTAGTAGGTTCAATAAACTAATTTAGGACCAGTTTGGAATAAAGACCTGGCAAGGAAGGAATCTTGAGAGCCAGAGTAGTGCAGCTCTAGTCTGGGGAATGTAAACATCTATAATGTGAAACCTGGACGCTGGTGTTTACAGACACTTATACCTCAGTTACAGCCCTGTCTGTAACCCCGTTCTCAGTGGCTAAAAGAAACAAGGATACGTGTCCATGCCCCCTCGTCCTGGTCAACCACGAGGCCAACATTGCACTTGTTTTACAGCACTGCCTTTTTATTTCTTTCTTTTCCTAATGCTCTTGTTCTGACAGGTGTGTTTACAAAGCGTGTGTGAGTGTGTGTGTGTGTGTGAGTGTGTGTGTGCGTGTGTGTCTGTGTGTGTGTATGGAGGGGGGTTGGCTTCAGGACCTTTTTGTTTCTTATGTATTTTTTTTTTTTTTGCTGAGTCTGTTGTAGGCAGGCCAGTGTAGATTTCAGTTAACTTGATTACTATCTGAAAGACTCAGTTGCCGGAATGATGAAGTAGCATTACAAGAATCATGTAAAACTCCACACATCAGCATGGGATTAAACTGCTTCGTTTGGTGATTCTCAGATTGTGTTGAAGATATCTTGAGTACAATTCTATCGATGTTTTAAAAGACCAGCAAACTAACGCGTGCTCGCGTGAGAACAGGTTGGGAGCCCCCAGTCGGCAGTCCTCATCTAATTTCCTCCTGGAATGTATTTGCGAGCATGGGGGGCGGGCAGTGAGTGTATGTGCGGACCATGCTAATCTCTCTTCTGTTAGGGTCGAGGAAGTCGCTCATCAACAACCATGAACACACAACACAGAAAGGCTGTAAAGCTATGAAATCAGTGGAGTGGATGCTGATAAGATGCTGTGGATAATGAATCCATTTCAGGAGGGGATTCATTGACTCGCCCCCCCCCCCCAATCAGATAGAGGATGTGAAGCTTTTTTAATTACCAGACAAGATTAACAACTAAACACTGGAGAGCTTTACTGGCGCCCTCAGGCTAGGAAGCCATGGGTGCTGCTTCCAGGCTTGTGTATTACAGGGCACCGTCAGTGCACTGCTCAGGTTCTCTGTATATCCTATTACAAATCGACAGTTTTTGCAGTACATCTCTTGTTGTATATAGGTGCCACACCGTGCATAGAACATGTGACACTATTCTAAAGTTAAAAAAAACACCAACACATGTGTATGTTTAATAGCAGTTGAGTGTGAGTACAGCCTTTGTTTTTGCAATCTCTTATTAGAACAGAAATCATTTTGCATAGTCTGAGCAGACAGCACTGCCTAAACTGCAGGTGATCTCTCATGACAATTACAACAGAGACACTCTACACACCACACATTAACCTGTAGAAAAAAAACCTTTAATAAAGCGGGTAAGATCTTCTTCTTGGCAGGCAGGCAACCCCATCGCAGGACACCACTCCTGGTTGGCTATTTCAAGTTATTCTGTCAGGGATCTGTAATACAGTACAAAAAGCACCTTGGAGAGATCGGTCCATCATTTCGCAGGCTCATGCATACAGCCCTGTTGTTTTTTTTTTCTATGCCATGTGCAGATAAGATAATTGCACCCAGGAAGGAGGCCCTCCACCTTTCATTCTTCTTCCCTTATTTTCCTGAGAAAATGACATAATAGGCCCTCTGTTCTCTTCCACTCTGATAAGCCGGCTGGGGGAGATGTACTCTCGCTGAGGAGGCTCGGTTGTACGGACGCCAACGCTGCCTTCCTCACTGAAAAGCTCTTTTGTGTGTCTGGGTGTGAATGTGTGTTTCAGATGCCTGGAATTGTGATGGTCAGATCTTATCAGGTCACGTGTCCTGGCAGCCACTTCCCAAACCCTAACCCTAACCCTAACCCTAATCAAAATCCCCATTCAAAAAAGATTCTTTAAATAACTCATGAAATAAAACTTAGTGAATAGGACATAGAGCCTGGGTTCATTACTGCCAAAAATTATAATCTCAGGCAATTCCCTCCCTCTCTGGATTATAAAACTAATAAATGACTTCAGAAAACCGGAAGTAAAAATATGATAGAAACGGGTTACTGCACGGCAATGTTACAAAGTATCACTTTCATTCAGCTCCTGAGGAATGATCTTTTGTTGCTTCCCTCAATGCTGTCCCGGGCATTCCTCAGTCCAGGCAGGGCCCTCTGTTGACCAACTTTTGAAAAATCATCCCCGAAATCAAACACAGAAAAAACATCTCAAGATCAAAGGAGTGAGGCATTCTGGCACTGTCTCTCTTTCTCAGCAGCAGCAGCCGCCCTTGGGTCAGATCCATCGCTCCATCAATCCAGGCCACTCCACTCTGCGCAGTCTGGTTCAGGAGAAAGATCAAATGAACCCGCCAGCCTCGAACACAAAGAACTGGGGCTCACATTAGTCCCCTTGTGGGTGGAGTTTCAATTCATTTAATTCTTTTAAATTAAAATATCAAGGAACATATTGTTACAAGCATACAGTTACATACTGGGTCTCTGTCGCAAAGATCTTTCAGTCTCAATGGGACACTGAATAAAAAAATCTGGATACAATAAAAGAGCGACTATGCATATTCAGTAGCTGCTCGGACACTTTCTAAGTGGTGCCCAAATCCTAAAGTAAATTGATTCACATTTGTCTCTAGTCCGACAACAAAAAACATTTTACTCAGGTTCACAACTGGGACTTCATTCCTAGCTAATTACAAGATGAATGTCAGTTTATAACGTCTGAAGATTATCACAGAGATTAAGTTATTGTGTAATGGTATTACAGGTATTTTATCACATTTTCCCTAGCAAAACGGGATGCCACAGCCCTACCCAGCCGCCCCCGGAACGTGACCCATGCTGGCTATTTGTCCGCTGCCAGGGGGGAAGATATTAACCAGATGAAATGTGTTGTCTCCTGAGGAGAGGTTAAGCAGCGGGATCACGGCCTCCCTCGCTGCTGGCTCTCTGCCACCGTGTCATCCTTCCCCAGGCCTAATCGAGTTATCATATCAACAAATCTCTCGCTGACACTCTCCAAGAAAGAGGGGAATTGCCAGACAAATTTATAGCAGCAGGATGCTGAAGCTTTCCCGCGAAGCAGGATAAAAAGCACCTGTAACCCCGGCTCAGGCTCTCCTCTCCCTCACGCTGAGAGTTCAGTTGCAGTGAGCACCATGCTGCTCTCAGGGAGGAATTAGCCTGGGAACGAGGCGAGGCGATGATTGGAGGGAGAGGAGGGGGTCTGTTATTTACAATGTAAGACACAATAGGCAGAGAACACAATGCTGCTGCCTCTGTAGTGAGCTGTCATTGCATGCCGGGGACTGCTGTTGTTTTTCTACTGAGATTGGCTACAATGAACTAAATAGACAAAATCATCTGGTTTAAAAACTTCTTAGAAACTATAGAGACCAAAGGGGCAGGGACTCCAAAACGAAGGGCAGATGGTTATTTCGGAAGCCACAGTTGTTGGGTACAATGTGCCTTTAGTTTTAAAAGGCTTTGTGAAATTGGCTCATAACTTGCACTTATGATTGGCTTTATAAATTAGTCACAAATGTATATTATTTTGAATTGCCTCCTGTATATTGTACAGATACTAAAACAAACAAACAACAACACAAACCATTCCAGTAAGGGTTCTACCCCTATTAATACATCTCACCAGAGCCATAACAAAGAGTCCCCAGCACTTTCCATTCCTAAACTAAAGAACTGATATTACTGGAAATGTTTCTCACATACAGTGTGTACATTACCAATATACTCTTAGATTTATATTCTCTCACTTTCTGAATGTATTATATTCATTATTATTTACATGTTGTCTTATTCAAAGTTTAGCTATTGCATAAAGTGCATAAAACAATCAAAAGCATGTTACAAATAAAAAATACATTAAACTGGCATAGATATATACTCATAGTACTGTATAAACTACGTACACATTTTTTAATGCAATGCTTAAAAAACACTTTTATTAATCAATGAAATCTCTTCGGCTCACTGCGGCTGAAGATCACAGTGACCTCTTCAAATTGCCCCACTATAAATCAGCTCAGAGGCTGCTGTAAACACCATTAATAAAGAGCTGGCTCCCTGTCCTGGCTGGAGCTTGACCCCTGACCTGTCCGGCTACCTGCTGCTCTGCACAATGCGATTGGACACAGCTCTCAGAATGATGGAGGACATCTTCAAATGGGAAGATTCTCCACACTAGCTGTCCCCGCCGCAGAGCAAAATAGGGCCAAGAACTCTTCTTTTCACTTCGGACTCCATCTTTGTCCACATCAAGGGTCTCTTTGTATGTGCAGATTCTCTGTTAGCTTTGAACACACAACATGTGGAAAACACATAGACTATGGTCATTTAAAAAAAGGCACAAGTATCTATCTATCTATCTATCTATCTATCTATCTATCTATCTATCTATCTATCTATCTATCTATCTATCTGTCTATCTATCTATCTATCCGTCTGTGTCGATCTATCTGTATTTATTTATTTATTTATTTATTTAACCAGGAGACCAGGGCCTTATTTACAAGGAGGTCCTGGAAAACAATAAAAGACAATTGCAATGACCAAGCAACACAATAAAAACATGTGTCATTCAAACTTAATCAGCAGCACACAGAGATCAAATAATTCCCAAATACAATCTCTGCAACCAGAGAAGGAAAGGACTGTATATATATATATATATATATATATATATATATATATATATATATATATATATATATATATACAGTCACCTCCAAAATTATTGGCACCCTTGATAAAGATGAGCAAAAAAGGCTGTATAAAATAAACAACACAGGTAATGAGCTATATTTTATGCTCAAATATATGGGAAAACCATATTCTTTTATTCTAATACAATTGCTCAGAGAAAAAGTTTTTTATCAACAAGTAATAACATTTTTTCTCAAAAAGATATGTGTCAGAATTATTGGCACCCCTAAAGATTCTTATAAATAAAATCAAACAAAATTAAACCTGCATTAACATTCTACTTCTTTAAGTTCATCTCAGTCTTAAGGAACTGTATTTCATAAATCAGGCAATGGGTTCAAAACAATAGCTAAAAAACGAAATATACCACTTACCACTATTAGGGCAATAATTAAAAAGTTCAAAACCACTGGAACAGTGGTAAACTTGCCTGGTAGAGGACGCAAGTGTATCTTGCCCCCACGCACAGTGAGGCAGATGGTTCGGGAGGCAAAGGGAAATCCAAGGGCCACAGTTGGAGAATTACAGAACTTGGTTTCATCTTGTGGTCACCAAGTTTCCAAATCTACAATTAGACGCCATCTCCATGCCAATAGGCTATTTGGAAGGGTTGCCAGAAAAAAGCCTTTATTGAGAGCAACCAACAAACGTAAGCGCCTGGAGTTTGCTAAACGGCATTGGCACTTCGATTGGAACCGGGTGCCATGGTCAGATAAGACGAAAATAGAGCTCTTTGGCCGCGCACACCAGCGGTGGGTTTGACGTCAAAAGAAGGATGCGTGTGCAGAAAAGAACCTCATACCTACTGTAAAATATGGTGGTGGATCTTTGATGTTATGGGGCTGTTTTGCTTCCACTGGTCCTGGGGCCCTTATTGAGGTCAACGGCATCATGAACTCTACCCAGTGCCAGGACATTTTAGCCAAAAACCTGGTTGCCTCTGCCAGGAGGCTGAAACTTGGCCTCAAGTGGATCTTCCAGCAAGGCAATGACCCCAAGCACACATCAAAATCCACAAATAAATGGTTAACTGACCACAAAATCAATATTTTGCAATGGCCATCTCAGTCTCCGGACTTGAACCCCATTGAAAACCTGTGGTTTCAATTGAAGAGGGCAGTCCATAAGCGCAGACCGAAGGATATCAGGGATCTGGAAAGATTCTGTATGGAGGAATGGTCTAAGATCCCTCCCAATGTGTTCTCCAATCTCATTAAACATTATAGAAAAAGACTCAGTGCCGTTATCCTTGCAAGGGGAGGGTGCACAAAGTACTGAAAACAAGGGTGCCAATAATTGTGACACAATTTTTTTTTTTTTAAATAAATGTATCATTTGAGAAATGTGTAATTTTGGTTGATTCCATTGAATCCTTAATAAAGTCAAATATATTCCACATGTTGGAAAATTACAGTATAGCTCAGTACTGGTATTATATATATATATATATATATATATATATATATATATATATATATATATATATATATATATTAAAAGAGAGAGAGAATATAAACTAAATCCACTTAAAAGCGGGGTCTTTTTCATTCGAACCCTGATTGGAAACAAAGGTGAAAATCAATTGATCTGATTTGTTAAAGACATCCATTATTTTGCACAAAACTAAAAAGGCTTTGCATTGCATTCCTTGTTGCAGTGGACTTGATTTCTTTTTCAGTGACATCATTTGCTCTCATCAGTCATCACTGGGAAGGTTAGTTTAAGGTCTTGACGCATTCTTCTGGTTTTATGAGAGGTACAATGCCATCGTCCGTGCATTTAGAGACCCTCTTTAGTACATGAGATGAACCCCCAAAAAGAAGGGGCAGGCTACCTCTGAACTGCCCTGGGTAAAGTGCTCTAAAGGGGGCTGTGGTTGTGGCATCTGTTACCCTTGTTCTCAAAGGAGAGTTTAATTGAGGAATCCGCTATCAGACCTTTCAAGAGGGTGGAGGGACAGAGATGGATGGTGGGGTCATCAGTTTCTCCCGGAACAAAACCCCATGACCCCTAATCTCTAAACCTCAGTGGCCAATCGATTTGCTCTGGACCATTACTCACCCAAAGTACCATCGTAAAGCAGTGACCCTTTGCCAACAGGCCGGACAACCCTACCGTTACGCTGCATGTACGTGGTTTTATATAGACTGATGGACTATAAGATAGGCAGATAGCGAGATAGATACATAGATAGATAGAGAGAGATAGATAGATAGATAGATAGATAGATAGATAGATAGATAGATAGATAGATAGATAGATAGATAGATAAAAGGTTTTCTGAAGAATCAGAGCCCCTTGCTCTCCTCTCTCTTATCTTCGCTATTTTATATTTTGCTTTTGCAATAAAAGGTGATACATTTACAGCTGAACCTCAAAGTTACAAACTACAAACCAGCATATTATTCTTATTGCTATTCGTGGTGCTAAAGATGTACACAAACATTAAACTAGTGTATTTCAGAGCTGCAGACATTTTTGTCTTCCGAACATCCCCTGCATGTCTAGAGTTTTGGGCAAAGCTATAGATTGCTGATTTCTAATATGGGGAAATGGCAGAGCTAAAGGAAATGGTACCTTATCTTCCACTTCATTCTGACTTCAGTCTTGAGCTGTTTGCTGTGCAGGAGTCATCCATGAAGCTACGCTGTTATTAACCAAGCAGCCAGTCATTATACACTGCAGGCTCCGGCAGGCAGGAAGTCCACTGCAGAACTCCAGCAGCTCTCTAGAGCATCTCCTCCTGTGAGTGTGTTTTTGCGGAGAGCGGCAGTGGGGTATTGCTGGGGAGGTCCAGGAAGGAGATCAGGGCTCCCCTGTCTCTACTTGAGAGTCTTGAATGAGAGAGAGGGGAGCCTGCTGGGAGTAATCCCGTCATTAAGCAGCAGGCCTGGGGAGCGCAGGGGATGCCCGCTCTGTGGGGTCCTAATCTCCGCACCAGGGGAACGGGATTCCAGGATTTCTGGATAATTGAGATCAGGCAGGTGCACTGACTTGCACTAATGGACGGAGAACAAAGTTTACTTCTTTCCATGGCTAGGGTACTTTTGTTTCCATCTAAATCTATTAGAGTATTAGCGACTGGGACATTAACCCTAATGTAAGAGCCAGCAGGGACTGTGTGTGCTTGTTTCAATGTGCCTAATTTGTACTTTATTTATTTTACTTGAGCTTTTTGTATCTCTCGGCAGAGCTGATCATGCCCACTGGTCCCATGTGTAATTATCTTATCAATTTAGAATGGGACAGAGCTTTCCATTGTGTGCATGTTAGTTGTAATGTATTGTTGAAGTTATGGATGGATTTGTAATGAGACTACATTCTTCTTCATTACAGTAGCAGTAGTTGTTGTTGCAGTAATCCTGTAGACTTGGATTGCAACACTACTTGCTCTCTCTACACTTTGTCTCAAGACCAGCTTACTCTTCAAAACTAGCCTAAGATCATAATTTTGCTAATTTGCTAATTTTTATTAGGACTGAAGTCATTGTATTTTGTATCTTGCTCTTAATTGTACTGTAATTCTTGATATGTATTTTTTGTATACAAATGTAAGTCACCCAGGGTAAGGGTGTCTGCTAAGAAATAAATAATAATAATAATAATAATAATAATAATAATAATAATAATAATAATAATAATAATAATAATAATAATAATTGTTAGAGTTGCCTACCTGTGGTTGTTTGATCTCTGTTCAGTGTCCAATGCCTCTTTAGTAAAGGAGCTACTTGAATATTGCATTAAGCTGTACTGTATTGCATAGAGCTGTATTGTGTTGCATTGAGCTGTACTGTATTGCATAGAGCTGTATTGTATACTGTAGTATTGTACAGCATTGTCTTCTGATGTATAGGAAGGATTCAGTTATACATTCTGAATACTACTCTGTATACGGTAGTCTGAAAGTCTTGTTTTTCAAAATCTGAAATTAGAGGATTGAACCTGAAAAACCATTCTTACGCTCTGAAGTAGCGTCCTCCCTCTCAGAACTGCTAGACTAGAGTCTCCTCAGCCCTGAACGGTTTTGTTCTTTCACAATGGGCCTCAGTTACATTATCTTAGATGAAACAGTGCTTTAAATAATGAAAATGAACTTCCAGTCCTCTCTAAAACAGGTGAAAAAAGTTCCATGAAATGCAAACTTGATTTTATTGAACAAAAGGGACTTTAAAGAAAATAGGCCACAATAAGTAATTTTTGTGAACAGAGCTTTTCAACTCGCACTTTATTTATTACAAGAGTTTGTGCGCACTTTCGTCTCGCAACAGAAACGGCCCAGACTATCTTTGGGGTCTTTCATCTTCCCATCAAGCCAGTCTGGCTCTTGCCTAGCCAGTCCAAGACCCGAAATCTTGGAGATAACTTGATCTCGCAGGCATGCTTTCAACATGTCCCAAAACATAAAGAAGGGAAGCAGCGGAGTAGCTATCGAGATCCCAGGAGACTTCCTCTACTTGAGTCAATGCGGAATCAAATAACTGGCCAGAAGATTTTAACTCCAGCTCTTGGCAAACACTGACAGTGTGGGTTTCAACCTTGGCTTCCGCCTTGTCTTTGGGGGCAGTCGTTTCGAATTTGTCAAAGTTAAGAGTATCTGCATGCTGCTGTCATTAAACTTGCTTACCCACAGTATTGTATTTAGTGAGGTTTTTTTTTGTTTGGGGGTGGGGGAGTGAGGGATTGATCTGCAGTAATGGCTTTTCAGTTTGGACAATATCACAGGTGACTGATTCCCTCTACAGAATGGTATTCTGAATGCATAACTAATACCTTTCTATACTTCAGAAGACAATGCTGTACAATAATACAGTATACAACAGAGCTCGATGCAAGACTATATCACACAACTCTATGCAATACAGACATAGTACTCTTAGACTATGAGCAAACAGCTGCTGAGAAGCATTGATTTAGTGATCCTGAGAGCCCTCTTTTCATTCACCACATACCTAAAGTAAGATTTGAAGTGCATGTTGCTGTGGTCACCAGAGCAGCCAGATACCTGTCAGAAAACCCAGGAGAACATGCCTGTGATGGAGTCATATCTCAAGAGTGTGAATTGCTTGGGTATTCCCTGATCAGGAAACAAACCTGTGCTGCTGCTGTCCATTCAGCACTCGAACTGCTCCAACCCCCACCCCACACACACACAGTATATACATATTGAAGAAGTTCATTCTGTCTTTCCTAAACCATTGTTAAAGAAATCAACAGCAGTCTGGAAAAGTTTCAGAATATCCAAACTTAATGACTCTGATTTAATTGTTAACTTGCTAGTTGAAGCATTGTGTTCCACATGGATGCCATTCAAAAGGCATCTGACATGGTGATGAATGCAGTTTGACGTCATATTGCATTTACTTCTAATTTAATCATTATAGGAGCATGCAGGGCAGCAGACACACGCCTAAACAATGCACAGTAAGATAATCAGAGCATCCATGCTTACTTGTTGCTAAAGCGTAACCTGATGCCAAGAAGACGTTGACTAAGCTACTGCAGATCTTCTGCACTCTTATCACCCGGCAAGTCCAATCATCAGTTGCTGCTCTTACACTTCTTACCTCATTGTCTCTCTAATCTGGCATTGAAGGTTTTGTAACACCATCATCTGCTGCCATTTCTACCCAGCACGTGAGAATCAAATGAAGTGTGTGGGGGGGTATGTGTGAGTTAAACAGCGATTGCAATGAATTCCCTTGCTGGCCTTGCTTATCTGTAGGCAATCCTCCTTACTGCTGCTGAATTGGAGGCTCAGCATTGTTTAGGAGCGGGATTGTATTGAGGGTGATTGGTGGGGGGTTTGCACTTGTGCTTAGGTCTGTGTTATCTCTGTTGAGTCACCTATCAGGGATTCCCCCTGCCTTGTCTGTTGGCAGATGAGCTTTCCCCTATTGACTTCTTCATGCATTGACACAGCTGCACACCTAATAAACACAATTCACAGCTTTTTCCCTGTTTGGACTGTATCTGCCCCTTTGTTACCACTGCTCCTAAGTGCAGAACCATTGCATTGCCAGTGCAGTGCCTACACATTGCTGAAGATCATTTTGTATGGCTTATGAAAGGCTAGACTAAATTTCTCAATATCAATACCCCATCATCGGACCTCTTCTCAGGCTCTCCATCAACCAGTATAAATAGCTCAACTTCCCTGAAGGCCCTTTTTTGGAACAAGCCATTGCCCCTAAGTGTGTAACCATTGCATTGTCAATGGCATCGCCACTCAAGATAATTTGGTACGGGTTATGAAAGGCTAGACTCTTTATATCAATACCCTTAAAATCAATACCAGAGCTCGGGACCTCTTTTTAGACTCACCATCCACAGGTCTAAATAGCTCAACTTCACTGAAGGCTCTTTTCAGAATAAGCCTGCATGCTCAAATGCCCATCGTCCGTAAGGATTCATTCAGTTATAAACCAGTAAATTGTTATCTCCACTTTACTTGCTTTATATTTTGGACTTCATCGGAAACCCCTGCATGTGGTGGCCAGCCATCTGCCTTCCTCGACACTCTCAAGGGGTAGAGACTACAAAATAAAAACCAGGGGAACAATCCCGCTAAACAACTTGTTAATGATTTTATGGGAGGCGATGATGAAACACTCCAAATAAAACTACAGGATCTCTTCTATAACCTTACATGGCTGTAAATATGTATTAACTAGATAACTGGCAGCAATTAAAGCCTAGCTTGGGAGCATTTAAGAAAGACAAAGCCCCCCATCACAATTGGAAATGAGCCCCAGGGAAAAGAGTTGATTCTACTTAGCTAATGAGCTGACTCATAGATACGGAAATGACCCGGGACTTTGGGATGGCTATTGCCTCTGCTGCTTTCAAATGATAGAGCGGAAAATGTGTGCACCGGGGAAGGCTTCACCAGGCCTTCATTGTTGCTATGCAAATGAGAGCTGGGTAGTTGTGTTCGGGGGTGGGTTTAAAGAGGTAACTTTTCAATTAAGATGAAAAGAATAAAGAGAGCTTTTAAATGGGCTTTAATTGGGGAAGCTTCGATTTCAAAGCCAGCTAGCCCCCCTCACAACAGAGGTGATAAAGTAGGGTGACACTTGGAATCATGTGCAGACAAGGGTGCGCTCCAGCCTCTCAGCTTGGTTCTGTGTATTTTTACAGAACTTTAATGTTATTTTTTCTTTAATAACGGGCAGTGAAATAGACCCATGTGTCATGAGTAACTCCAGCATGGTGCCATTTATTCCCCTACTGGAGTTCTCCAGAGTTTACTCATAAAGAATACAACTGGACAAGCCCTTCACTTCTTCCCTGTCTTGCTTTAAATCTTGATTACATTTCACTGATGCACTCTTTACTTTCGACCCTTGCAAGAAAGACTTTAGTAACACAATCTCCTGATGGCGAGTATGGTGTTGCGTATCGGAGTAAGATGTTCTCTTTTCTCAATTCTCGTTAGGAATACAGCTGGGTGTTGAATTAAAAATGACAGTAAAGGAAACTACGGATGAGTATTATGTTTTTACAAATACAGAACGCTTCGTTAGCTCTTAACTCCAAGAAATATTCAGCACAGTCGACAATTTCTAACACTCTCTAGTGCAGGCGCTTTATTAACTCAGAAATTCCCATTTCTAGCCATTAATGATCTTTTTATAACACCTGGCAGTGGCTTAGGGCAGATGATCCTGTTTCTAATGTTTGGAACTTCAGGAGCAGATTGTTGGATCCTCACAAGCTGACACTGTTTCATCTGGGGGTCGACCCTGCCCCGGCCCTTCATATTAACATTTTAATAGGTTTGCTGCAAACAAGGAAGAGGGATTGGGTGAGCGCGGAGTAGCATTGAAGTGCACTAGCCCTATTCTCCTCTGATACTTTGCCTTCAGGATTAACAACGCAAGGTACACACTGTAACATGGGTGGCAGCTAGCTGCACACACAGGCTGGTCATTTAATCTCTGGGGCTGATCCTCCGGAGAAAACACTGCAGTGTGGTCCCTTCTCTGCAATCACAACTTCTGTCTCTTTGTACCATCTTCACTAAGTCCTGGACACCACCTCTCGGACACTGTAATTCTGTCAGATCCGCCGGACAAACAAAGCCTTTTAAAAAAGGCAGATGCAGGTTATACATGTCTTTCTGTTTGCCATTTGCTTTATCTGTTTCAGTCTATTTCATTGTGGAAGGCATCCTGAGCTCCAGAATGCTGATAACACTTCAGACCTAAGCCTTCAATCTCAACCCCATGGAAAGTGTGGCATGATCAGCTGTTATGCAATGCTTCCTCCTACACACTGCCTTGTCACTACACCTTAAACCAAAAGCAGGGCCATACCCAATGGGAGTTACTGGGGTCCATAGAACCCACGGTAGCATTTTGAACCCTACAGATTTGGTTCAAATACAACATTTTTAAAGCATTTGTAAATATTGTTACTATAGTTTAAGTGTTTTGTCCTATTTGCTTGACAGGAGAAAAATACCTTTTAATTTGTAGAAACCATAAATACAATTTAAATGCTGGTTCTCGTATCCTTACAGCATCTATTAAAACGATATCAAAATAACTGCACTATTAGCATTAAATGAATGCATCACGCTCATCCTACTCTTTGGAAGCTGCTATAAGGATAGCCATGCCGTAATTCAAATTGAATTTTAGGGTAAGTATCAAACAACAAAGTGATATAATTCAAGGGCTCTTGAGCGCCCTGAAGTTTATTTCTCATTATTAACATTAATATGGATTTCTATCTTTAAAATAAAATAATAGGAGTAATTCGAGCAAACCCTTTAAAATTGTAATTAAGAGTTGATATAGTTTCACTCCACTGTCTGTCTGAAAGCAGTGAAGTCTAGGAATGGGCTGGAAGCACCTGTAACCCAGAGGGGATGGATTGCCTCTTTGAAATTCTATCACTTGATGAATTTATGACCAGTTAATAGCTACCCCCTTTATTACTCATTAAACCCCATTTACCCCTTTGAAGTTAAGGATCTAACCATTGCCCAGTCCCTTTATTAAGAAGGTTTTGTTTTTGTTTGCATAACAGTTGGTTGCCTTCATCAAGTTGTGTGTTTCTGTGTGTCAAAGCCAGAAAGCTGCTTGTGTCAGTCTTGTTTGTGTGCTCTGGTTGCCTGTTACCTTGTAATGCCATGCAATTATATAATACTGCATAAAAAAAGAAATATGGTATATAATTATTAATATAGCATGAGTTCAAATATGATATAATTAAACAAAATCAGCATGTCGTGCTGTTGAGAAATTGAGAAACTGCTTGCGCTAACACAGCAACAGAGATACCAGGCGACACCAAGCTACCCATCTGTCGCTACTGTACTGCAACAGAGACAGAGAGAGGAGATCGGATCTCCACCACATAATCCACACCACTGCTCTCTTTCACACAGTTGCTTTGTATACGTGGGAAAAGATCTGATTGCCAGAAAATAAAACCAGCTTCCACTTTTGCAAAGATGGTGAGAAAACAGAAGTAAAATTCTGTGTAATTTGATAACCCAGTTATTTATTCCCAAGAAACCGTCTCATACAAAGTCCCCACAGTAGCATTTTGAGCCCTGCAAATACTATTTAAATGCTGATACCAACTTGCTAATCTACTAAGCATCTATGAAGTGTGATGTATGTTTATTTTTCTGTACTTGACTTCCAAAGTGTCTGCTCCTATTTTCTTTAATAAAGGCGGAAAGCATTCTTCAAACCCTTGGGATTTTGTTTTCGAGCAGTTAAATGTAGGGGTGTATTGAGGGCAGGGTGCACTTCAGCATGAGAAGAGCAGTGATGGAGCTGGGAGGGCAGACCAGCAGGGGCAATCTTCATTTTCCATTGGGGATAATGGGAGCTTTAATTGAGGCAGCGCAGATGCCACACCATACATTGGAAGTGGGTCAGGGAGGATCCCAATTAAAATAACAGTGAGCTTGCATTGACAGTCCCGAGACTCAGGTGTGAAACCCATTATCACCTTCCTTGAGAATGCAATGGATTGCAATGGATTTACGGTCTGCTGATACTGACACCTGCATTTTCCTATTTAGCATCCATTTACAGGGATAGAGGGGTGCAAATTTCCATTAGATATTTAAAAATCATTGCCTTGCATAATGGAATTATGAGTGAGACTTCTCCAGTTCAATATACAGTAAACAGTTTGTAGTATCTAAGTGGAAAGTGGTGTCAATGTGTGTATCTGTGTGTGTGTATGGGGGGGGGGGGTCTTTCTGTTGCAGTAGTTTCCAACAAGAGGAAAAAGGCTCAATGTGCTCTCCTTTGTTCATCTCAAGCTAATCTGCCGCAGGGTATAAAGCAAGTCAATGGTAACTGAATAACCTGGGGTAAATCGACTGAAATGATCAGCATTTGGGTACATCAGGATCGATCTGCGGTTTCTTCAATAGGGATCATCAATACAAAGAGGCCATGCAATAAACCTCTGGTCTGGAGGGAGATGCTTTATTGGGATTCAATTAAAACTTCCTTCAACTGGGTGGTAATTGAATAGAAACAGTGCACACACTGCTCCTCGTTAGCTCTGGTAATTTAATTAACTGATATACTTAAGACAATACTAATGCTGGATTCACACTACGCTTACAAGTGTCCTTGAGTTGTGCTTGGAGCATCATAAGTGAGCAGAGTGTATCTCACTTCATCACAAAATAAAACCCTTTAAAACTATATACTTATTTTTTTCAAATCCACTGCTTGACCTGGATTGTAAATGTAATAAGGCCCTTCGGGGTGTCTGTTTAGGCCCAATACACAGACTGCACAGATGTCTTACCCACTGCTCCCTGAAGCTCACAGGTTTCTTTCAGCCTGTGTTAATTGAGGTGGGGTTTTCAAACAGGTCAGGGTGTGGCAAACAGCAGGACCAATCCCATCTCTCTAAGATCTTGTAATGTGGGTTCACAGGTCTTGTTTATTCTGATAGAAGATGATTGATCTGACCTCTGTTGTGATGCAGGTTGTAAACTGTCTGGATGGAGCTGTTCTGACATGGAAGCTGTGTCCTCGACTAGGCCTTAGGGCCTTGTTGTCAAGGTAATCCCATCAAGGGAATCCTGTGGTAACTGAAAACTGACACAAAACGAATAAAAAAGATAAAAGTTGAATGCTGTGGTTCAAAAACATCAAAGACTGTTGTACTTATAAACAGTAAAATATAAATACGTTGGATATTTCTGACAGCTGTTCATTTTAACACTGCCTGTCCATTATTTTATGAGAAATATAGATGAATCCCTAATTGTGACTGCGCAGGATGGCGTATACATTCTTAGCCGCACCAAATAGATAAAACATCTTTAGGTTGCAGTGCAATCTTCATTGTTAATTCATTCTCATCAATTTTAAACATCTCTTTTTTTTGTTTCTTTTCAGGAATCTTTTTTTATGTGCCACAGATGAGTCAGGTTGACATCATTTCTAGTGACATAGCAGCCGCAAAGAGACCAAATCAACTACAACTCTATTTTTCCCTTTATGACATTGAACAGCTCTTCCAAATGTATGGTTTCTGGTGGCTACTTCTTATTATGCAACTGCAAAGTGCTTTGGTGCAATATTTTCTCGGAATAAAAAGGAGAAATGCATACTTGCCAACATTTGCAACATGTTTAACGGGATAGTCGCAGCGGGGGGTATGCATTAAAAACACACATACACGCAAAGTCTCATTATCATAGTAATATACTTACACACACTAGTTTTTTTAACAGGTGTTTGAAGAACAGGTCGTTAATGATTTTGTTCCTTGTAATCAGGACATTGAGAAGTCTGGATGATGACACAGTGCAGAATGGATGACTTTCACAACAACAGGTGTTGCAGAGAAACAAAAACAGCTTTTTTCCTTTCTGAGTCTTAAATAATGGGGTTCTCTTTTGTGTTATAAACTGTCCTGCTTGGTAATAAAATGATTTTACGTGCCTGAGAAGAAAAGGAAAAGGGCAGATACTGACCAGCTTGATCAAAAGGATTGTAGCTATCAAGGGGAGTGGTACTGTTACCATTGGTAATAAAGGACAGGATGGAGTTGCTATGGAAATAGTGTAGGCCAAAGGCAAGGCAAATGTGGTCTCTGGGTTAATTTACTGTTGCAGAACTTCATTGTACTACAGCTCAATTGTTTCAAGAGAGGTTAGGTTAGAATCCAATGTACTGATTAAACTTAAGTTAACCTGACCTTTCCTCCAGCCCTGATTATTGGATCCATCCATCCATCCATTATCATTTACCGCTTACTCCTTTACAGGGTCGCAGTGAGCCAGAGCCTAACCCGGCATACACAGGGCGCAAGGCGAGACCACACCCTGGACGGGACGCCAGTCCATCGCAGAGATTATTGGATCTAAAGTATATACAGTATATATATATATATTACAAAGTGTTTCAGTACAAAAAAAGTACAATGTACAGTTAACATCCTTTTTGTTAATCTGCTTCATTACTGTAGTTTTTTTTTTTAAAGAAACACATTTCCATTAACTGTGTATCAGTCTGCATACATGTATCTTCCATTGCAATTAATCAAAGTCTATTTCCAGTTACTGGTTTGCCTGCCATGTAGAGCACCCTGAGGATATTAACAGAACAGGATCTAAAGAGATGTATATTGTGTTGTATAGTTAGTCAAATGAGGAGTCTGAAAAAGAACTTGGGGTTTACAGTAAATAAACAGAGGTGTGCTCATGCTCTTTGTGTTTTAAAGCGTGCCGGATAAAGAGGTCCTTTTGACCCGAGTTCTCCTCTTTGAACACCTGCGCTTTGTTTGTTGTCCTGATCATCTGTTTTGCCCAAACGCACTTTCAAAGTGCCGGGTGGATTTCCTGTCTCATTATGCAAAACCCATCACCTCCAGAAGGCTGTTGTTTCTTCCAGGTTTGCAAATACACAGCTGCCCTTACTGAGAGGGATTGCTGCTCCTTCCACACCCAGCCCGTGCTGTCTTCTGCTCTGTCACACTCTGCCTACACTCTCCTGTAGGACCTCTGTTCCACAGGGCTCAGTCTCAGCCCTGGCTGTCGGTCAGCGCTCAGATAGGCACTTAATGTAGCTGCAGATCGTCAATGCATCCAAACAGCAGGGCGGTTCTTTTCACTTCATTCCTTGAGGTTGCAGCTCAGCAACATAAAAGATATGATATCAGCTGTATCAGAAGGGTGGGCTCCACAGAGGGAACATTTCTGAATAATGTTCAGTTCCTTCATTGCAGCCCTGCACCACCAGTGACTCATTACCAGCCCCTGATTGCATGCAGCGCGACTGCAGCACCCTTCGGCTCCACGCTGCCTGGGAGCTCAGGTCAGTCTCCAGGTAATTTATAGTCTCCTGCTGAGCTGAAGTCTTCTGTGACTCAGCTAATAGGTGAACATTTGCATGATTAGCTGGTGACATCATTCCCAATGCTTTATGGATGTTTTAGCTACAGACAATAAAGGTTTTTTTTTTAAATTTCAGCTCGTAACAAAAACAGTGCGTAAGGACCACCAACCAACTTTAAAACTCTTTGTTATATAATATGTAATTACAAAAGCCTGCCAACCTTTTTGTCATTTAGTAATTAAGCATGTTGTTAAATTGTAACTACACAAACATATGTGTAATTACCATGTCATTACAGTATACTTACAGTGTAATTAGAGACACTTCATTTTAAGGATTTCCATTAGCATGTTCTATTATATTAGAACAGATCTGATCACTAAATACACTTCTGCAAAATCACCTTTCCTGCCACACGAGCGAGTAGTGGCATAAGAAGGTCTTTGAACTTAAACCGTTGAACTCTCTGACGCTATAACTATTAATTATTAGCTCTGCGCTGTGCTAATCTGCACCTTCCTCATTCACCCATCCTCTAGAGCTACACCTTCAGAGAGAGCAATAGATAAATATTAGTTCAAGATGACATGTATTAGCCCTAATAGACAGATAACTGCATTACCACGAGTGCATGTGTCTATAATACACACCCATGGGCATTCGGCACATCACCAGCAATGCCCCTAACACACAGAAAATCCGTCACCAACAGCCACTTACACTACAATGCATGGCCAGTATGAGCCTGGACAAAACCATGCATAAATGTTTTTATTAAAATGTGATTTATTGTCAAAAGGGTTTAATAAATTATTAAAAAAATAAATGTGTTTCTGAACTTTGTTTGCTGGTACTTTGTGTTTTAAAAGTTAGCCGGTACCTGGGGGTGATTTCTAGATTCCCAAGCTCTTTCTATTTCTAGCATTTGAAAATGCTGGTCTGGATGAAATGTGAAGAACCCAACCACAGCCAAGTCTTGAGACTTCCAACACAGCTGAGCTCCATTCCCAAACGTTCCAGCCAGGATTGCAGGATCGCAGCCCTCTCATTCCGTGTGGTCTGGTCCAACTGGAAGCTACACATTCTTGATCCCTTTCCAGTTGGATCCTATAGCTGATTTTCCTGGAAAGGCAGCTTGTCCTGCTTGCTGGAGGTGCGCTCCATGTCCTGGCAGCAGGCTGCTGGCAGGCCAATAAAATACCTGTTTTTTATTTGAATTTAAAGGGTTAAATTGTTGAATTTCAGTCTTTTAAACTAGCAGAGAGAGAGAGAGAGAGAGAGAGAGAGAGAGAGAGAGAGAGAGACTAGTTCCTTGTCTCCAGGGAGGGCAGGCAGTGAGGTCAAAGTGCACTTTTATCAGCAATCAGCGGGCCTGCTTCCACACCATCAGACTGCTTTATTTATGGTTCTTATCAAGAGCTGCAAGACCCTGATAAGTTTATGAAAATCAAAGCCCCCCTCCCATCCCCTGCTTGCTGCTGAGGCCGGCTGAGGTCTCTTTCTTCTCCTTTGTCTTTCCCACACTGATTAGGATCTGGAGTGTGTTATAAAGCACAGTTATAGATCAGAGTGTACAATGAGACAGCCCACTCCCACAGCTCTAGGCTCATGCTTTACAGCTGATAAGGGCCGCTGGAGCGCTGCATGATTCATCATTTCCCTTTTCCAGACTCATTCACTCCAAACCTCAAGTGGCTGAGCAAAAGAGACAAGAGAGTGGTGGCGAGCAGAGCCATTGACCCGTCCTCATCATTCTGTTGGATTTAGTATTAAACTCAAAACGACTCAAATCTCGCCTTACACAGCATATTAGGAATGTGACTAACTTTGCAGAATGCCTTTTCTATGTGCATTTATTACATTCCTTTTCATTGTTTCAATGTTAAATCTCCGCTATTTACGATCCAACGATTTAATGACCATCATCGGGCTCGTTTAATCAAGATAAACAGCCTGTGAGTTAATGCAATGAAAATGTCAGAATCAGTTGGCTCAGAGATTTATTAGACTTTACTCTAATTTTTACGGTCTTATGAACTTGTTGTATTCTTGTTTTTTATTGGAAAGCAAAAAAGGGTTTCATCCTTCTCGACTAGAGAAAAACACAATTTTATAAAACCAGAACCAAGCTAAGAAACTGACTAGGTGGCATAAGTCAATGTCTCTCGAGCACTAATGTCTAGTTAGTTTTGCAACAGTCATGTTTGAATGTCCCCTTTCATAAAATAGGAGATGTAGGTAAGATAGCTGTAAAGTGGCTGCCAGTTTTGTGAATGATACCCCTGGTTTCAGTAATGCAATGGTAATTGAGAGACTACCCACTCCAAAGACACAGTACTTACAAATAATATTATACAAGAGGGGTGTGTTTTAATGGTTCAAACAGTGGCAGATCTAACACCACCAGTGATAAACTTGCTCTATGCTGAACTATAGAAAAATATTATATTAATTTGACTATGTGTCTGTCTTTTACAAACTGAAGAACCCTGCAAGGTGGCCATCGCGACTAAGAATCTTAAAGTTCCCTTCAATGGAATGAGAAAATAGATTGGCATTGTCCTTTCATCCAGGGGTTTCCATCTCATTATGCAACAAGTCCACTGAACAGCGAGCAGGCTAACGTACCCTGTCCCCTCATGCACAGTTCTGTTCAATATAAATACTTGCCCTTTGTCCATCAGTCACAACAACCAAAAGCTAAACCCAGCTAGATGGGCAAATGAAAGCAAATGGGATGGCATGAAGATCAAGGCCTCTGTATTTAAAAACATAGCGACCTAGCAGGAAAGCCAGCAGAGGAAAACCAGCCCTGCATCGTAATCCCTTTGGAAGAAAAATAAAAAAGGTTTGCAGTGTGGGAAAGCAGCGCTAGTGGAGCAGCATGCTAATAAGCGGGCTGGCATGTGTTTAGAGGCAAGCACTTGCAGTGTAGTGGTGTGATGTAGGAGCTCAGAGTGGCTTAATGAAGTGCGAAAATATCAACAAGCATAAAAAACAGAAAAAAACTTTCAATCTCAGCAAGAAGAAAACTCGTTCAATCCAAGGCCCTGTTTAAGTAACCTGCTCTTCTTCCCTACAGCTAATACCGAGAGAAGTCAAAGGTCCCTCAGATCATACAGATCATGCCGTTAATGCTTTGAGACGCCGAGCTTCATTACTAGCGCTGGAGTAGAAGGATGAAAAGGAATGTTAGAGATCAAGTGGGAAACGAAACCAGGAGTCACTCTGGGGTAACTGTCTATTGTTTGCGCTGTACACTTGTTCTCCCTCTCCAGGCTTGTCGGCTGACAGCAAGAAATTCTGCTTGTCTGAAATGTCTGAAGAACAGCCCACAGGCCTGGTTCTTACAGATTTTAACTCCAAATTCCTATTCTGAAAAGAAAAAAGACTCCAATTACAGTTAAATAAGAAACATTCTCAGACTACTTAGAAGGCCATCAATTAAATGTCTTTATTTTGGTTCTATTCTGTTGCATTTGTGCTTTTTGAAAACACGGTTTAAAAATGTAAATCCTGTGTGTCTTATTTCTGTGTGTTACGAAAGGCCCTTTCCTATGAGTTTTTAAAATTAATTTTCTTACCTTTTATTAAAACATGTTCCCTGGACCTCATGAGTTACAGGCCACTTTTAGCAAGGAAGGTAATGAGTAACAAATCAAAGACATTTTAATGCACAACTTCAGGGGAAGAAGGGAAAGTAGTAAACCTCTGTCTGCTCTCTGATCTGATCTATAGCTCAGATACTCACCAAGGATTGCTTTAAAAACACAGCAGCGGTGGGTGTAAAGAGCTGACTGGCAGACTTTCTGACGACCTGGTTCTGTGTGCAGCTCTTTCAGCCTTGCAGTAATTACCTCTCATAGTGTCCTCAGAGTCCTCAATAAAGCATAGAGAGCTGCATTATTATCACCCACATGAAAGGCAGATCGAAGTGTGCCGCTAGTATCGTGATTACATTCTGAAAGGCAATTCGGTAATTACACGCTACATAAAAATAACATGGGCAATAAAACCCATGGACTATTTTATGGATGAATTCACCCGTAGGTGAAGTAAATAAATAAAAAAAGGCTGATGTCAGCCTCATCACTTTGAATACGTATGACATATCATGGACTTAGATCTGATTGATGCAGTATTTTTTACAGGTGGAGATGCTTGTGACTTTTTAGCCCTTGGCTCCTGAGATATGAAGATGTGAGCCTACGACTTAGCCATCAACATGCACAGTTTGCCGAAATACAGTGGGGGGTTTGCCCATTTCATTTCACGTGTTCCAGCCTCCTGTCCGTTTTCTTTCACATCTGTTAGGTCAATAAGGTTTTTTTTTTTTTTTTTTTTTTTTTACTCCTGTAGGATCCGGAGACAGATTACCCAAGCGCTTGTAAAAAATAAAGAAGTCACATTTGCGATTGCCGTTTGCTTTTCTTTCAAAATTCTCTGAAGAATGAAGCCATGAAACTCAAATCTTTGAAGGGTGGCCCGTTTTCTTTGACGTGCTCTCTGGCACATCCAATGCCGACCTTTCATGGTTTCTGAAACTGTGTCCCAGTTGTTTTTTAATTATTTTGTATGTATTTCATCCTGTCATTTGCACAACTTCTAGAACTGCCTGTGGACTTTCATGGCAGTCACATGCAGCACAGAGTCCTCTGTTAATCTGAACACGGATGTTTTCAAACCATGGACCACCTTCTTCTTCTTCTTCTTCTTCTTCTTTTTCTTCTTCTTCTTCTTCTTCTTCTTCTTCTTCTTCTTCTTCTTCTTCTTCTTCTTCTTCTGTAAAGCAGAGCATACACTATATGCATTAAAACAGTTTGCCAGTTGACATTATTCCAGCTTAAACAAGAAGGTATTGCCACTCAGGAGGCAAACAGTGTTCTAACAAGCGTCACGGATGGAACAGCCTCTTCTTGTTGACACGGGAGCCACTTGGGTCTGTCTTTACTGCCTTCTCTCTCCTCTCACCTTGGCTGATGGACAGCTGTTGTATTCAGCTTGCCTAAAGGGGTTCAGTAAATTGTAAGGTCCTTTCTATCACTGGCCTATTCAATGGCCTTGGCAAGGCAACAGTCTGAAAACTGGCCAGCAGTTTCCCCCAAAGCAAGTCGTGTTTGCCAATGTAAACATTGCGTGCCATTAACCCTGGCATTCCTGTTTATGAGACACGTAACAGACATAAAAACAGAGGAACAGGGGAAGCGACATGAAAGAGTCCTATCAGAATTCAAACGGGAAGATAAACAAACCTCACTCCCAGGCAATCAAGGCAAAGCGATGAGGACAAAAAACAATGTCCGTTTCAAAAAGTTTAAGCTTAATATATTAAAACAGGCATTCAAAAAAAAAACAGTCATTACAGTATAAAGCTTTAGAATAGGGCTTGTTTCCAGTACTTGTATCAATAATGTTAATTAACGGAAACTTTTTGAAAGGACAAATATTTTTTTTCATTTCTCCTCATTTAGAAGAATGGCTGCTGCACTCAGATGCAGTTTGCACAGATACATGTTTAAAGTGCTGCATTATCCACTTGTGAGCCTCATGGGGTCAAATCACTTGACCTTCCTCCCTGCACTCCAGTCTAACCACTCTGTGGACCTGGGTGGGATCTCTCTGGAAACAAGACTGTGCCTGAATGAAGAATAAAAACAATAGCACTGCTAAAGCCATAGCACTATTGAATGACATGCTTCTAATGCAGGTCCTTACATGCCAATGTACCATTCCATTGCACGGCATTCTTTAACTATGAGCATAGAAACGTGTTGGGGGATAGACCATCTTATTAATCTGTTTTTAACTTTGGATTGTGTCTTACGAACATCACATTTAGATATATATTTAAATGTAATCTGCTTTGCGTTGTTGCAATATTGTTTTCCATCAACGTCACTAACACACTCTTTGCAGGTTTGGAAAGTATTCATATTTCCTTTGCTATTTGCCATTTCTATATTCGGTATTTCATTTTTTTGTGTGACAGTTGCTTCGGTTGTATTTTAAGCTGTTTTTTTCACACCTCCAGGGTTGTTTTTTGCCAGTTAGGGAAGCCACCAAAACCCTAGCAGAGATGCCTGGGCCAGGGCAAGGAGCTTATCGTTGACTGGGTCACATCAGTTATTTAGGGAAATGTCTGCCTTGTGATATCAGTGGGTCATTTCTGCAATCTGCAGCAAGGGAGCTGTCAGTTCACAAGCAAAGGGAAGCTTCGTTCTTAGCAGATTTACATTTCATTTTACACAAAGAATCATTGAAATGTTTAAAAGCATGGACCCTATTCCGAACTGCAAAGCCAATCTTCTGAGAGGAATAAAGGAATCTGAAACAACTTATTGAAGTTATTTCTGTCTGGTTTTATTCCACACAAATGGTAATATTGTTCCTTTCTATGAATCTGCCGTTGCCTTTGTATTTGCTTAGGGTGCTATGTCCCAAGGTTTATGAAAGTAATAAAAAGTGAAAAGTGCCTTCATTGTTTTACTAGATTGATAAGATCAACAGTTAGATTTCCATTAATGCACTTTGGTGTTCTGACCTTGATAAATGTATCCCTATGTATTTTATCTTGCATATTACGTGTATACGCATTTTAAACATATCGCTTTTCCACATGGTTGGCTCAGCCAGCAGCACACAAAGGGAGCTGTGTCACTGGAGCTGGCAGGTCCTCACAGTGCGCAAGGAGTAAGGGGCAAAAGGTGAGTTGATGTGACTGTCAGTGCAGTACCATATGGCAGCTATTTTTGTCCACCCTGTCAGTTTGATTGATGGCCTCACCTTGTCTCTCCGCAGACCCCTGTTATCTCACTTCATGTCTCTTCCCCATCAACACCCCATTACTTATCTTCCTGCTCCTGAACAAAACAAACAAACCTCAGGCCTCATTAACATGAAGAGGGCCAGGAAAGAGCCCTGATCATCCTGGGCCTAATTGCAAGCTGGGCCCAGAATTGTGAGGGGTGCGATTGCTATGGAGGACGTGGTTATAGGCTGGTGTGAGAGATGAGGAAAAGGGAATTTCCGAGTAAATTTCCGCAGTTTATGTTTTGTATACATTCTGCGTAAAACTGGCTATTGTTGCTGTATATTATTATTATTATTATTGTTTTTGTTAGCAGGAGCACATGATTTTTTGTATGTCTCTAGAGCTAAAACTATCCAAAAGAGGTACAGACTATCAGCTAGGTTACTCTTCTGGGAAAGCGTGCACAGTGAAATTAATAAAAGCACTGGATCATAGCGAATGTGTTGTCAAGCAGGGAAATTTAACCACATTGTCTACAATTCCCTGACACAGCAGTTTCTGCCGTACCAGCTCACCACACTTGCACTTGAAACTGGGGCAGGCAGCAGCTCCCGTGTGGCTCAGCAGCTGTTCTTGTCAGTAAGGTGCTGGCCCTGGCAGGAAGGCCTGAGCGGGAGGCTGGCTGGCTGGCTCGCCGGCTGTGTGAATGGGGCAGGTGCCCCGGTGTATTTTTAGAAGGAGAGAAGATGAGAAAGTGAGGGAAAAGGAGGTTTGACCTGCTGTCATCCTGAGAATCTGCACTGTAAGCACAGGAGGGGCACAGGGCAGTAAAACAATACTTACTGATTCCCCTACCATGTGGGTGTGCTGGGATCTGTGTGTGTGTGTGTGTGTGTGTGTGTGTGTGTGTGTGTGAGTGTGAGTGTGAGTGTGTGTGTGTGTGTGTGTGTGTGTGTGTGTGTGTGTGTGTGTGGGCAGGGGCAGGTATTACTATCAATGTGTGGATAAATTCTGAGAAAATGTCCCCACAAAGATAGCAACTCCTGAAAAATGATGTTGTGGGGACGTCCCCACTTTGTAAACCACGTTTTTAAGAACTAAATATGCCTTCAAAAAAAAAGGTGTCAAAATATTTAGTTTGTGGTCGACTTTCAAAGAAGACAAACATTGAATTGACAACAGAACTGGCAGAAGGCACAGGTGTCGCTGTCCAGCCATTAACAGTCCAAAGCACCTTTGACTATAGTCCAAGAGAGAAGCTAATAGCAGCCCCCTTTTGCCCAGGTTATAGCTCTCTGTTTGATGCTCTGCCCCCACTCTGCAGACTTCAACAGGGAGAGAGAGAGGGATGGGGACGAGAGAGAGATCGCCTCACTGTTTCTGTTGTTCTGTTCTGTTTGCTCCCTCCCCGAGTCAGAAGACACAGAAGGGAATGAGCTGAGGAAGTTGTAGTTTTCGAGTTGTAAAGCTGGCAGCTTGTTGATTTCCTCTGCGGAGTGCACACGAGGCCGGAGCAGGGCAGGGCAGCTGCTGGGAGAGCGAGGGAGGGAGGGAGAGAGGGTTCAGCAGAGAGCAGCACTTTCCCACAGTCTGGGGATTTGACACATGGCTCTCACACATTCCGGAGCCTGCAGCCGGCAGGCTAGGCAGGCAGTCAGGGCACACAGCCTCTGGAGGAGGGGGGGGTGGGGGCTGATTAGCAGGTTCCGCTCTTGGAGGAAGTATGTGTGCAGTGTGCATGTGAGAGAGAGGGAGCAGTTCCTTCTGTGCTGTACAGTTAACTCCTCATATTCCCCTTTGAATTGAAACAGGTTATCAAGTCTGCAGTGTGGGTGGGTGGGTGGATTAGATTGCTATTGTTTTAAGTCAAACTTAACCCATGATATGGGATGCATTACACATCAGTCTAAACAACTGTTTACTCAAAGAAGCAGAAAAATAAAGGCTTAGATAGATAGACAGCTAGATAGATAGATAGATTCATCTTAGAACAGTATCCTTTACAAAATCACTCTTCATGTAAAATACAGTAGATTCATTCTTGTTGAACTCGCTTGCAGAGTCAATGCATGTTGAGTTGCACTAAGCCTTTAACCCTAAATGCGCATCCATATTAAATAACAGCGTGCGTCTTAGATAATACACCTGTAGGTTATGCCCTTCAAGTACTCTTTCATTAGCTACACTGTGCAGTAGGAGGCAGTGTGGTCCAGTGGTTAAAATCCAGGGCTTATAACCAGACGGTCACCTGTTCAAATCCCACATCTGACAATCACCATTTAACCTCCTTGTGCTCCATCCTGCTGATGAGATGTTAAATCAATGTCCTATAGTGACTCTGCATATAATGCACAGTTCACATCCTACCTCTGTAAAGCGCTTTGTGATGGTGATCCACTATGAAAGGCACATATAAGATATTATTATTATTAGTATCAGGTTGAAACATTTGCATTAATGTCTCGTGAGTGTATTTTTGGAATGTACTATCTTGGGTCTTTTCGGCGTTGAGGTCACCAGCCAGCTGTCCACACACTAGTACTGGGTTCAGCACTGTGAGAACTCTGCTTACTCACAGCTGTCACTGCTTGAAAGGGGTTATTACTTTCCTCTCGTTATGGTTTATCTCTGTAGATTTTCTGTTTAGTTTTCCACTTTATTGTCACTTTAAACTGAGTGAAACCTGTTTGTCTTGCAACAATGCCGCTTTTAGTCATATGTGGAGACAAAGATGTTTGTTTCATGTAGGGCCCTACTTCAGGTAATTCATCTAATGTGTGGTGGTGCTGGCTTAAATAGATAATTAAGTATGGGAAACCTAACGATCTAGAAAACGACTCTTCTGCTATAGGTGTATAGAGCATCCTTTATTTAAGGGCTGAGGTTCACCTACTGTTAGATCAACCGCAAGCCTACTACAGAATA
This sequence comes from Acipenser oxyrinchus oxyrinchus, assembly GCA_030684275.1. Lineage (NCBI taxonomy): Eukaryota > Metazoa > Chordata > Actinopteri > Acipenseriformes > Acipenseridae > Acipenser > Acipenser oxyrinchus. The sequence goes on from CM060262.1 coordinate 2,241,276, forward strand.
GGGATGGTGCTTATTCACACTAAAGCTCCTTGAAGGGGCTCACATTAACAAAGCATGAAAGTGTGCTGCTCTTACAGATGTTACAGGAACGGTTTGGGTTTGTTTGGGGAGGGGGTTGGTGGGCCATCAGACTTAGTTCAGCCAAAGGGGCTAGCTAGGACTTTGGAAAATATCCAGCCCACCCAGGACCCCATATTTAGAAACCCCATTTTAAAAGCCGCCCAAGGTGCTGAAATGAAAGGTTGGAGGGCAAATCATTTTTTTTCTGGAGTGTCACGAGAGCCGGGCGGCTTTTGAATTTACAGAATCGCAAATTGCCAATTAAGCTGCCCCCGAGTCAACTTGAACACATATAAGTTTCCAAATTACAGAGCCCCTTCTTTGAGCGGCCTCACAGAAGAAATCAAAACATGGAGGAGTAAAAAAAGTTGCTGTAGTTCTAATCTTGATCCCGAAAGGACAACAAAGCAGGGAAATCAAATAGGGAGATCAGGCCGGCAGTTCTCAAACACCCCTTGACATTGTCACTTCCTGGATAATGAAGAGCTACTCCGGTCCCCTGATACTGGGAAGGGCTCGCTCCTTTTCTTTCCACAGGCTTTCTGGTAGAGCTCTCCTCAGCATAACCAGGGAATGAAAGGCAGTTTGTTCAGACGGACAGGCGGGGGTTGGGGGGGGGGAGTGAGTGGAAAGATGAAAGGGAGGCTCGACATTTTTTTCTCTGGTACAGTCTGGTCTTGACATGGGAAAATAGCACAGAGAAGAATGGCAAGCTTGTTCACTCATCTCTCACTTGACAGATTATCTGTGTGAGGAAAATGCCCATGTTGCAGCGGATTAGAGACGCTTTATTTTTCTCTTTCTGTTTCCCCCCGGGTGTGTGGTGCTCTTGCAGTTGTTGTTGCTGTTGTTGTCGTTGAGCAACGGGGGCTGCGAGCCAGAAGTTCCCCCAGGTTTGAATCCTTTCCCAGCTCAGCCAGTGACTCACTGTGGGATCCTGGGGCGGGTCATTGCGGGCCTCAATGTAACCTTGGGATCTATCTGGATTCAGCTGGTGTAAGGCTCAGGGGTGTTCTACTAAACTGCTGCACAGGAAGTGAATCTATAGTGTGGTGGCTAGATAAATCAGCCTGTGCAAGACATTTCTATTGCCAATGGGCATTTCTTTATAAGCCTAGGTTATTACTCCTTGAACCGGGTGCATTTTGGGCAGGTAGCTGCCGTCTATTCCAAAGCCTGCTGGCAGTGTTAGGACCAGGGCTAGGAGAGACGGGTGGGGGGTTGAAGGCAGGCAGTATCAGGTGAGTAGCAGACATGTGCTGTGATGGGTATACACCTCTATGTACTGTCCTAAACAAATCCTTCAGCAACAGTAGAACTGCAGAAGGTAACAGTCAGAGGTAACCCTAATAACCAGGACTGGGAACAGAACCCCTATCCCTTGCTTTGGCTATATATATATATTATTATTATTATTATTATTATTATTATTATTATTATTATTATTATTATTATTATTATTATTATTATGCTGTTGTTTTTGTGTTATATGCTGCACTGGCCCATGTGGCATATTACTGATCTGTTGTTAGAATGTTTATTTGTGAATATACCTTTAAGAATGCACTCAAACGACGACCTCCCTCACAAGGTATAGGGAGGCATGTAGAGTTCCAATGAGACTTATTTTTGCAATTAACAATTTATTTTTATTTATTTTGTAAGTGAATGTTTATAATGTTTACATGACATATATTGTTTAATGCATTATGTAATTGCTTTGGCAACACTGCTAATTGTAGGTCATGTCAATAAAGAACCATTGAATTGAATTGAATTGAGAGAGGGAGAGGGAGACAGAGATAGAGAGCGAGAGAGAGAGAGAGGAGACAGAGAGAGAGAGAGAGAGAGAGAGAGAGAGAGAGAGAGAGAGAGAGAGAGAGAGAGAGAGAGAGAGAGAGAGAGAGAGAGAGAGAGAGAGAGAGAGAGAGAGAGAGAGAGAGAGAGAGAGAGAGAGAGAGAGAGAGAGAGAGAGAGAGAGAGAGAGAGAGAGAGGCCCGCTGAGTGTTCCCCTTGCGACAGTGCTCTAGCTGTGCTGCTGGAGAAGCAGTGAGTCATGCAATGGGGAGGCAAGGACTCTGCGTGCCAAGGGAGGCCTGTTTGCATATGAAAGCATCTGGCTGCCCCAGAGGGCCCGATCGTTTATTGTATGATCTTATCTGGCGCGTGCCTGGGCCGCCCTTTCCCACACTCTGCAGGCAGCGCTGCCAGGAAAGGAACAGGGGCTCAGCCTGTCAACATCACACCAACTTGACAGGCATGACATAATGCTCCTTCAGCACAACGACACCTTTTTAAAAGACTTCACAACAGACTTCACAACATTGCCCTGCATTGAGCACCCTCTTTCTTTTTGTGCTTTTCTTTTTGCTTTTTTTAAAATTCTTTTCAACTTAAATGGCCGTCTTATGAGATTAGCTCCCCTTCTCCTCCCATGAAAAGAAGTATGGAAACATTTTTTACATATTTGCAAGATCAGGGGGGAAATAAATAACTGAATGGCTCTTTCTTATAATTTCCTAAACTAGCACTTTTGGACAATTATTTCCCATGCATGCCAGCTATGAGTCCAAGTGCATGGCAAGTGCTATGTTTCCCAGCTGCTAGGAGAGAGGCAGGGATTTGAGTAGCTGCCAGGCTCTGCTCAGCACTGGACGTACCGTACACTCAATTATATTAAGCACAGAAGGTATAAGCACTACCCTTTCCCCCAGCACCAACCCTGAACCCAGATCATTTATAATGAAGGTCAAATCATTGCTTTAATAAAGCAGAACTCTCCACGCGGGTCAAAACAACTGTAAAGCTGGCTTCACGGCCATAAAAGATAAGGCAGGTAGGTATCACTGATCCTTGACATGTGATTCATTGCACTGCAGTGTTTGAACCCACGTACTCTGCATTCACTCGCTTTCTGTTTTCTGTTCAATCACTGACCTGCTGAACCTCGGGGCTGAAACTGGACCTCGCTGGAAACACAAAGCTGTGGAGCCACAGCCAAGCGGAACTGAGGAAACCTACAGGAATGGCCCCTCTGGCATAGCCACTCGGAAATCCCTGTGCACTCTACACTAGGCTGCTACAGAGCACCAGATCTCGTGAAAACACAGCGCCCCGTCTCCTGACATTCCATGAATCCATCCTGCACTGCTGCTTGCACTTAACATAAGAAGGTTTACAAACGAGAGGAGGCCATTCGGCCCATCTTGCTTGTTTGGTTGTTAGTAGCTTATTGATCCCAGAATCTCATCAAGCAGTTTCTTGAAGGATCCCAGGGTGTCAGCTTCAACAACATTAATGGGGAGTTGGTTGCAGACTACCACAATTCTCTGTGTAAAAACAGTAGTGGTTGGTGACCCCAAAAATTGGGGAGGCATAAAATATTGGCAGCAGGTCCGACTTTTTCGCTATTACATTTGAAAAGATGCTATTCAATACAAATGCTGCAATTTACCTAAACACTTGTGTTTGTTTACTATACGATACACCAACAAAGCAAAGCGCTAATAACTGAATATGCAATCGTGAAACCAGACAATAATACCAACACCATATCATAATAATAATAATAATAATAATAATAATAATAATAATAATAATAATAATCAGACAGTACTATGCCTATTATTTTTAAAAAAATCCCCAAGAGGACAATTATGATAAAGAAAACAAAGCTTACTCATAAATAACACCATGGCATTATCTATCAGACTTTAAATTATGGGTGGAAAACCAAGTGTTGAACATTTGAAATAAAGTACTTCTTTACACATCTGTATGTTTGGTTATGTTTTTTTTAACTTATTACAAAACAAATTAAAATAAGTTCACTTCTCGTTCTCTCTAGTGCCGCCTTCTACACAAATTAACGCACGCTGGAGTTCACGCAGAATGAGACCAATGATTGGCAGACACAGCAGAAGGAGACCCGCCTCCTGCCTCCTCTGCTGTGTTTTTTTAACGTGTGTGACGTTGCGAGATGAAATGTGATTTTGTATTCATTTTGTGCATAAACTTTTGAGGTGGCAGTGTCTCCCTTGACTACCCCAAGGAGCCGCCACTGTGTAAAAAAGTGCCTCCTGTTTTCTGTTTTGAATGCCCCTTTATCTAATCTCCATTTATAACCCCTCGTCCTTGTTTCTTCAAGCAGCTGTTGGTAGTTGTCTGGTTTTTATGCTTCCAGGTTGGAAGTGCGCGGAAATTCGCTCACTCTGACTCATGATCAGGTGCTGCCGCAGCCAGTCTGTGTGAAATCCTCTGGGCTGTCTGGCTTCCCTTCCATACCCCCCCTATGCAGAAGACTTTGCAGCCAGCGCTTGGTTACACTGCACAGTTTTGAGCTGACAGAAGACAGAGACCCCTTGTTGAGAGCATTTTAACAGATCGTGTCATTTCAGTTTGCATGAGCACGAGACAGTGTCAGCAATTACTTCATTAATGCATTCAAATAATGATGGTAAATTAGCACCCCATATAACCCCACCACCACCATCCCTTAGCAGAAACTACAGCTGTTAATATATGTACAGTCAAGCTGTGTTGTTATGTAAAAAGCTAGCTTTGTGGGTTGTATATTAGAGAGACATCCTTGAAGTGAAATCCTGGTCAATTCATCACCCACCACCAACCATTTCTGACACACGTGTCTTCCCAGAACCAGAAAACCACGTAACAATGTTATAACCAAGCAACGCCTCGTGACCTAAAACATCAAGAGCTAGATTTTGAAACACTTATCAATGTGCTACATTTTTATTCAAAAGTGGTGCGTCACAAAAACATTTTTTATGTTAACTTAATATACACCTTTATGAGTATTTTATTTGCATTTTTATGCAACAATTATTATTCAAAAAGTCACTATAAATTTAGTCACTATAATTTACTATAACGTGTTACAGTAACAATGTAGTAAGAAAGCGTGCCCCCCAGCCTGATTGAACCTGTCCCATTTCATTCACTGCTGCTGTTAATGGAAGACGAGACTCTGCACAGCGTGGGAAAGCCCTTAGCGGAGCTCAGTGGGGTTGATGTTGTTGGACGTGTTTAAAGACCAGTCACTTTAGTCTCCAGTGCTGTCTGCACCACCCACCCAGTACTGCAGAACACAGCCCTTTTAAAAGACACTTAAGTATGCTTGGACCAGCATGGTTAATTAGGGAGGCAGGAAATATATATCATTCAGGACTCCCACTTGTACACCTGCGAAACTCACTGCAGGAATGGGAGGGGCTTGCGCGTCTTACAAACACCTGCAGTGACAGTCTTGCACAGTCCCCTGACAGTTTGCCCTAGGGCAGTATCTGTTTGTTGAAAGTCTTGCACAGTCCCCTGACAGTTTGCCCCATGGCAGTGTCTGCTTGTTTCTTCAATGACCCCAGTATTTTTTTTGCAACTGTTAAACTATTCCTTGCAGTCACTCAGTAGAGCAGCGAGCATTACCTCAAAGAAGATCCCGATTCACTGTCTGTCACAATAGAGCAAATCAGCACCACCTTTATCTTTTATCTTTTTTTTGTAACATTAATTGAAAGTTTACAGTTTGTGCCCTGTGGCGGGGCACACCATGACTTTCCCAGGACAATTAAAGTTACTTAGTTAAAAACACAAAAAAAAAAACCTGTAGTGCTTTTTCTGTATTCTGCAAAAAAGAGCCTGCAAGGCAAGCGGATGTGGATTACGCAGTCCTCCCAGGAGTGATTGAACGATGTGTGGGAAAATCAGCTCTGTTGTACTTTTTTCAAAATAATCTCCTGGAATCCCTCCCAGCGGCTGGATGATTTAACAGGCCACTGAGTTGCTAAATCCTGTCTGACCGGCCTCCACTTCCTGCCAGGCATGACTTGAACTTGCTTTGCCTGCATGTCTGCACTCTAATGGGGAGCTGGGGGCTCATATCTGTGTGGCTTTACCTATTTCAACACCGCTGACTTCAACTCAGCCTAAAGGAGTAGTGTGTCCCAGGGGGGAAGGGAGCGGGGAGGGGACTGAAACTTCCCCTTTCCGTTGATAATTCGGGTACCCAATTACTGTAATTACCTGCCCACATTAACTTTTCAACCTGTGAATTTCCTTCACCAGTGCAGTCTTGTACTAGCTTTATGAATATCACCTGGTTTTGCTTCATCTGTGTTTTCATTTTTCTGCTGCAGACCCAGAGAACGTGTCTGTCGATCATATTGTTAATTGAGGCTCAGTCAAAGAATTCCAATCAACAAAGCAGCAGGTTTGCTTTACGCATTCTCTAGCAGGGAGCACATGTCAGCTCTGCTTTAGCCCTGGGAAATTTGAAAGATCTTTTTCCTTTTCTTTTTGTTAGATTTGAGTTGATGGTTACCATAAGTGGTCATTAATTTGTTTGTTTGTTTTTGTCTCTCAGTTGTTAAGAAATTGAAAAGGGTTCTCGCTGACTGACAGCTGAATCACTGACAGGTAAATGGGAATGGGTGAGCAATGGAACGTGGGGACTGGCTGTAAATGATATGGTCACTTCCTAACATCAATTTCATCAATTGCCATGCGCGGTATCTGCTTATTCCACATGTTTGATTTAGTAAGTCCTGCTGTTACCTAGAAGTGGATCTTCAATAGAAAGCAGCACAGTGCTAGCAATGCAATGGTTCTGTTCTGAGGGGCAATGGTAGCACATGAGCAGCTCCAATGATACCAGCCATTGGTGGATTGGTACCAAAGTGGCATTTCAGCAATACTGAGAACCAACACCTACAAGTCAACACTTTTCCATTGTACTGGCCTCTCCCACGTTAGACAGTGCGCTGTATTACTGACACGCTGATTACAAGCCAGGAGTGCCTGGAGGTGCTATCTAACTATAAACAGCTGTCAGAGCGAGCTGTTGTGCTAGTTGGATGACAATAAGCAGCTTGAAGGTTTTAAAGCAGGGAGGGTGATGTTAATAGATTCATGCTGAAAGACTAGCTGACAGGAGGTGCAAGCTGAAACCATGAGAAAATGTGTGAGCATGAAGTCATTCTGTCTGAGCAGGCACAACCAGCCCCCGTCAGGGAGGGGTACCACACAGGGGAAAGCACCGAGGTAATGGGTGCTGTGTGAACTCTGAAAACTCCCATTTATATAAAATGATGTCGCCATCGCGACCCTATGAGAACCTGGAATCCTCCCAGAGGGAGCTGGAATTCAGCATTCAGTGACGGAACCATACAGTTACTGAGACGATAGCTCTCGACACGGATTGAACATCTCAGTTATTAGAAAGGGCCCAGTTCACAAAGCTTTAACTCGCCACCTACTAGAAGACTGATTTGATTGATTACAGATCATCTGATATTCAATTCATGAAACTTTTTCACGGTGTTTGTTACACAGGCCAGGAGAGCATTGAAGAGTTTTAGTAACTGCTTGTAACCACACTTCTGATCTCTAAGAGTTTTTATTTGTGCACAGGTGTGATACTGCATGATTAAACAGTACAATATTGTACAGTTTGCTAAGGCTGAAGGAACATTTGAAACCTTCAAACAGGAGTTGTGAATGACATTGCTTTAATTGGTGAAGGATTACAATCTATAAGCCGCACCAATGATGATGTGAAAAGGAAACAGGGGTGTTAACATCTAAATAAAATGCTAAATAAATAAATAATGCACTTAAATACAGGTTGCATGCTGTTTGGTAATTTGACATTTACTGGAGAAGAAAGAAAGAAAGAAAGAAAGAAAGAAAGAAAGAAAGAAAGAAAGAAAATATTTGCAAGAGAGAAAGCCAAGCTGTGTCATTCTTTTTTGTGTGTGTGTGTTGTTTTGTTTAATTTCCAGTGTTAAAATGTATTAGGCAACAGCACTTGACCTTTTTAAAGCTAAAGGAATATGACAGCCCTGCAGCTTCAAAGGAAGAACAGCAGAGACAAAGAGAGAACAAAGCACAGCTCCGCGCCAAATACTTAGTTTGCCATCAGTGTCAGCGAGCATTCTTGGAGGGACAAAATGATTTCCACTTTTCAAATGAAGCTTTTTGTACTGATAATAGCCCAGTTAAAGTGGAATTGGCAGCTCTACAATCTTCAGATAATAGCGGCAGTGCAGGGGATCATGTGAACAGCACTTTTTTTTTTTTTTTAACGAAAAGAAAAAAAAATCTAATCTTCGTTACAATAAAAGGAAAACCAGAATAATGCGTCTGTAATCGGTGGAGGAAATCTCTTTAATGTATCTGGCAGCGGACCAGCCAAGGTCTCAGGGTTATCCCAACTCCGCAAACTCCCACGGGAAAGGTAGGAGAACTGTACTTCTTCCAAGTGAGCGGCTGAAGTTGGCAGAGTACAATAAGGTGGCCTGTGTACGATAAGGATCGCCTTCCACCAGGTAGAGATCAGACTGGAAATCTTGGAAGGTCCATCGGTAATGTAATCATTTACAGTGTGAGATCTAAGCAGTCTGAAAGATCGTCTTTCACTCTCCCTCACTGTGGCTTCTTTGCTTCACTGGGATTACGTGAAAAGGCTTTTGTAGTATTTGTTTTCGGTTTTTTTTTTTTCCAGCAGAGACAACCTTGATTTTTTTCCAGAAATATTTTTGATTAAGTGGGTTCATGTTAAGTAGAATAGCCAAGTTAAATTCAGATTTAACCAACATTATTATTATTATTTGTTTATTTAGCAGACGCCTTTATCCAAGGCGACTTACAGAAGACTAGGGTGTGTGAACTATGCATCAGCTGCAGAGTCACTTACAACTACGTCTCACCCAAAAGACGGAGCACAAGGAGGTTAAGTGACTTGCTCAGGGTCACACAGTGAGTCAGTGGCTGAGGTGGGATTTGAACCGGGGACCTCCTGGTTACAAGCCCTTTTCTTTAACCACTGGACCACACAGCCTCCAACATAGGAAAAGGTGTTTGGAGGAAACCCTAGCTTCATAAAATCAACTTAGCAAATGCACAGCAACATTCGAGTCACTAACAATGGTTCAAAGATGAGATTTCACAGATCCTGATTCGCACAAGCTTTGGACTGCCTGACTATACCCTAGGTGAGGCACGCCAGGAATACTGCTAATCGGGCCTTTGAACCCGGACGTAAATGTTTCTTTGTCTGAAAGCTTGACCTACATTATCTTTCTCTTTTTTTTGTTATGGTAGCTTTTCAGGAAGGAAAGTCATGTCTTGAGTTACAAAGGCAGTCTAAAAACCCAGTACTTTTATCAATAGTTTGTTAAAACAACACCACCTTCACTGTTTAAGACCACTTCAAACCTCTTTTTTTTCCTTGATCAATGGCAGCTTAAATGTGTGGACTGCATTACAGGGGCCCAAGAGGCAGAACACTGCATTGGTTTTCAATATTATTTAGGATATATGAATATTTTAAAATTAAATGAAAAGGTCCAGGGACCTCACTGACCACCTGCATCTATCTTAATCCACATTGATCTTCTAAACTCAAATAAATCAGGTCATTTTAAATGAACCCTTTTTACAGCATTGCTCTGTTTGTTCTCTCTGTTAATTGGATGGCAAACAGATTCAGTCTGTCCTGGTGGAGCTGGACTGCAGAATCCTGTACTGTATGTAAAATGCCTCTTTATCTCCAGCACCACTATCAGGCTGGCTGTCAATAAGCAACTCTGCCTGCAGTGCATGCTTGAACATGTAAGCAGGTTTGTTTGCCCTGTCGCCAGGTATTGTTCCACACATCCTGGATAATGGATGCAAATTAGACTGTGATTCGTAATGTAAACCATTAAACTACACTACCCATGCAATACTGAAGTGGCTCTCAGTGGACTATTTGAAGGTCAGTCTGGGTTGCGTTCCACGGTGTAATGGTGCATTGTACTGTTTTCAATGTTATCTTGATGATGGGACCCTTAATGGGGACAAATAAATGGTGCTCATATTATTTATTGCAGCAACATTATCAGAGTCAGATAAAGCACAAGGTCCTTTATAACTTGAGATGGCAGGGTACAGAGCTAAAGCAAAGTAAAACCCAGAGCTGTCCTCTAATTATACGCCTGCTCTTGAAAAGTACATGCAACTCTACCATGTTTGACAAAAGAATCAGAAAGCTGCTCGCAATTACTTGTTTTTTACTCAAGTATCATTGCTCTGCGTCAGTGAATTCCATCCAGTGAAACGGGTGGGATCTCCCACAGTCCGCTAACAGTCAGCTCTGACGTGTGTAAAAAGGAATTTAAGAAAAACTGCTGGAGAAAAAATAACGCAGCTGTGAAAGTCCAGCAGGAAACACAGGGAGGAAAAGTGTTCGATTGAGACGTGAAATATGTTGCAGCGTTTGGCACATCGTAGGAGGATCTGCACATCAGCTACTGCATTGTATCTGCTTGTAATAGGGGCTATTCGACCTGTTTACCTGCGTCTGCAATTGACAAAGCCACATGTAGAAACCTGTTATGATGACTTCTGATAACCCATGAACTCATGACAGCCTAGCCATGCAGTCCAGGGAGAGGGCTTTAGATGACTACTGTCATGCAGCTGTCATTCACAAGGGGAGGGAGGGGGTTGTTTTGTGGCAGGGCAGTAACAGAATGCTTATAGACATCCTCAAATCTGGCAGTGCCTGTCTCTTCCTCTCTCCCATAGACCACACTGGGGCATGAATGCATCCAGATGTGGGGAATCAGCAACAAATACTTAGAGGCTGCTGCTCTTTCTTATCTGGGGTTAATTTCACGTATTTTTAGAGTGACGCTGTTTTCCCTTGGGTTACACATTACAATGTGTTTGATTACCTTTCGACTGCTGTAACTGTATTTTAATCAGCATGATCCTTTGCTCGCAGGTAACTGATAGCCCACTGGTATCAATTAAAGATAGCCATTCTTGGCATTGCACTGCTAGAGATAAACATGAAACTCCTATCAAAGTATTGAACCCACAGAGTAAACAGCTGCAGGGTCCAAGTGCCTGAAAGTTAAATTCGCTTAATCTGGCAAAATCAGCAAGACCCTGTCTGCTGGACATGCTGGGATCCCATACTGTACCTTTCAAAGGTTGCCTTGCATTGATACTGGCTGCACTATTTTGGACATTGTAACCTTTGCATTAATACCCATTATGGTTTTGCTGTGCTTTTTACTGCATTAAAACATTACTGTGTCCTCAATGCAATCATGCATTGCAGTAAATGGAAAAGGAGTTTTTCAGTTCCATGAAACATCACCATTTGCAGCTACTTCAGTCGTTACCTAGCCTAACATTTCATATTCAAAAGCCTTTTTATGCTTCCTTTAAAAGCCGCCCATCACTTCTTTCCTGATAGTTCATGCACTGGTTCTTATCAGCTGTAGAAATGTAATCTCAGTCAGTCGTGGGTGTTTTGACAGGCCAAAAATGCCTTGTTTAAATCTCTGTTGCACAGAAACTTTATTTTTTTTTTATATCTGTGTATATATTTCCCCCCAACCTATCCTCCAGACAGACTGCCTGGCTGACCCGCTGTGCTCTCGACTTGCATCCAGTGTTCGAGCCCGCGAGCGCCCTGCTGCTGCTGCTAAGCGCTCCTCCTCTCTGATGCTACTTTGTAACAGTGATACGAAGGCAGATTTAGAAAAGCAGCAGAGTACAGCTTGGAGGAATGTCAGCTGATTTTTCCTGAAGTCATGTTGCAGTTCTTGGATAGATACTCCAGCTGGGTTGTTAAGGCCATTCTCTGTTTTGTTTTGTTTTTGTCCAGTTAGTCTACTCTCTCTGGGTTCATACAAAATCATTTTTAATAGTAGTAATAATAAAATAGTTTAAAACATAACCCTAAACTTCAGTTTATGTTTATATGATGGTACTGAAGATGGTATGCGTGTTTCAAGGTACGGATACAAAATAAAACGCTGCAATAGCCATGAACAAATCCTGCCCTGTAAACAGTCCACCTGAACCACACAACCCCAGCCAGCAAGCTGTTCTTCAATTCCATGCAAATACAGTACTGTTTTTGTCTGTGTGTAGTTTACCGTTAAAAATCACTAATAAATCCATGCAGAAATCAGTTAGAGATTAAAAAGTGACTCAATGGTTTCATATGAGGTCAACACCAGATTGTTTGTGACCTTATCTCCCACTTTCCCACGTACTTTATCCCTGCAATCGGCTGGGTAATTGCATTATTGCAGTTTGGAGGTCCTTGTTCAATAAAGATAGGAGCCTGAGAAAGAGGCCAGGACAGAGCAGGCTAATGTGATAGCAGCAATTAAGAGCCAGCTGCCCGGCATGGCATTCCAACAGACTGATGGAATGTGAGGGCTGTGAGGGCTGTGCGGGCGGCCGCGCTGGGATTCAACACGCCGTCCAAGTTATTATCCAGACGAGTTCAATATCCCATCCTGAGGGGAAGAAATGCTAACGAGATTTACTGTGCAGAGCAGGCAGCAATGAAACGCTGGTTACGACATGTTACCACCACACAAACCCAACAAGTGAAAGAACGCATGCTTGGTGTGCTTCTCAAGTTTAATCGCTCACTGGGGACGGGCGCGCATAGCTTTCTGTTTAAAGAAGACGTTGTTACGTGTTTTTTCTCAGGTTTACCACGTGGTCCCACATCCCATCTCAGTACACGGTACGCCACTGGATCTGATGGTGGCACAGTGGTATCCAACCCCCTTCCCTGTTCCCCAGTTTAACACTATAAACGAGACCCTGTTCAGAGTCAGAGCTGGACCAGTGCAGGTCTTAATGAGCTTGTGGGCAGGCTAGTTCTTGGTCCAAAGTTGTGTAGAAGGTTTTCTGGTAGTGAGAGGCCCAGAATTCGAATAAGGCAGATGTTCACATCCCCATGGACAGAGACTGCCCTTTTATCCTTACTGGCTGGTACCAAAATTCACAATAGTCACAATCAAACTGTTAGCATATATTATTTTATTTTATGTTGGGCTCATATATTATTTTATTTTACGTTTTTTTCAGCATTGTCCACTTGCTTTATAACAGGTTTATTTGGTTTTTTTTGGTGATGATCTCAAATTACTTAGATTTGTGTTTGCCCCCTAGCCCAGTCCTATAAAAGAAGTAAACAGTATTATTTAAACCTTTTACTTTAGATTTTTAGATTACACACACACACACACACACACTCACTCACTCACTCACTCACACACGCACGCACACACACGCGCTCTATCTCTCTGGTAGGTCAGTTGAAGTCATGTGATTCTTGTTTTTTTTTTCTCCTGGGTAGGTTTATTTTTCTCACGGTCTTGTTTAATAATAAGTTTAGATCAGGTGATACGTGTGGGATTGGTCTCACCCAGGTGCAGATAAGAGCAGTGGAGGAAAAGAAAAAAAAAACTTTTGTGTACTTAAAAAAAGTTATTTGAAAGGATTTTTGTGGCTATTATTTATTATTCTATAAATTCTGAATGATTTAGGCATCTTATGAGAACTCGAGTGTGAGAAAGTTAAGTCAAGCGGAGAATGGGAAGCGACGAGACCTGAGGCAAAACATCTTTCCACTTTATTTATTTATTGATTTATTTATTTATTTGATATACAGTTCAAACCCACAAAGCAACGTTAAAGCTATCACTTGCCAGGTACAGACATGGTGCCCTTATAATACCTTTTAATCCATGAATTACATATGTACTAATAAACTTCTGGAAGTCTCAAACATTTATTGTTCACCATGCTTTGAAACCCCCTGTAAGCTGAAGGAACTCGTAGACACTCTTTCAGGAACAGAGCTTGAAACCTGGTTCCAGGAGACCGGGAGAGCTAGTTTGAGGGGGCTTCATTTCCTCCAGTTTAAGAGAGTAAAGGCTGTGGTAACGTTAACTAAATTAAATAAATATATAAGAACTATTTAATGTGAGAATTATATATTTTTTCTCACATAGATTTCAATTAGATGTCTTTTTTTTTTAATAAGCAGGGATAATATGATGCGCATGTATTTTTAATGACAGAGTTGATTGATGTCTTTATTTATATCTATAGCTTATGTAATCTCTAAAACTAAAGTTATCCGCAATGTTAACCATATCGCCTTTAATATATTCACTACAGAATTGTTTGTTTGACTCCTCTTTCAATCAATATGGTGCCCCGGTCTTTATTTGCATATTGATGTAGTTTTTTTGCATTTAAGTAGGATATAAAACCATTAATCTACAAACCGCACCAAATATTAAAAATATAAATAAAAACCAAAATAAATAAATACATTTAAAATATATATATATATATATATATATATATATATATATATATATATATATATATATATATATATATATATATATATATATATATATATATATAAAATAGACGAAGTGCTGTTTGGTAACATGACATGAAGAAAGAAAGAAAAGAAAGAAAGAAAGAAAGAAAGAAAAGAAAGAAAAGAACTCGAATAGGCTGTACATATAGAGAGATTGTTATCTTAAACAGAAACATTGAAAGCACTTAAACGGCGTTGTTGGAAGATCGCTGGGGGGGCGGCGGGGCAGTTGCTATACTCCGTATGTCTATTGTACCTTATCGCATGTAGGATCTCAGCGCAGAACTGAGTCGAGTTCCCCGCGGCTGCAGGCTGCAAGCCGACTGAAGGAGAGCCTTCTCCCGGTCGCTTGCGCGCCACGTGTCGCGAGGTAAGCAGCAGCTGGATACCACGCAGTAACTGTTTACATTAGAGCGCTCTGACAGAAGCGCTGGGTTACAGAGCAAACACCAGCCCCAACGATCCTGGCACTAAATAAACGGGCCCAGATGGGCTCAGGGTATCGCATTGAGCTACATATATATATATATATATATATATATATATATATATATATATATATATATATATATATATATATATATATATATTATACCGCAATTCCTTTCATTAGGTCATCGAGATGGAACAAAAAATAACCAAACACGTGTATTGAAGACTGAATTGTTACAAGGGAACTTGGAATAAAATGCATGCTCTGTGATACACGTTCCGGTGCACAATAAGTCATATACCGGTATGTTTGAAGTATGTTTCCTATCACCTTTAACAACGTTTACTTTAAAATGGCTATCGAGCGCCACCGCTGCGTTTGCAGCGGGTACTGCACAGCGCCTAGCCTCTGCATGGGAGCTTCTTATCAACGCACAAATGCGCTTCGGACTGGCTCCCATACCAATAACCCTGATCCAGCTCGAAGGGGGTGTGGTTTTCCCAGGCTTTAACAGCAGCTGCTATTTCCCTTCCCGCTAATATAAACCACCGCCACCGCCACCCCCAGTCCAGCAGCCAAACCTGAACCACAGCGGCAGTAAAACGTCCTGGCACGTGCTCCACATTCACAAGAGCTATCGCATGCCGACAGAAGACAAACTGCCAGGCTTGTGCAGCGCCGGGAGCAGTGCGGCGTGTTTTTAAAGAGATAGCTATGCATTGATTGAAATGCAAGACAGCGGCAAATAATCGTAGCAGCCAATAATACAGGGCATGCAGTATAACATGCAAATAAAACACGCAATACAGGGGAGCCCCTATTAGTATTATTATTAGGAGGAGGGTATCTTAAAAAAAACATTAAAAACGACCTCACTTCTTAAGGTAAAGACTATTACACTGTGATAAAGACATCAGTACGATAGGCTAATGTATTAATTTAGGAGGAAGTATGATTAAAATACAGTAGATTTAGTTAGAACACAAATGACATATTTTCAATCTCATATTTATTTTGAATTTATGTATTTATTGCACTATCCCCAATTCAGTAAGCGATAATGCCTGTTAACCATGCTGTCTATATAAGCCCGGCAAAAGCATAACTTTGCAATCGTATTATACTCGTCTATACCCAAAGAACGAATATAGAATTGTACTTATAATCTGGGTTTGACATAACCCCTCTTTCGCATACTTTAAAGCGTACACGTTTGTAATCTTTTCTTCCCCCGCAAGTATGTATTCAAGATGTACGAAAGTCGAGTTTGAATACCTTTAATTACCAACCCAATTCAGTACGGCCCTCTGAAACAAATCATTTTACAAATCTGAGCTACGTTGTTAGCCTAGAAATTGCACTCCTCAAAGACAACTGTATTTATAAACCAAATAATATGATCAGATCAGTTTGCTAGGAGTTCTTTCGGACGGGAAATCCCCCCCAGGCTGGCTGTAAGTCAAACTCATAAATTCAACAGCAAGCAGCACTCCTGTAATTGGTCGATAGCTTTGCTGCGCTCCAGGAACGAAAGTGTTAATTTGTAAAGCGGATGATTGACGGTGGAGCCCCGGTGATGCCCTAAGCCCTGCCGCGCGTCATTGGCCGCCAGTACTTACGCCAGGCAGCCAATGGGGGGGCGCCGTCCACGAGCCATCCTCCCCTTGGGCCGCGTGCCCCTCTCGCTGATTGGTGGGAAGTTACTGTGGGAAAGAAAGTTTGGGAAGTTTCACACGAGCCGTTCGCGTGCAGTCTCAGATATAAATAAGAGCCGCAAGTGGTGTTGCTAGTCACATCCAGCGTTGACAAGCTCAGAGCGAAGGCAAAGCGACTGCACACTATTACTTTACTTTATATACACTATAAGAAAAGGCACTGCCCAGTGATACAGCCCTTAACAAAGTACATTTTTTTTTACAAACATACGAGAAGGATATTTGACTCTTTTTTTGTGTAAATAAACTGGGGATTTAAAGCAAGAGGACAGCGGTTCTGACAGCAACAGCCACGGCTCAAGTCAAGAACATTGGGATAACGCCCAGAAGCCCTGCTGCAGTTGTTGCACATTTTGTGGGATATTGCCAACATAAAATGCCAGCTGATATGGAGAAAACGTCCTGTTCTCCCGTGGCTGCCACCCCGGCTAGCATGAACACGACCCCTGATAAGCCCAAGACAGCCTCGGAGCACAGAAAGGTAACTATCACACACTCAGTCTCAGCCTAGCTCCGCGCTTGCTTGTTCAAGGTGCATAATTTGACATGCTCTCAAAAACATGCATGTACTTACGGCTGCCTGTTTCTTTTCTTGTTTTAGTCCTCCAAACCAATTATGGAGAAAAGACGGAGAGCGAGAATCAACGAAAGCCTGGGGCAATTAAAAACGCTCATCTTGGACGCGCTTAAGAAAGATGTAAGTATTTATTCACTCTACAGCAACCTTATTGTATTTGCAAAACGTTGTATAATTGCATAAGCCAAATATATACATTAGCACCGGTTTGGAAAGTAAACTATACATTTGTTATCCAGTGCAATGTAGATACATACATACATATATACCTGTAGTTCTGCTTCAGTCAGATAATATAATAATAAAATGTCCAGGTGTTGTTGAAATCGGGTGCTCATGCGTTTCACATCACTGTCAAGCTGTAACATATCTCATATTGGTATGTTCCATAGAGTTCCAGGCATTCCAAGTTGGAGAAGGCAGACATCCTTGAAATGACAGTGAAGCACCTCAGAAACCTGCAGAGAGCACAGATGACTGGTAAGCCCTCCTTCTGTCTCTCTTATTCCCTGAATATTTTTTTGCTGATTTCTTCCAGACTTCCTTCTGCGGTTTAGCTGGTATCCAGCAGCAGTTCTGACTTGGCTCGCTGTGCCTTTCCCACGGTCTGAAATTATTTATAGACGTGTGCTTGTTACGGGAGAGAGAGAAGAAAAAAAAAACGAAAGGGCGTTTTGCCTACATTTCTCAACACACCGCTCAAGGAATACAATATGCCACTGTTTTAATAATTCACCTGTTGACAAATGTGTGTGCATGTGCACATTTTACATTTTAAACATCTTTTTAATTTTCCTCTCTTTTTTTACAGCTGCTTTAAACACAGATCCCACGGTCCTGGGCAAGTACAGAGCTGGGTTCAGCGAGTGCATGAACGAGGTGACACGGTTCCTCTCCACCTGTGAAGGAGTTAACACAGAGGTCAGGACCCGGCTCCTGGGGCACCTAGCCAACTGCATGTCTCAGATCAACGCCATGAACTACCCGACACAGCCGCAGATCCCCGCCGGGCACCCACATCCAGCCTTCGGCCAGCCCATGGTACAAATCCCCGGCGCGTCCCCACAGCCCAATGTCTTGCCCCTCAACGGGATGCCGTGCAAAGCTGGCTCGGCGCTCAGCGCGCCCACAGACGCCACTAAACTGTACGGCGGCTTCCAGCTTGTTCCAGCCACAGACGGACAGTTTGCCTTCCTGATCCCAAATGCAGCATTTGCACCAAGCGGACCCGTGATCCCAGTTTATGCCAATAGCGTTACCACACCGGTGCCCGCTGCAGTCTCTCCAGGCGCGCCGGTCACCGCTGATTCGGTTTGGAGGCCCTGGTAAAAAACAAGGAGAGAATGACTGTATCAGATAAAAAAAACAAAAAAAACAAACAAAACAAAAAAAAACGACACTTAAACATTTCTTAACTAAAACAAAATCTGGTTTTGTTAAAGTTCATATTTTTTTGTATTAAAATGTATTAAAGGTGAAGATAATGCACTATATTTGTATATATTTGAAAAAAAGGTTCATATTGAAATGAGTTTTGTATTGTAAAGTCAGTTTTCTGAACTGCATTTTTTATATTCGCGGTATCTCGCTTTCTATTACGCGATGCCAAAGATATATGTTGAATGCTCTTAAACGTGTTCTTCCTGTTGGAAGATTAAAATAGAATAATAAAAATATGTATATACCTGGTGTGTCGATGCTTTTTATACATGTTGGGGGTCTTGGTGACATATACGTTTTAATTCCAAGAGTTAAAACTTTGAGCTGGTTCAAAATAACCGCGAAAAGTTGCTCAACATATAAGTAATCCGCACATAGTAGAGTAGGCTGGACAGGTCCCCTAACGGTGTTACGAAAAAATGTACAATATATGCTGTTAACATTTTCGCTTGCATTTTAATGTTTATTTTTCTACAATGCTGGACAAACAATAGCAGTTCTCTCACGTGCACAATTAACACACTTCTTTCAAATAAACTCCCAAGACTGCTAACGAAAAGCAAGTCTACCTAAAAACGCATTTTAAAATAACGTTCTTTCCAATTTCAAATACGCCTCTACATGTGTTTAACAGAATTATTGGTTTCAAATCCAGGTATTCTTTGTTAAGTGAATTTATCACCAATAAAACATTAAATAAGATTGCGGCAGTTTCAAAACTAAATAATAGAAAACATTCTAGTAATCAAGAAACGTTACCCCAACCAGGTTATTAAAACAGATGAGATACGGGCCGTTTCAAAACAAGCTGCAAAACATGTCCTAAGCCTAGTCATCTACCATCACCTCAAAAAAGAAAGAAAACACGTGCGAAAATGAAAATGTGAGCTGACCAAAAGCACCCAGTTATCTTCTCACACAAGTGAAGAGATATTACTGTACCATTTTATTTTCTTTAGAAATACCGCCTGTTATTCAGGTATATGACTCCAAACGGTGTAGAAAACCCGTACACCGCATCAGAGCGCTGATAAAATGCAGTCCATGAGCGGTCGTATCAGGTTTCCGCCTCGCTCAACCCCATACAGAACAAGTCCTGACTCAAAGCGGGGCAGATTTAAACAGTTCCACATTTCAACTGGAGAATATCAGATTAATCCCTCAACGAGGACTTGTTGGATTGTGCCCTGGATAGCCCAGGTGTCTGACCAAATCCAGGTGTTTGAGAAAACACGCACACACACACACACGTGCACACACACACACGTACACACACACGCACACACGTACACACACACACGCACACACACACGCACACGCACACAAAACACCAAGGCGCATGAATGCATGCGTGACCAGAAAAGAAAAAAAAATCAGGGGTGAAACCTATCCGGACCAAGACAAAAGAAAAGAAAAATAGATTTAACCTTGCGGTTGAAAGCTTGAGGAAGGCATCATTCGGAACAATTATTCAACATGAATACCCGTACCCTTCCTATTAAAAATACAAATACGATTACATTATCCAACATGAATACCCGTATTGAAAGATTTGCAGGTGCGCTGATGACAACCAGCCAAAGAAATAAATAAAGCAGTTTTTTAAAATAAATAATTCAACGAACAGATGAAAATAGTCAGATTGATATACAGATCGGTTATTGGAAACTGTGTACTCGGGGGACCATTGTTCCTAATCCCATCCCAGACACCGATTATCAGATAGCTTGTCCTGGCTTTAATCGCTTTGTCACCCCCTGCCTCGGTTCCACGCGCTTTTAACACCTGTAAACGAGCAGTGGCATGAAAAAAAAGCAACTATATAAATATAGCATGAACGAGACAGGGGATGCAAACTCCTGCTGAAATCAACGTTAAAGATGTTTAAATAATAATAATAATAATAATAATAATAATAATAATAATAATAATAATAATAATAATATCATCATTCATTTTCAAATGTCTGTACATTAATTTCAAAGATTCTAATAAATACAAAATACATACATACCTACATACTTACACACACACACGTACACGCACACGCGCGCACACACACACGCACACGCACACGCGCGCGCACACACACACACACACACACACACACACACACACGCACACGCACACGCACACACGCACACGCACACGCACGCACACGCACGCACACACTCACACACGCACACACAACCAGGATCTCTTATGTTCGCAAGTATTTACTATTATTTATTTATTTATTTATTTATTAACTACAACTATAAAAAAAACTTAAACAACCCTGCATCAAGTCATTTTGCAGGGACAAGCGATGTATTGGACCACTGGCGCCACCTAGTAAAAATGCCACATTTTACACTTGGAATCTGTGAGCGATCATGATGCCACAATGAAGCAGTAGGTGCGGCTGGGAAGCAGCGCTGGACCAGGCGTCGATGGTGTGGAGGATGGGGGCAGTCTTCAGGGATGTGGGTTTTCAAGCGGTACAGGGAGGGAATGATTCACTTTGTCGATTCGCATTATCTGTATTTCTTGGGAATAGACATGATCTCATCTTGTGGTAAAGGCAAAAACAAAACTGTGGGGGAGGGCAGGGGTGATAAAGAAAAGGGACTATGTTTTCAGAAATTATTTACGCATCAACTTGCTTTCATACTTGATAATTTCGTATATCTATGAAATGCTTGATTAGGTTAACCAGCATTTCTCAGAAAAACTGTTAGCAGCATTAATAGAAAAATAAAAAATGATTATTATTATTATTATTATTATTATTATTATTATTATTATTATTATTATTATTATACAATACTAATACAGAAGTATAACCAAAAGTAATTCAAGGTCTCTGTGCTTTTCATTTTGTAACATTAACGCGGAGTTAAAACCTAAACGCGCTTAAAATAAGTGACCCATAGTATTATACAGTGTACAGGCATTTTTCACAAAACAAGTCATTATTATAAATTGTTATCAATGGAATTATTGTTATAAATGGAATTCCACTAAATCAGTTTTGGAATTATGCAAATCAGACAATTTTCTCTCTTTCTGAAAACATGACTCACACCGATACTAACAGTGATGTTTCTGAAGTTCAAGTGGTATTATATCTTGGTATTGCTGTGGGAGAGCAGCGCAGCGTTTCCAAGCATCTGTACACCACTGAACACAATCACAATGGAACAACACCTTGTTACTGGAGACCTTTCTTCACCAGCCGAGGCCACAGTCCAGCAGTTAGATTTAATACCATAAACATGAATAGCAAGCGGGTATTCCTGACCGGTGCAGATATGCACCCGTTTCATGCATTTCATAAACAGTATCGGGGGTTCAGTAGAAATCAAAGAGTGTATTGATGACTTAATTGCAACCTATGGGTAACTTGGACAAAGTCAATTGATCGCCATAAGGATCTCTGTGCAGACAGGACAAGAAGATGAAAATATTCTAGATTCAATACACTGCAGTAGATTGGTGCTGCAAACAGGGGGCGACTGTTCGGCAGCAGTGGTTGCATTATAGCTGCAATTCTATGTGCTATCATGTCTCTATCACTGCAACTGGAGACCAGTATATTATTATTATTACACTGCAACAGAGACAGCTATTTAACCATATGCATTTGCACAAGGATCACTTTGATTACGTGGTTCGGTACACAAAGCGGTTATCAAACTTTAAACCCCCATCACTTTCCAAACTGTTAATCTTCCACGCTGACTACCAGATACCAATTCACAGTAGGCTGTATACTAGAAGACACGACCATCTTCATTAAATTAGTTACAAACAGTAAACTCGTGACCAGCTCCATCCAAAGATGGGGCCCGTTTCACAAAAGTCCGGCGACTGCGATGTGCTTGCGAGGACGCAGAGGTCGGCGCTGTTTGCGTTTCATAAGCACTTACCAAGTGCCGTCGCTGCGCTCACTCTTTTGCGATCTGCGATGAATGAAATCACTACTCGCTAATCCATTTTAAGGCACAATGGCAGTGTTGCAAAGAAAAGCTTTTTTTTAATGATGCAATTATTGAAATGGCTGGTCGACACAAATCCGTTCTATTTGACAAGTTTTCTGGAAGTTGCAGATAATCACTGATGCAGTAAACAATCTTGGGGAAGAGCAAAGAACGGTAGCCGAAATAAAAAAATAAATGGATCGATCGGGCGAGCAGAACGAAGTTAAAAGAAGGAAAAAGAAGCAGATGAAAAAGCTTTAAAAATGGATCGAGGAAAACTAAAATACCTCACTGCCTGCTGCGTAGAAGTGTCAGGCTGTACTTTGAAGTTCTAGACATAGGCCTACATAAGGAAATCCCTTCTTCAGCTGTGTAGAAAAAGGTCAACGTTATGCAGCAAACGTATTTAAAGACAAAGTGTACTGATCTGTGTTTACTTTTCTTTCTACACAGCTGAAAAGGTGCTTTTTGGCCGAAACGTATGTAGCCAGCTGAGCACACTCGCTACCTTGACACTTTTATTAGTCTTTATTAGGAGGCATATCTGATAATCAAGCTGCGTTTAGCCTCATTATTTAAACGTGTGGGGCAGGTAATAACATGGAGGTGGCTGCTGTGGTGAACTGCAGCTGAGACGATAAGATACAGAGACTAGTCCATATTGTTAACAGAGTGTTTTACCTGAGAAATCTGTTCAATAAAGCGTACAGTTCCACAGCGAGCTAGTATTACGAGCGCCATGGTACGTCCTAAAACAGGATCTGCGATGAAAATTGCTACTTGCAGCCCTGCGAAACTTTTATGAAACTCAGTTTTTTATTTGCGAGGTGCTTGCGATTTGGAATCGTCGCAAATCGCTTTTGTGAAATGGTCCACTCTCTGACTAGGGTTATCAAAAACTCGATTTTTACCAACCACGCCATGGCTGTGGAGCGTTGAACCCCAGCCTAATGTTCCCACACCCTGCACACCCTCGAAGGATCCATTCTACTGAATAAATACATTGTAGAAAAAAAAAGCTATTGATTAAGAAACAAACACATAAACACAGTAATGAAAGCAATTACACTACAGAGAAACACTGGCATAGACATTGGCACTTCAGGTCCTTAATTATTGAATTGAATCAGACAAACACACTACATGGGTTCTTAAGTACTTTAATTGCACCAAGTAAACCCGGAATGGACCAGTACTCCAGGATGCTAAATTCAGTGCGCCCTGTATTTGCTCTTCTCCCTTCCCCTTCTCTCCCCAGCGCTCAGTGTGGCGCGCTTCAGAGCAGCACACCCAGCTTCCCTTCTTAGAACAACAGCTGCGGTCAGTTGCACAGTTTTTTAACCAGCGGCCTGTAAACCACTTTGTGCTGGTCTCATGTTACTGGTGGTATTACACAGACGTGGCTAACATGCACGCTTATAATAATAACCCGGCTAGGGGTTAGCTGTCATTTATTACGATTAACTTTTCCCACACTCCTCGCAAACAAACCTCTTCTAGCTTCCTCCTTGGCTCTTAAGTGTTACCATATGGTGCAATCTCTCTCTCACTCCCCCCCCCCCCCAGTGCTGCCTTTGATTGCAACCCAGACAAGCAAGAGCTTTATGATTTAAGCTGGGAGCTCTGTGTACCAAGCTCTGGGCTGGCTCTGTGACCAAGGTGGATTTTATTTTCTCTACAGTTGCAAGGGAAGGCTGTTTTCTGGCAGGAAATGAATAGCTCCCAGATGAGATCAGGAACCTGAGAGGTCGTGAGAAAGAAGCGAACCCCTCCGCAGCCGGCACGCTGCCAGCCACCCGGGGAATGTGGGAGAGCGCCTTTCTGACACACGAATCAACTCCTGCTGCTTGCATGGAAATGCTGACGGACAGGGCTGGGCAGCTCAAGGGCGGGCGTGAACGCCAGGTCCTACAGCGCCACCCACCACGCTTATTAATCGGTGGGTTCGACCCACACTCAATCACCTCTGGAGTATGTTTTATTATCAATATACATATTCACAATTTAGTGGTCACAGCAGAAATAATTTACAGTATTTAAAAATATATGCAATAGGCTATTGTAGTCTGATGATGCTGTTTTTAGGCGATACAGTGTGAAATACACAGTGCTGACTTACAATATTTATGTCCAACAGCAAACCATCCTACCTCTGCCACTGCCACTGACTGACACACTGTGTGTGACCCTGAGCAAGTCACATAATCTCCTTGTGGTCCGTCCTGCGGATGAGATGTTAAATCAGTGTCCTATTGGAAGTGACTCTGCAGATAATGCACAGTTCACAGCCTAGCTCTGTAAAGCGCTTTGTGATGGTGTTCCACTATGAAAATAAATATATTATTATTATTATTATTATTATTATTATTATTATTATTATTATTATTATTTTCCAGAGCTTAATTGTATACCGGGGTGGAATTTAACTGAGATCCAGTTCAGATTTTTAATCCAACCAAGTTAGGAAGGTGGTAAATAATGATTTAATCATGCCAATTAAACCTGGAGTAGGATTGCCCTAGAGGGCCGGAGCTGCACCCTGCAGTTACATGAAATGTCATCAGATGAACCTGCTGAGCTCGGCTCACTCAAGTGTTTGACTCAGAGGGCCCACTTCTGACTGTCCATGCTTGGTACTCCTTAAACTAGCTGAAGAGATGTTGTAATTTATTAATGTCATGCATTGGCTATTATTATTTTGTTTTAAATATATTTTAAAATTATATTTATTTAATATACAGTACTGTGCAAAAGTTTTAGGCAGGTGTGAAAAAATGCTGTAAAGTAAGAATGCTTTCAAAAATAGACATGTTAATAGATTATATTTATCAATTAACTAAATGCAAAGTGAGTGAACAGAAGAAAAATCTAAATCAAATCCATATTTGGTGTGACCACCCTTTGCCTTCAAAACAGCATCAAGCATCAATTCTTCTAGGTACACTTGCACACAGTTTTTGAAGAAACTCAGCAGGTACGTTGGCCCAAACATCTTGGAGAACTAACCACAGTTCTTCTGTGGATTTAGGCAGCCTCAGTTGCTTCTCTCTCTTCATGTAATCCCAGACAGACTTCGATGATGTTGAGATCAGGGCTCTGTGGGGGCCATACCATCACTTCCAGGACTCCTTGTTCTTCTTTACGCTGAAGATAGTTCTTAATGACTTTCGCTGTATGTTTGGGGTCGTTGTCATGCTGCAGAATAAATTTGGGGCCAGTCAGATGCCTCCCTGATGGTATTGCATGATGGATAAGTATCTGCCTGTACTTCTCAGCATTGACGAGACCATTAATTCTGACCAAATCCCCAACTCCATTTGCAGAAATGCAGCCCCAAACTTGCAAGGAACCTCCACCATGCTTCACTGTTGCCTGCAGACACTCATTCGATGTACCGCTCTCCAGCCCTTCGGCGAACAAACTGCCTTCTGCTACAGCCAAATATTTCAAATTTTGACTCATCAGTCCAGAGCACCTGCTGCCATTTTTCTGCACCCCAGTTCCTGTGTTTTCGTGCATAGTTGAGTCGCTGGCCTTGTTTCCACGTCGGAGGTATGGCTTTTGGCCGCAAGTCTTCCATGAAGGCCACTTCTGACCAGACTTATCCGGACAGTAGATGGGTATACCAGGGTCCCACTGTTTTCTGCCAGTTCTGAGCTGATGGCACTGCTGGACATCTTCGATTGTGAAGGGAAGTAAGCATGATGTGACTTTCATCTGCTGCAGTAAGTTTCCTTGGCCGACCACTGCGCTCACGGTCCTCAACGTTGCCCGTTTCTTTGTGCTTCTTCAAAAGAGCTTGGACAGCACATCTGGAAACCCCTGTCTGCCTTGAAATTTCTGCCTGGGAGAGACCTTGCTGATGCAGTATAACTACCTTGTGTCTTGTTGCTGTGCTCAGTCTTGCCATGGTGTATGACTTTTGACAGTAAACTGTCTTCAGCAACCTCACCTTGTTAACTGAGTTTGGCTGTTCCTCACCCAGTTTTATTCCTCCTTCACAGCTGTTTCTGTTTCAGTTAATGATTCTGTTTCAACCTACATATTGAATTGATAATCATTAGCACCTGTTTGGTATAATTGTTTAATCATACACCTGACTATATGCCTACAAAATCCCTGACTTTGTGCAAGTGTACCTAGAACAATTGATGCTGTTTTGAAGGCAAAGGGTGGTCACACCAAATATGGATTTGATTTAGATTTTTCTTCTGTTCACTCACTTTGCATTTAGTTAATTGATAAATATAATCTATTAACATGTCTATTTTTGAAAGCATTCTTACTTTACAGCATTTTTTCACACCTGCCTAAAACTTTTGCACAGTACTGTATATCAATGGTTAATATATATTGCACAGTTCCCACAGAAAGGCGCATCACACTAGACGAATCAATCCACACACAGACAGAGGGCGGTCGCGAACCCGGCCTTCTGCGCACTAAAGCATCACGCGATACCGCTGTACAAAAGAGCCGTATCCTTTGCAAGGAGCGTATATCGGGCATATGGTTTCGTGTGTGATAACATCACCTACCAGCCCTGCTGCTGCCTTCCCCCGTGCACGCTACACTCTCCCCTGCCAGCCTCAAGTCTGCCCTGGACTTGCTCACCAGGCTGCTGTCCGGCGAGTTTGTGCCGGAGTACCTGCGTCCACTTCTGACACCAATATACGATCTCGGTTAAGGCAGGGAGGCGTATCACACAGGGCGAGGCAATCCACACACAGGCAGAGGGCAGGCACGAACCCATGACCTTGCAAAGGAGCCAGTTTTTTTACAGCGGTATCGGCGCTACGCTAGTGCGAGAGGTCCCGGGTTTGCGCCCCCCCTCTGTCTGTGTGTGGATTGCCTCGCCCTGTGTGATGCGCCTGCCTGCATTAACCGAGATCGCTATAATATATATATTATATATGTTAACCGCTGATGCTCTTTAATGGTCAACATTTTTCACTATTATTATTAGTCAAAGTAGTAGTAGTAGTAATAATAATAATAATAATAATAATAATAATAATAATAATAATAATAATAATAATAATAATGCAGCTTTTAAGAAGAGTGGTTGTTCATGTTATACTAGTTTATTTTGCTCATATTTCAGTCAAATCGTTCCCAAGTTGTGTTTATTTAATTTATTTAATTGTATTTAACTTCTTAACCAGCCTACCTTAAAGAAGAAGCACTTCTTATGCCAACTTTATTTCATCAAAATGAGCCACAAGTCACACTAGTTGCCGCTATTTTACTTGGCTGTCGATTCATTGACCAAAAGCAGTGGAGCCCGTAACAGTAACGGACATTTTCTACGCCAACATAATAAAGATAACAGCCCTGGAGTTCCTGTGCAGCCCCCGACAGTACACAGATAACTAAGCACAAAGAGAGAGTCCTACAGTTTAACTGCTTCCGCGTGGCTGCTGGGCTTCCTTTGCTCAATTACTATACTAGCTTTGAACTGCATTGTCAACGCAAAAGCGGGAGAAATGCCGCCAGCTTCCGCGGTAATAAAACACACAGCAAACAGCCATTAACTGCTGTCTTATACGCCGATATACGGATCTCGGAGGGTTAGGCAATTGTTTGGTTGTTGTAGTTTTCAAATACAGGAATCTTTGGAGGGATAACTGACAAAATGGACCAATTTTTTTTTTAATTGTATAAAAATAATAATACAAAAATAGTTTTATTTTGTGATGGTTCTGTTTGAAGAAGCAGACTATAACATTTCAATTGTTCTCAATGAATTCACTTAACACCTAAAAAGTATCTATCAATTCTGTTAATTGATTCAAATGCACATATGATGTTTATGCATTATGAAAAAGCTATGCTTTTGAATGCAATTTATTCATTTTATTAGTATGATGATGATGATGATGATTAAAAAATAGTAACACTACAGAAGAATACACTTTTCCCTTCCTATTCAAGTGTTGTTTTCAGATTTAAGATTTATTAGAGCACTTTTGAAATGTGTGTGTGTGTGCTACTGGTATCACTCAAAAGGGCAATTGCTTTTCTAATGGCTTCATACGTCCACAGTCCTCCAAAAGGTAATACTTTGGATACACAAAGCATCAAATTGGCGTAGTGTTCAAATGAACACAGTTCCTGGTTTAATCAGGAACTGTTAGGAGTTTTTATTGAAGAAAACTGTATACATATTAAAAGAAAGAAAGAAAGAAATACCCACATGCCACATTTAAATATCTTTACATTGACTACCCAAGGAATATGTAGAATAAACCTTTAAATGTGTGGCATGCATAACTCATGGAAGAGCCCTTAAAGACACAGCTATATTGTATTCTGCAAGCCCATTTAAACAAATAAAAACATAGCTATTATGCAATGGGCTTTCATTAAAGAGTGATTGTCCAGAAGAAGTAGAAATGGTTGTCACTACAAGTTACTTTAGATTTCTTCAGCCATGCAGGAACCAATATCAGACTGCTGGCAAGCCCAGACCTCTTGATGATCAAACTTCTGTGTAGAATGATAAACCCTATGGGATGACCGTCATGGACCCAGCAGCCCTCTCTCTGCTCTCTTTCTGAATATTATGCAACACATTTTATTCTCTAGCTTTTGCTTTTTGGTAAGGCTTATAAAACAAAAAAATAACATTATCACGCTCTTTTTCAAGGCATCTAAAGTATTTATAAAGCTAGAGCACCCAATGCTTATTCTCATTTCCAATGGAACTGCTTGGTAAGAGTGTGGCTGCGGCACGGCTGACCGCAGGAGATAACGGTGCATTGCTTGAAGAGCCAGTATCATTTGAATTGTTTCTTTTTTACATTCCCCTTGCTAATTTAGGTGTGTGCAGTCATTCTGGGTGCTTCTAGGTTGTGTTGCTGCAATACATACACTACCGTTCAAAAGTTTGGGGTCACTTAGAAATTTCCTTGTTTTCGAAAGAAAAGCAAATTTTTTGTCCATTAAAATAACATCATATTGATCAGAAATACAGTGTAGACATTGTTAATGTTGTAAATTACTATTGTAGCTGGAAACGGCTGATTTGTAATGAAATATCTACATAGGCGTACAGAGGCCCATTATCAGCAACCATCAGTCCTGTGTTCCAATGGCACATGTGTTTGCTAATCCAAGTTTATCATTTTAAAAGGCTAATTGATCATTAGAAAACCCTTTTGCAATTATGTTAGCACAGCTGAAAACTGTTGTGCTGATTAAAAAAGCAATAAAACTGGCCTTCTTTAGACTAGTTGAGTATCTGGAGCATCAGCAATTGTGGGTTCTATTACAGGCTCAAAATGGCCAGAAACAAAGAACTTTCTTCTGAAACTCGTCAGTCTATTCTTGTTCTGAGAAATGAAGGCTATTCCATGCGAGAAATTGCCAAGAAACTGAAGATCTCGTACAACGCTGTGTACTACTCCCTTCACAGAACAGCAAACTGGCTCTAACCAGAATAGAAAGAGGAGTGGGAGGCCCGGTGCACAACTGAGCAAGAGGACAAATACATTAGAGTGTCTAGTTTGAGAAACAGGCGCCTCACAGGTCCTCAACTGGCAGCTTAATTAAATAGTACCCATAAAACACCAGTCTCAACGTCAACAGTGAAGAGGCGACTCCGGGATGCTGGCCTTCTAGGCAGAGTTGCAAAGAAAAAGCCATATCTCAGACTGGCCAATAAAAGAAAAGATTAAGATGGGCAAAAGAACACAGACACTGGACAGAGGAAGATTGGAAAAAGTGTTATGGACAGGCGAATCTAAGTTTGAGGTGTTCAGATCATAAAGAAGAACATTAGTGAGGCGCAGACCAAATGAATAGATGCTGGAGGAGTGCTTGGCGCCATCTGTCAAGCATGGTGGAGGCAATGTGATGGTCTGGGGTGCTTTGGTGGTGGTAAAGTGGGAGATTTGTACAGGGTAAAAGGGATCTTGAAGAAGGAAGGCTATCACTCCATTTTGCAACGCCATGCCATACCCTGTGGGCGGCGCTTGATTGGAGCCAATTTCCTCCTACAACAGGACAATGACCCAAAGCACAGCTCCAAACTATGCAAGAACTATTTAGGGAAGAAGCAGTCAGCTGGTATTCTGTCTATAATGGAGTGGCCAGCACAGTCACCGGATCTCAACCCTATTGAGCTGTTGTGGGAGCAGCTTGACCATATGGTGCGTAAGAAGTGCCCATCAAGCCAATCCAACTTGTGGGAGGTGCTTCAGGAAGCATGGGGTGAAATCTTTTCAGATTACCTCAACAAATTGACAACTAGAATGCCAAAGGTCTGCAAGGCTGTAATTGCTGCAAATGGAGGATTCTTTGACGAAAGCAAAGTTTGAAGGACACAATTATTATTTCAATTAAAAATCATTATTTCTAACCTTGTCAATGACTATATTTCCTATTCATTTTGCTATATTTCCTATTCAAACTCATTTCATGTATGTTTTCATGGAAAACAAGGAAATTTCTAAGTGACCCCAAACTTTTGAACGGTAGTGTAAATAATTGTTCTGCCTTACTTAGTTTTGAACTTTGAGTTTGTCTTGGGAACCCTAGGACTGACCAGCCTTCCTCACCTTATTCAGATCAAGTAACAGTGTACCTTCCCAGCGCCACCTGCTCTAGATGTATATAGTCAGAGAGTAGGTGGTGCTGGTAGAGTTGAAAGGTCACACCTCAGTATGATTTCAATGGAATGAGGAAGTCACTTTGGTCAGGGCACTTAGGATTCTCCAGAGAAGCACAAAGCAGCTCAGAGTCGGTAAAGACAGATTCAGAGAAAAAAACACTCAATTTAGGAGCAACATAACAGATGATTACAAAAGCCATAACTTGTAAGGAGATTCAATCATTAAATGGTGATTTAAAAAGAGATGCTTATTCATGAATACATAACAATGACTCACTGTGTGACCCTGAGCAAGTCACTTAACCTTCTTGTGCTCCGTCTTTCGGGTGAGACGTATTTGTAAGTGACTCTGCAGCTGATGCATAGCTCACACACCTTAGTCTCTGTAAGTCGCCTTGGATAAAGGCGTCTGCTAAATAAACAAATAATAATAACAATGTTATATCATTTTAATTACAGACACCTGTCTAAGGCTTGAAAGAAACGACTTAGTTGCTGGAAGGAGCAGCTCAGCTATTGTTGTGAGTAGTATTTTGCCAGTCATCAAAATTATTTTATACCTCTCAGAACTGAACAGGTCTATTAAAGCCAAGCCGCCAGACATTAAAACCTTACTGGAGGTATCAGCCCCCAGGTGTAACAGCTTTATAACGGTTTTTTGAAAGACCACAGACCCCTGTGTGGGATAACTGAAACCTAAAACTTTTAGAAGATTAAAAACAGATAGATTCATATCTTCAGGGTGAATGAAATCTTTCTTTTGTTTTATGCCTTGGCCCAAGATACAACTCTCGAGATCCCAGAGCAGCCTGTCGTGGGGCCTTCCTCCCTTGTGGCAGAGTGCCAGTGCAGACACACCCCCTTATTACCTCCTGCACAGGACTGCATGTTAAAAATCCCCTTTCTCTTTCTAACTAGGGTGCATTAGCATATCCAGAAAGAGATTAGTTTTATGCTGGTCTGACCTGAAAACTTAACCTGGGTACCTGTGTTCAGATTTGTACTGAAATAAATAAAATGTTAGAGCCATCAAGCAATACTGAATACTTTACTAAAAAAAAAAAAAAAAAAACAAAAAAAAAACAGGCGACACATCTTAGGAGAATATCCTCACATGTGAAACAAACTCACACGTACTTGTTATCATAACCCGAAAAATGAGATATCTCAGATTTTCAAAACTGTCATAGCACTCTTAAACAAGCACCTAGAAATGGAGCTGTTTTATCAGGAGTCACACCGCTGGGACACACAGTTATTGGCACACCCACAACTTCCTTGTGGTTTCAGTTTGAAGATTCTCACCAGCCTGGCTGTTTTCTTATCTTTTTTAACACCCGCTCCCTTTAAGAGAAAAATTCCAACGACACTGATGATTGGTTGCATAGATATATTGAAGTGCCTTTGCATTGTAACAGGAGGCCGTGTGATCTAGCTCCAGAAAGCCTACGCTCAACCTGTCAGCTTCTCTGATGGTTAGCAGAGCAGCCATGCCAGAAAAAAGCTGAATTTCACTTGAACAAATAAA
This sequence comes from Acipenser oxyrinchus oxyrinchus, assembly GCA_030684275.1. NCBI lineage: Eukaryota > Metazoa > Chordata > Actinopteri > Acipenseriformes > Acipenseridae > Acipenser > Acipenser oxyrinchus. Next base: position 2,273,820 of record CM060262.1, read on the forward strand.
TATGTACTTCCCTCAATCGAGTGTCTCAGTTCTTTGCAAGATGTGACGATATAAGTTGAAGGGTTGTGAAAAACAATTGTACATCATTATGGAAACAGGCATGTTCTATTAATAATAGTGTATGCAAGCAGTAAGACTGAGGTTGTTGTGTAATGCAACATGCTTTCAGCACACCTATGACAGCATTTGTAATGTGGCTATGGGATGGCTAAAAAATGGCAATGAGATCAAGTGGTGATTGTATTTTTCCATGGGTCTTGCTGTGTCCAAGCCAATATACTAATGACAATGAGAACTCCCACCAGCAGACTCAATGTGACCTAGCTGATAAACAGTTTTTAGGAACTTTGCAGCTATCATCCAAAAAAGATGCAGTCGGTACTTTTTATTTTGAAAATTCAAACCCAACACAATAATGTTTGAAAACTTCCTTCAAGCCTGAGTGTATTAACAGGGGATTCGCACCCCTGACCTCAAGTTCTAAGAGCAGCAGTGTTGACAGCTACGCATTGGTTTTCTAGACAAAACAAATATTGGATGTGATGCATACACAGCATTTTATACAGTAACAGGAGAAAGGAAGAGCGAGCAAGAGAGAGAGAGAGAGAGAGAACACAAAGTGAGAAGTGTAGGAACACAAGGCGAGGGAAGGGGTAGAGGTGGAGGAGTGGAGGAGTGGAGAAGGGGGTCAGCACTATGGACTGCCTGTGGCGCCTGGGGCTTTGCAAGTGGAACTAAACAAACAGCAAAGCCTGGGGACTGGAAACCTCCTCCGGCTGAAATAAAGGCTGCAGAGAAACACTTTCATTGTATTCCCCTACTGGGTTAAAGCAGGCCTGGCTCCACTGAGTCAGGAAGTAGGATACAAGCATTCTTCTTTTTATTATTATTCATTATTCCACTGAAACAAGCAGGGGGTGGAGAAGACGTCACTGTGACCTGATACTTTAAAAACATTCGAACCTCTGTAAACACGACCTTCAGCATTTTTTACAGGACAAGACAGAGATCCACCGTAATGAATGACTTATTTCTTCATTCATTGTGTACATTTGCATCAATGCAACTCTGCTTCGCTTTCGAATCAATAACAAAGTCAACCAACACAGGCATTTATTCCCAAAAGCTAAATGCTTTAGGCTGTGTGGTCCAGTGGTTAAAGAAAAGGGCTTGTAATCAGGAGGTCCCCGGTTCAAATCCCATCTCAGCCACTGACTCATTGTGTGACCCTGAGCAAGTCACTTAACCTCCTTGTGCTCCGTCTTTCGGGTGAGACGTAGTTGTAAGTGACTCTGCAGCTGATGCATAGCTCACACACCCTAGTCTCTGTAAGTCGCCTTGGATAAAGGCGTCTGCTAAATAAACAAATAATAATAATATAGAGCTCAGCATAGAAATAGCACTTAAAAATAAAAAAAATATAAAAAATCTTAATCTGAATGCTCCTGTATTTAGCCATGAAAATGTGCAAATTCTTCCCTTGTTTGCAATGAACAAGTCAGCACTTGCAGCCTTGAGTTGCTCAGGTTTAGCTAATTTCTCATGTTTTTGTGCTGTGACACTAGATACCATATTATCTAGTGACCCCACTATGTTTTCCAGCTGTCAAGCCCCAGTTACATCAGCTAGCATCCTCTTTAAACTGAGTGTTAAACTGATCTGATATATAAACCGAAAGCTACATCAACCCCTTTAAGCAGGTCTGGTGCCAAAGGTGTAGTCCAGCGTCCACACATGCACACGCATTCAGATAACTAAGAAGTGCAGTGATCCGGTGGACCAGGGGGAGTTCACAGACTGTCAGCAGTGTCACAATACCAGTGAGGAAGGTATGATCCCTGTGTGATCATAAAACAGTGATGGGAAAGCAGTGGAAAGAGAAACTTGAGCGCTATGCTGATGCATGTTGAAAAACATCGCTTTGCAATTTCTAACAATCATCAGCCCCAGTTTGCAATTCTATGCCGCCCTGCAGTAGAACTTACAAACATTTTCAATGGATTGGTCTCTCCATTTCGACCAACATCCACCCAACAGTCGCAAGGGGTCTGCCCCGTTTTCATCTGGTTAGCAGCACAACCCAGTAAAAGCGCTGGCATGTCGATTCATAAAAAAAAACTTTGCCTTTTTAACTGGCTGCAAAAGAGGCTGGACATTGCAAGGGCCCCCTTTCAGGATTCTCGTAAAGGCTGCTGCCTCTTTCAATAAAAACGGTAATGCTACATTTAGTAAGCTGGCTACAATAGAAAAGTTTTAGACATTAGTTTTTTTACTTTTTCGATAAAGGTTTTATTTGTAATAAACAATGCATCCAGCACTCTAGATTGTCTTTGTGTACTGTATACACTGGAGAGACTCAAAAGGAACTAACATTGAAATACATTCCTGCCCCTACAGGGTTTGCACTTACATGCTATGCATTAAAGAAGTGGATCTGGAAGGGCTAGGCATGAACATGTACAGTGTGCAGCTGGATAGCACAGAGTAACAGTGTGGGTCCCCACATCGAGGATTCAGATTTATACACAATCCTAGGGTTAGTTTATCAGCATTACCCTCCCGCTGAGCGGGTTTAATTCGCCATAAGAGACATCCTTCTTTGGATGAGACATGAAACCAAGATGCTGTCTGTCTGCTTTGAGGGCATTAAGAGATCCCTGGACAATTCCTGGAGGTCTGTAATAGTATTGACCCTGGCGCCCTGGATAGATGCCTCTCCAGTAATGTCACTTCCACACAGCCAACATGGAGACAGGTCTTCTCTGGAAACAAGGACAGTCGTCTAGACAGCTGAACTCAATTTTATTTTTGTGCATTGCTACCTGCTGAGGAAAGGAGTAGACATACGCTTCTTCTCATCCACAAAAACGGGAGAATTTTAAACACAACAGGCAGCTGAACAACCACACACATCACGGCTATTACAACTGTTTATCCAAGCAGCCAGCCTCGTCTTTATTGCAGAGGGTTAAAAATACACCCAGAAGGTTCTTGTTTATGGTGGAGCCTGGTCCTTATAAGAGTAAACAAGCTCCTTTCATAGAAGTCGAAGCTGTGTTTGGGCATGCAGCAAAGTGAGGACAGAAGCGCTTCGTTAACCTCGGGAGTGGCTTCCTTCAACTAGCCAAGCGTGACCCAGAGAAAGACCCTTTTACTGCAGGGAGGGCTGAAGGTGAAGGGGTGCAGGCTCTAGGCTGGGGCAATATTAAAATAGTGTGATGACGGGTGGGTTAGTGGCCAGGCATGAGGTGTACTGCAAGGTGAGGATGGGACGGAGGAGAGTTGCATTGTAATGATGGATTCGCTTGAGTAATCCTGGAGAATCAAATGGCCAAAGAGAAAGAAAGGGTCCCTTTCAGTTAAAAACACCTGAACTGTCCCAAACTGTCCTTGTGTACATGGAGTCCTATAGTAACCCTACACATACTATAGATACAACATACATCATAAGGGAGAGAACATTTAATTGCTGGGGATTTTTTCTCTCAAAAATAGCTGATTTATTATTATTTATTTCTTAGCAAGCACCCTGATCCAGAGCGACTCACAATTGTTACAAGATATCACATTATTTTTACATACTTATTTTTTTACTTACAATTACCCATTTATGCAGTTGGGTTTTTACTGGAGCAATCTAGGGAAAGTACCTTGCTCAAGGGTACAGCAGCAGCGTCCCCCACCTGGGATTGAACCCACGCCCCTCTGGTCAAGAGTTCAGAGCCCTAACCACTACTCCACACTGATGCCCCATTTACTGAACTACAAACAAGAGCAGGAGAATGTGCATGCTTCGCTGTCTTTTCATAAAAATCAACATTTCTCTGTTCAAGAAGACCGGACAAGATCCCAGGCTAAGAGCCCTTATTTATTTTAAATCAGCAGCCTCAGTTTGCCCTGCAAGTCCTCAGTTAAGCTCCATCAGCCAGCACCTGCGACAGGGCCTCTTAAAGAACCTCTTAAAGAATCTCACAGGATGAGAAGGCGGAGCAGGAGGAGACAGAAACACTTGAGTGTTAATGATGCCTGAAACCTTGAGCGAAGCTGGAGAGCTGGTTTCATGTGTCATCTGTTTTCTTAAACTGTTTTTTATCCCCCTTTCTACCCTTTCTCTGGCCCCGTCGCACTCCTGTTTGTTTCTGGCACTGAGCTAGAAAATTGTGTGCAAAAGAAACTGTCCTTGATTGCGATACGGCCTTCTGAGTCCCGAGACCACCTGCGTAGCAAGCATCCCCTTCAGGATCCAGAGAACAAACAAAGCAGGTCTGCGCACTGACGAGTGAGAGGTGTGGAAGAGAGAGTTGACGTGAGTGAGTGTCTGAGCCCCAGTGAATCGGTTGTGGTTTTAGCATCAGATAAGCGCCATTCTCTTCTAGCAGGTTGGCTGCCAAACCTCTTTAATAGGGTTTGGTGTCCTTTCATATTTAAAACAGGCTGCCACTGTTTGGCATGCCTAGAACCCAAGTCTGTACATAATACCCACTTATAAAAATTGTTCGCACCAGGGGTGGCAGTTCTCTCATACTCAAATCGCTTGAGACTTGACTCCTTTTGTGTGTGTGGGTATAAATAAAAGTGACACTGTAATGGGATTGCTTTAGAAACAAACTCTGAGAAGTCCTTGAAACCAAAGACCTGTATGAAGTTTTATTGACAGACAAGGTTAGCAGATTTCATTTTTCTCATTAAAGCACCAGAATACAGCCCAATAAACAGTTCAATTGCAGAAGAGGTGTGCTGATTTGCTAGACCTTCTATATGGACCAGCCTCATCTTTAATTAAGCTCTACAGAAAAAGGACACCTGCTGTTCGTCCCTTTACTGAGAGGTCAGTGAACCTTAGCGTTTGCCTTCAATGGGCATCGCAAACCTCAGCACTTTCAACACCATACTGGCCTGCACTGAAAAAAAAAATAGATAGCTTTCTGCTTCTCCGGTTGAGTAATTCATTGTAGTGCTTCTATTTGTCACCCCTTTGCTTCCTTCTGCTCCGCAGACAATGCAATCCGAATTCAGCTATTGACAAATGAATCGGCATAACTGCGCTACATGGAAATTCTAATTATAACTTAATGGGAAGAGCATTCCATCTAGTGTTGTGCCCAGGAGCTCCAACAGAGCAGCATCCTCTGTGGGAAGCGATAGCGGTGCAAATAGGATTACAACACAACATAGAAGAGGGGAAACATGTATTCCAGTACCTTTGATCGTTCATGGAGTGCAGTACAAGAGAATTAAAAACTTATGAGCAAGAAATTGGTGATAAGTGACAGCGGCACTGCATAATTTAAATTACTCATGTTCCCAACTTCCAATTTGCATTGTTCCGCGCTACATAGGCCCTATAATTCATATTCGCATGCTAATTAATCTGAGGATAATTGTTAAATTAAATGTGTTAACACTAGGACAGAAAGACGACAATTAGTGTAATTAGGAATACAGCGATAATTAGATAATAACGTTATGTTTTTAATGTTAGTGGTGATGAAGGTGCCATTGCAAGGCCTAGGATTCATTGCCGGTGTATTTATTTGAACAAAGCATTCTGTAACAGATTCAAACAGGTTAAAACGTCACTTTTCAAGCCCCCCGTCATTTAACCTGTCTTAATTTATCATTTGTTTTATACATTGGAGATGGATGGATTAGGTCGCACACAACAGGTGTGATCAAACGCTGACTGCATTACCACTACCGCTATTGCCACAAAATACCAGGACACAAGGTAGGAAAACTGTTAAAATACAAAACTCATGGGAAAGAAAGACAGAAAAGCTTTGTTAAAATGCAAACTTATTTCAAATGTTTTAATCTATAATCACTTATTAAAATATTTTACTTTCTGGGCCTTTTTTTTGCTTCCATATCTCTTTTTGAATTGGGCCCTTTGTACATAATGGGCAATCAATCACCTGCTATACGTAGATGATCAAATATTATACAAGCGGTGTGCTGTGTTATGAAGCACAAACGTTTAGAAGTGCTGGCAGACTAAACATCCACTGGTACTGCATCTCAGGCAGTTGGGATTTTGTCTCGCTGGGGTTTTAGGGGATTAAAGTGTTCCCTGTTTTTTAGCAATTTGAGAGACGATTGAAATTCGGAAAAGAAACACAGGCTGTTAATGGGGTGAAATGAAAATCCTGGTGTTAACTTTTCTTCTGGTTTCCAAGGCGAGATGACTGTTTGGCATTCTCAGGCACTTGACTGCTCTCAGATAACTGCTGAGGGCAGCATAATCTAATAGAGAAGGAGCACTCTTCTCCATTGAAGGGCTGTAATCAGTTAGTTATGCTCAGAGAGCATCCCTCAGATTCAGAAGAAAAAAAAAAGAAAAAAACACACTCAAAAGATTTTTTCCAAAAAGAAAAAAAAAACAGAAAAAGAAAGAAATGAGCATAAATCTTATTCGTTGGCAGACAAAGTGGTCGTCACAATCCCTTTCTGAAGATGAAACTGCCTGGCCCTTTCTTCCAGGCGAGCCCTGGGACTTGATTTCTTTGTGCCTAGCAGCAGGTAGCATTGGCACTAGGGGTCAGCTCTCAGCCCAGCCTCCCATTGTGGAGGGCTGCCTGGCTGTGTTTTCTCCCGCAGATGTGAGAGGTCAGAATCAAGCTGAGAGGCTCCAAACCTGAGCTTTTGTCGCTGAGTGGCAGATAATTCCGAAAATCACATTTATTTTCTGAATACAGGCTTTTTACGCTCCCTTTTTTCTCTTTGTTTGTGGAGGGTGGAGGGGCAAAAGGTAACTGTTAAAAATTCTCTCAAGAACAATTGTAGAAGTCTTTAGTTTAGAACAGAATCTATTGAACCCTAATCCCGTTTTAAGGAACCACAAAATGAGTTTCTTCTTAATGCAAACATGATGTTGATAGATCCATTCCTGAGGCTCGCAGATGCCAGCTTTTTTATAAAGACATTCCTTGACATTCGTTGGTAATTTGTCTGAAAGAACCCTGCCATCTGTGCTGGAGTATCATCTTGAACAGTGCTTTCTATGAAATGAACTGTGCTGCTGGTAAATATTTTTGTACAGACATTTCGAACTTCATTGCGACACGTGCACGCTTAATATTAAGATGTTTTGATACTGAAGATGAAAAAAAGTATTATTAGGCTTGTTTTTAGGAGTTCAGAGATTTCTTACAGCCTAATCACTGGAACACAGGCATTCAATATTATTATTATTTATTTCTCAGCAGATGCCCTTATCCAGGGCAACTTACAATTGTTACAAGATATCACATTATTTTTACATACAATTACATTATCATTATTTACACATTATTTTTACATACAATTACCCATTTCTACAGTTGGGTCTTTACTGGAGCAATCTTGGTAGAGTACCTTGCTCAAGGGTACAGCGGCAGTGTGGCCCACCTGGGATTGAACCCACAACCTTCTGGTCAAGAGTCCAGAGCCCTAACCACTACTCCACATATTCAATAATCTGTTAAAAAGTACAGATATACTGTAGCACCACTATTGAGTGCTTATATTTGTTTAAATCTGGACCCAGGCCAGCGAGAGACAGTTTTGCAGTTAAGTCAAACTTCCTGATGAACAATCTTGACTGGAAGGGTGAACCATTTATCTAAAGCCAAGCAGACAGGCATATTATTTATTTTGTACAAATTAACTTCTTTTTTTCCAGATTACCACAATGGTGGATATAGCCTGCTGGGAGTCTAGCAGCTCTCTCAGTTATGAGGACAGAGCTACCTACTTAGCAGAGGGGTAATCAAATAACTGAAGCAGCATGGTGCTCACTGTGACTGAACTCTCAGCGTGAGGGAGAGGAGAGCTTGAGCTGGGGTTACAGGTGCTTTTTATCCTGCCTTGCGGGAAAGCTACAACATCCTGCTGCTACAAATTTGTCCGGCAATTCCCCTCTTTCTTGGAGAGTGTCAGCGAGAGATTTGTTGATATGATAACTCGATTAGGCCTGGGGATAGATGACATGGTGGCAGAGAGCCAGCACCGAGGGAGGCTGTGATCCTTAACCTCTCCTCAGGAGACGACACATTTGATCTGGTTAATATCTTTCCCCCTGGCAGCGGACAAATAGCCGGCATGGGTCACACTCCGGGGGCGGCTGGGTAGGGCTGTGGCATCCCGTTTTGTTAGGATATCAGGAAGAGCAATATGAAATCTGGAAACTAGGACACATCTTAACCACAATGCAAAAGAGCTGGGCTTGTCTGCATATGTAGTTTTAGAGCTTTTATCTCATCTCACCAACGGGACAGGACAGAATCACACAACACTGCCCGTTACACACACAGCGTCTGAAAAAATAGATACATACATAAATGTGATTACACACAAACCCACACCCAGTTCAGCACAATTGGCACCAGGCACCTTTGCTGGCAGTCAGATAATGAATGAATGATAATTGAATGGGCACTGAGACAGAATTGCTCTCTCATCTCTCATCACTCCCAGGCCAGGCTTGAGGAATGCAAATAGGGAAGTACAGCAAAGCATGCATTGCCACTGAAGGGCACAGCGGCATGCAGAAGAGACTATGGTGCCAGCCCCCTGCAGTTAATCCAGCAGCTTCATGAGCAGAATAATCTATCTATCTATCTATCTATCTATCTATCTATCTATCTATCTATCTATCTATCTATCTATCTATCTATCGATATGTATTCAAAACACTGTCTGTCTTTTTTATAGGTCAGTATTTGTATGTGTACCTGTAATTGACTGTAAATATCAAAAAGTCTTTATAAATGGATATATGTTAATATACCACATACATGTGTAATCTGTTCTGTATTCTGTATTTTATACTGTATTCTCCCTCTTGTTGTCAGTATAGAAGGAAGAAAAGATGGTGATATCAATGCAGTGTGGAAGCTAGTCAAAGAGGCTTCCTACAGAAATTACACCATGTTTCATCGATAGGAAATATCTTAATTATATATCTTTGTTTTATTTCATTTTTAAAGTTTGATATAAGTTGGCTACCCTTTTCTATATTTTTTGTAACTTGGTTGTCTTTTATTTAAGTTTGGTCGAGTGGCGGTACCATAAATGTTGAAAAAAAAACAAATGGGCCATCCATCTCTGTTCTCCTTTTTTCAACAGTACAGTCAATTAAGTTCACATTTCGGCATTGCCAAACAACTGAGTGAGGCAGTATGGCCCAAAACCCACTAAAAGCACACGGGTGCCACCCCTCCAAGATGTGGACTTTGACAAGGTTAAAAAAGGCACAAAACAAAGGCAGGCCCCCTCTGTGTTTGAACGATTCTCCCCATTGTCCTCCTTTCTACCCTCATAGCCCGCACATAAAGGAAGGGGGCTGCTCCTGTTTGCAAGGAGGAGGTTTAATGGTCCCCGCTGGAACAATACCGGCACATTCACCCAGCACAGTCTAGTTACTGGATCATCCGACGCGCTTGGGTTTGCCATTCCCATTCACTGTCATGAATGAAGGGGCTATTCAGGCACAGAGCAGGTTCCATCTGCCCCCAGAGCCTCCTCACCTTGCCTTCTAACAGTCCGGACCCTCCCCCAGCACAATGGACAAATTCAGTGTGTCGAGGCATCCGAAATTCAAACTTTAGAAAAGCATTGAGGGAACTATCAACACTGCAGACTGACTGTATGGTTTATTCATCGGTCGGCCCCCTTCCATTGAGCAAGTTCCTTTCCCTTTGAGACCCCAGATCCTTTCTTCCCATTCTCCCCCCATTCTTTCTGCTCCGAAAGTTAGTTTGATGCTATTTTTCCCATACCTTGCAAAGGGGCGGACGACAAAATTAAGTTAGTTATGCCCTGGCCCCACAATTCATTTTTGTCTTCTTCTCTGGCAGGTATTCGCAGCTGAGATTAAAGACTCATTCATCACAAGCGGTCCACTTCTGACAGCATCCTGGAACCGTTTTTTAGGAAAATGGAAAATAAAATGCCATATTCCTCACAGAACACACTTCTGATTTCATACTAATGTGAATCGTACCTCTACGTGCTGCTATGTGACAGCACTTGTAAACAAGATGTCACAAGAATCAGTCCCTGCTTCCATAGGAATGGGTAGTATTGCAGTATTTTGAACCTAAAACTTCATAAAAAGTGTAGATAGTGTTAAAATAAGCAGTTAAATTGCAGTTTAACCACGATTGATCTGCAGCTATAAGTCCCTAAGTTACTGCACTTTCAGACAAGGGCTACGTTTACTATGTGTGTTTGCATGTGCTGTCTGTCTCCTGAAAGAAAGCTTTGGGCTTCAGTGAAAGAGCTTCCAGCCAGGTCTACAAGCGGAGCTGGCAGATCTCGGCTGTGTCAGCCTCTTCTCTCCAGGGGGTTCAGACCCTCGATGTGAATACATAGTGTTCGCAGATCTCAAGTCATCTTTCTCGGTGATGGAGAGGGTTGCTGTCACCCCCTGGGGTGGTGCAGGGCAGGACCCGGAGGTTTCCCACAGTAGGTATTCCATTGCTGACTGGGGACCTGGCACTTCCAGGCAGCAGCAGGGGCAGGGCGGGGGTCCTGCAGCTGCTCCAGTCTCATCGCTCCCAGCAGGGGGGGGACGTGGGGGTTGCCGGTGCTTGAGGCGGCAAGGAGGAGATGGTGAACAGACAAAGTGCACAAACTTTCAGCAATGTTTAAACAGAGGCGCGAAATGAAGAAGCAAATCATTCATTCTCAAACAGCACGCTCTCAAAATCACAATTCTTCCACAGAAAGTCTTAAATTACGAAGACGCATTTACTAAACGACTTAAAAGCTTCATTATGCTAAAGTTCAGCGGAGAATGGCATAGTCTCGTGGTACCTCCTACATATCCACGAGTTAACTTTTACTTACAACAGGGCAGAAAGCGCACTCTTTAAACCATGTGCATTGAAAAGGCTGTCACGCTACAGCCAGCCCCATGCTTCTTCACGATGCATCTAGAATGCCTTATCGGAAACGTCACTCTGCGTTTCTATTAAAAGACATGCAGATAAATGAGAAACAAAAGCCGTCCTCTGAGGATGAGTCTGGATTATATAACATCCATCTGCTGCAGCTGTGCTGAGGCATTTAAACCACAAGCTGACACTGACCTTTAGGCATGGGTAGCCCCTGAGATCGGTTCACTTGAAAGCGCTTCCTCTGAAGTTTGAAAGCTCAGTTTCACAGCTCCTGCAGCCGGGAGGGGTAAGGAGTCTGGGA